>VWZV01010502.1:336833-479559 GCA_013397155.1 Irena cyanogastra
CTTCCTTCCTTCCTTCCTTCCTTCCTTCCTTCCTTCCTTCCTTCCTTCCCTCCCTCCCTTTCCCCACAGAAATCCCATCAGCTCCTGGCAGGACAGCTGGAATCACAGCCATTCTCAAATCAGGAGACACCCATTATAGCTGCAGCTCCAGGCACAAGCAGCTTTCCCCTCAGTTTCAATTTCAGTTTGCTTTTTGTTTTGCCACAGAACACATCCTACAACTCCATAAAGCAAAGACATCTGCAGGTAAAGATCTCAGAATCACTTGCTGTAAAGTAAAGAAATGCTGGAGCAAAGTGTTTTTAGAAAAGGCAGTTTCCACTGTATGAAAAAAATGCTGAATTTAGCATGGTTGAGGATGACTAATAAAGACAAGTGATACTGCAATGAACTTATTTTTTGAGCTGTTCATCTTTCTTATTCATGGAAATGAAGAAAATATGAACAGCATATTCATGAAATGTGGTGCCGGAATGTGACCACTGTGTTATTAGTAATCATTATACAAACTGAATTTAATTAACTTCAGGAATTGGAAATCATTGGATTTAGTATTTTTCAATAGAGAATGTGAATTCCTGCACCATTTGTATTAACAGCAACACACACAAACAAACAAACAAAGAGCAAACAAAAAAACCTTCCACCTCACTGGGGTTTTATCACTGGGTTGTACCAGCCATCATTTCAGTGAACCCATTAATTTGTGACAGTAAAATTATCTCAGTTTTGATCCATGCCCTAGAAAACATCAGCATTAGTGGACAAAAGTAAACTGTGTCCCTTAATACCAGGGAATTCTGAGGAATTTTTTCCATGTCCACTCATGAAGTAACCAGTGGGCATCCAGGTTGTCTGCAGTCGGATCCCAGACAGAATTAATGCTCCATCCCTCAAGGGAACCAAGGTGCTCCATGGGCTGGATCCTGCTCCCTGCACACCACTAGAGAGGCAAGTGTGATGTTTCAGGTATTTCAGAATACAAGATGATTTGAAAATGGCTCATTTTTTTCTTTTCTTCTTTTTTTTTTTTTAATCTCCCTGTATTTTCATCTTTTTCTGCATCTACTTAGGCTCCAACAGCCCTGGAAAAAGCTGGGTCAGATGTCAGTGGCAGGAGATTGCAAAACCCCACCATGGGTGAGGCTGTGGCACCATGAAAACCAGCTCCTGTGAGGAGACACCATCTGACCGCTGCCACCTCCCTCATGGGACACTCCTTGGAATCCTGAACTATTTCAACCCAGGACAGTCTGACAGGCAAGAAATTAAGTTATCACAGCTTCATCCTTTTCCTGGGGGAAAAGGATGAAGAGTAATGTGGCTCTTTTCACCAGAGTCTGTTCTATTTACAAACACTTTTCTCTGCTGTTCCATTTCAATCCCTTATAAACAATTATTAGAAATGCAGATTTATTTTTCCAAACATAATTGTGTTCTGCAAACCACTCGAGTGCTGCTAACCATGACTAATGTTAGCTGGCAAGGCTCATAGGGGCAGCAGCTTTTGGAGGTAGATGTGTTTGTGGCATTTCCCTTGGAAAGGAAATACAGAGGATGAAAAATTATGCATAAAGTATTCCTTACACTCCCAAAAACACTCACTTGCCATTGCTGCCTACAGTAAAAACAAATACACACTGAGGAAAAGCCTCCTACACAGGACTCCCTTTATAAGAAGGTTATGAGCACACTATAATTGTAGCAGTGCTGTGCAAGCTTTTTAACCAAGGACTTACAGGTCATTGCCACCCAATAATTACAATAAATTCAGTTTGCCTCTATTTTTTTTTTTTTTTTTTTTTTTTTTTTTTTTTGCTTTGCAAACTAGTACTGCAGCAGTGAAAAAGCCTGTGTGGCCACAAGACTGCAGCAGATTGATGTGCAAAGCAAGATGAAATTGTAAAAACCAGCAGATTCTTAGAGATATCACAGGCAGAAAAATCAGATAAAATAAGTAAACTGCTTTTCATCATAACACTCTTCCTTTTGTGGGTGTCTGGGCACAGTCAAAGCTCAACTGATTAAATGTAGGCATCTATATCAGGTAAGCTGGATCACATCTTGTATTTCATTGCTTGTTTGAGAGAACAAAATATCTAGGAAAATAACTTCTACTATTTGTATTTACCTATAACCTTTTTCTAAAATTAGATATATTGCAATAGTGTACAAAGATATATGCTGAAACTAGTATTAAGTTCAGGACATTAATAAAGTATAATTATCTTAAGATTGCTGTACGTATGCCTACTGTTATTGAAAAGAATTGTTTCATTTATTTACTATCATTTTGATCGCCATAGAACAACTTTTCAATTTCATAAATACTCTTAAAAACTGAGGTTTAGTACATGCTAGAATGAGATCAATGCCAGTGTGAGGACTTGGCTCCAAAACCATCCTCTGGGTAATCACTGTTGTTTGACAAGTTAATTGTTGATCTAAATGCATACAAACATGAATATTGTGGCATCTTTATAGTAGGTAAAGGTCAGTGAAAATTGGGGTTTTTAATTCTCAAAACTGTCAAGATTTGTGAAATCTCCATTTTATAGAAAAAGAGGTAGAAAGTGTAGTGTCTTTTCTGAGGTTCAATGGAAGGTCATATAAGAACCATCTATTTAAAAGAATTTATTCTGTAAAAAATGTTCTAAAATTACCAGAATTGCTCTAGAATAACTTAATTCCCTAATCAATTTGTCTGTCTTTTTTTTTTCTTCTGCAGTGTCACTGTTAGGCCTTGTCTCTGAAATATTTGAATCTTTCTAGGACCACACTTTCTTTTTAAATATTTGTGCAAGGACTTACACAAGGGAGTGCTGGTAGTTAACAGTGCTCTTTGGACAGGAGGATGATAAATAGCACCGAGACGGATCCTGATTAGAAATCAGTTTTATTGCCTCTCAAACTTGCCAACTCACAAGTTCAGTTGTTTCTGCGGAAGTCTTTTAATGACTTAAACAATATGCAAAAGAAAGACAATATTGATGGCCCTAATTGAGGTTGTTAATCACTCCAGATTTCCAAACTTATTTGGGGGGCTTGAGAAGCACTAAGGTTCCTTTTATCAGCCTTGATTGCAGCAGAGGTTTAGCAAGGAAATGGCCAAATTTCTCCTCAAAATTGGCATTTGTAAGCTTAGGAAAAAATATTTTATAAACCTTTAACCACAAAAAAAATACAATCAGGTAGGAAAACATTTGAAAACTGAGCTGCAAAGACAGACAGTTGAGAAGAGGAGATATAGACACAATTCCTGTCTGAGAGGTGAAATGAATTTCAAGAGTGTAATACAAGGTAGAACTGTATCCACCCTCACTACAACACATACACAAGTGGGAAGAGATTTAAGGCTCCCTAGATCTCTATTAATTTATTATTTTCATGCTTGTTAGTGCTTTTCTTTGAAAAAAAACCAAACCTGTTTATCATGAGTTTTGTTTAATATCTACATATAAAAATAATACTTCTGGTTTATTACTCTGTAATTTCTTTTTTATAGTTGGAAATGTTGCCAGAAACAAGGAAGGCAAAACAATACTATACAAAGATTTAGCTCAGGCAGCTAATGGAGTTTGGGAAGGTCATAGAATAAAGTATAGAATAAAACAAGAAAGAGAATAAAGATTTCCAGACTGTAATTAGAGCATAAAATGTAAAAGAACTTTTAGACATGCAGGTCTCATACTGTAAGCTAATCCCAAGTACGGTTCGATATGGCCACTATCAGAATTTTCCCTTATTGAGAATTCATGAGATATGAATGTGTGCATCTGTGGAGATCAAACGTAATCCTTAAAAATTCACCACTAAAATATATAAATAGTCCTGCTATCTATATAAATTGCTGGGAATTTTATCATCAGAACTGTGGCACTTACAATTGTACACATCAGATATGAAGGGAGACATGTAAATGTTTTGAATAGAACATAGTTCATTATGGTTCTTTTAATCCATGGAGTTTTATGAGCTTTAGAAGAGACTCCATATAAAATTAGACTACATTCATCCAAATAAAATGCATTGAAATAAAATGAGTGAATCTCAGTGAATATTCAGCACTGCAGTGCTTTTCCACTGCTCAAGGATACACTGCTGAAGTCCTTGCTGCTAAATAACACCCTAATGATTCTTTCTGTCAGCTAAAAGTCTAAAATACAAAAATAACTGTAAATATTTATTTATCATTATAGGGGCAGATCTCTATCAAGAACAAGATAACCACTGTGCAATGTTTACACATTTATTTAAAATGCAGTAAAGGCTTTCCTCTAAACCTAAAAGAGTGGCAATAGTGAGTGGCAATAGTCTTCTATACTCTATGTAAGGAGTAAATTTAGGTGGAGTTCCTATTTGTTGAACCTCCCAAATTACGAATGATTAATAAACTACCAAGCCTTCGAAATAAGAATGTTTAAATAGAAATAAAATACTCAGATACAATAGAAAGGATTAATTTAATTTAATCTTTTTCATATTTTAGATGCCTCTTTTTAAGATAGTCCCTCAGCTGTTTTTATTTGTAGTCAGTGGAGAGAAGGAGAAACTGGGATTCACCTCATCCCACTGCAGATGTTGAAAACAGTCCAAATTATTTAAAAATATAATATTTCTCATAGATGACAATTCTATTCAAGTTCAGTGGTCGTTGAAGCCATTAAACCTGGAGTCTGTTGGAGTGTGTGGAGCTTCATCCCTTAATGCAAAACCTCAGTGAATCACAGCAGAAGGTCTGACTCAGGAATTTCTGAAAGTCAGTGAAGCAACAAATTTTGAGGTTAGCACGGTTTGGGAGGAGTGAAGATTTTTATTTACTACAGCAGTTTAGTTTACGTTGCAGCTCTGATCACACCCACTTGGAGCAGCAAACTCTTTGTAACAGATTGGTGGTGTCAGCAAGGTGCCAGGCACCAAGGTAGCATCGAACAAAGCTGCTCCTACAGCTCCCACAAGGCACTTAAATTAATGTACAGGAGCAGTATTCTCCACAAGAGATCCCATCCGGTGCATTAAAGGTGTTTTAATGAGCAAAATGCATGAAATTCCCAATTTGCTGCCAGATTAAACCTTACTTTACTTTGCTGCCTGTGCTTTGCTCCTGCGTAGTCCCTTTTCTCACACAGGGTTTTGTGTGGGGCTTGCACCATGGAATGGGTTTGCCTGTGTCACAACAGTTTCATTAAAAACAACACTGCTCAGGCACACAGTCTTAATGAAGGACTGAGGACAAAAAAGGTAGGACCAGATTTTCCATTTCACGAGAAGAGCAAACAAAACCAAGCTTTGGTGGAAAGTCAGAAGAGTTTTAGACTCAACTGTCATCCAGTAGTTTCACAATTAAATTTCTAACTGTTACAGTGTTATGATCATGCATTAGATTCAAATAGGGTTTTATGATTTGCTCTAAACATAGTTAACTCTGCCTTGGACTCACCATATTCAGGGCAGTATGTGAATACTGGAGCTCATCTGCTTGCCCATGAGGCAAGGAGAACCTTGCTCCCAGTGTTTGTCGAGGTTCTCCAAATAATTGTGCTGTAGAATTATCCCAAAGGCCACCAGGACTCAATCCTCTTGCCCGTGCATAACCCATGAGTCTTTTTTTTTTTGGCAGATGTGGTATTTCCCAAAGAAATAAAACACTCAGGACATTTACAAGTGTGTGCATTTCCCTTCAGTACTTGGACTCTTGGTGCACAGAGTCTGACTTCAGCACATGGAGGATAAATTATGATGCACCTGCTTTCAGTGGCTAACACAGGGCACTGTAACCATGTGCAGCACCAGGCATCCTCGGGGTCCTGAAGATCTGAAGATCTGTGCCCAAACATTCTGCTTTGTTTTCTGTGTCACGTCAAATATTTCAAAACACTGCTTGAAGAAAGAATTCCAGAAACAACAAAAACGCCCCTTTCTCCTCCAATTCACAGCAGTGAATTGTTGCATAAAACAAAAAACAAAACCAAGCCAAACCAAAAAAAGCAAATAAACAAACAAAACCAACCAAAAAAACCCCCAAACAAACCCAACCCAAAAAGCAGCAGACCCTCAAAGTAGTAGCAGTTGTTCCTTTCTACAAGTGGTAACTTTAGCTCTTTCTACTTTCATAGACTGTTTCATTCCTCTTGTGGATGAAATAGGTGTTTGCACTTGTAGGAGGACACAGAAGGACAAAATTGTCCACTGCTGTAAGTGTGCAACCACAGGCAAAAAACAAAGCTGCTTTGATTTTCTGTCATATGTCATCAAGCTTCAGAACTTGTTTTAATCTCTGCTACTTTCCCCAATGCATCCAAACATTTATGCCTTTATTTCCCTTCCCGTCACATTTTTCTTATTTTCTGGCTGAACTTCTGCTCTTGGAACCTTTGTGCCCTGATCAGCACAACTCTCTGAAGAAGCTTCATCTGCTTCTGCAGTGTGAGCTCCAGGGCTGGTGCAGAGCTGGTCTCTGCTCTAATTATGGCACCAGCTCTAACTATTAGTGTAGGCAATAAGAAGCAAGTAATACTTTCAGTTTATTTGCTTTGTGAGGAATCACACTCATCTGGGTCAAAATGACCTGACAGATACTTCTGCATGCCATCTGTTTCTGTAAAACACATATACTGCTTCTCAGTGCAATATTAACCCTTCTCCTTGTGTTTCATCACTTATCCTGGGCTGATCTTTGACGGGGCATTTCGCAGAGGCCAAACCCTGTAAAAGCCTTGACACAAGGAAGATGCAAAGGCATTAAAAATTTTACTGTCTCAGGGGAGAGAACCTCTCAGTACATTCTGATCATTGGCATCATTAGTAAGATTTGGGGTATGTCAAGTCAGAGGGGACCCAAGGATCATCAAGTCCAAATCCCTGCTCCACGCAGGACTACCCAAAACTAAACCATGTGACTAAAAGCACTGTCTGGACACTTCTTGAACTCTGACATCATTAGCATCCTCACATTTCAACAGAATCTTGAACGTTCATCCTGTTTCATGAAGAAAAGCAGTATCAAAATGTGATCAAAACTGATAGCACCTTATTTCTCATTCACCTTGTCTCAGCCCCTTCTCAAGGTGTTGTCACCTTATTTCTCATTCACCTTGTCTCAGCCCCTTCTCAAGGTGTTGTCCCTTATGCTGCTGCTTTCATTTTCTTGGTGACCCACTTAAGGGTCCACAAACAACAGCATTCCTAAAACATAGTCATTGCCAAGCTTGTGTTGGTGGGCAGCACTTGAATTAACCCTGTTCTGAATTGCGCCTCACTAAACACACGAGAGTGTCATGTACCAGTGGTTTCTGAGCTGCAGGCTACAGAGTAATGGCTGCAATTACAAGGGCAGCATCTGTCCTCCTTTTATCCTTTTACTGGTGACACTGATGGCATTGGACCTCATCCTCTGGAGAACAGCCTATATTAAGAACCTCCAGGGCCGGGGTCTGCCAGACTGTGGCTGCAGTGCTGAGATGTCAGCATGTCCAGTACCGTGACAAAGCCTTTTTTTAAACGTGTCTTTGGCCACATCTGAGAAGAAGATGGAGTAGCTGAAATCACCTCCCTTCAAATGGCAGCTGTTCTAGATGTACTCCTGTTTTTTCTGTGGCATTCTTACCAACTGTTTACCTGTTAAGGACAAGATTTAAAAAAAATAAATTAAAATTAAATTCTATTATTTTAGTTTTCTGGAATCACCATGTCTATTGACCTGGCATGCATTACAATGAGGACTGCCACGAGGAGCCAGAATTAACCCAGATTCTGGAATCACCAGCTTTTCCTCGCTGGAACAACTTTGGGAAAAGAGAAACAGCGCAGGGTTACCAAAGAGTTGCTGTGTCAAGAAGTATTTTTGGATCTATTGGCTGTGATGGCTAAGCCACAGCAGCTACCACATTCCCTGGCCTTCACCACGGGCAGTGGTTTTCTTCCTCTCCTGCTCTGCAGGTCAAGGTTGCCCTGCTATCACTCTTCATGACACCACTCTGTAACCAGAAGCAGAAATACAAGGTGCAGAGAAGTGAAATACAGCCCTTTAAAATGAGCAGAGAAACAGAATGAAGTTCTCCAAGCAGTGTAGCCAAGGAGGTGGGAATATGTGTGATATGTGTGGGAGAAGAAGGAGAAGGCATGTATTTTTAAGACAGTTTTACTATCAAAAGTAGAATTTAGTTTAATCTGCCCTCTCCTTCAGCATCCCATTCAACCAGTTGGTGCTACAGCACGCCAGATTTGGGGTTTGCTCTTTTTCTCACCATCCTTGTATGTGTCTTCTACAGTTTCTACATCCTTCCTCAAGTCTGTGTTTGTACTTTGCCTGTTTTTCTGTGTTTCTATCAGCTGTCTTCTCTTGTGCCTTATTTTTTCACTCCCTCATTTACTTTCTCTTCTGTCTTTCTGACTTACTGTGTTCTCCTGGCCTCCTTCCAGCTTTACAGCAGTATTTGTCCTCACAGCATCTTGCAAGGTTTTCCTTGTGCAGATAGGTTTTTCTTTTTCCTAAATTATTAAAAATTCTAGGCCTTTTCAGTCTTCATTTTCAAGTGCAACATTTTCAAGTGTATATTTGAGACACTCCCACCAACATCTGTTCACCTATTAAAAAAACAAAACAACAAACTACAAACAAACAGCTCTTCTCTAATAAGAAAGAAAAGCAGAAGGATTCTCTAAGGGAAACAACTTTGCCAAAACCAGGGATGTAATATATAAACACACTTCTACCACTCCTCATTTTGGGAGCAGTGACTCAGGTCTCCCTGAACTAGGCACCTGGTGACTGATTGGCTGCATTACCCTCCAAGCTCTGCTGCTCTCTTACTCTCTCTGCTTACTTAGCACTTGGTTTCCATGCAGACATTTCCATGCAGACTCTTGTACTGTGTTTGAACTTGAGACTGAACCCTGCCCACAAAGCCCATCAAACTCACTGAATATCTCATTCCAGAAAAGAAACTCTTTTGAATCCTAGACCTGTTTCAGAAGGAATGAAGTGGCACACCAGGGCTCAATTCAGCCACAGACACAAAGGAATCTCATGCCCTTTGAGATGCACGGGGGTGTCCAAAGATAACCAGACACATTCAGCAGATGCAGCATTAAACCTACAGGAGACTTATAGTTTTGGGACATCACCCTGCATGGGAGACCCCTAATAAGAGTTCTGTACCAGGATTGAGAGACAAATGGGATCTTTTTCCATCTTCAGGTTGCTGTTTATTTTAATTTATCAAAAGTTCTGTGCGCCGTCTATAGCAGACTTAGCACACAGGAAGAACACAGCAAAAAGGGCACAAGATGGACAGTTTCAAGGTCTTTTAAAGCTGTTTTGTCCAAATAACTCTTAAAACATACTTTATTTCTACTTTTCTACCAATAACTAATTACTTGTCTAACACGCAACATCTGCCCTGTGACTTTCCCCAGCCAACCACCCAGTGCCACCAACACTGCAGAAAATGGAGCAGATGAAGAAGAAGAAGGAGGAGACAGGACAATGCTCAAAATGCTCCATTTTGTCCTCCATCTACCTCCATACTAAAAACCCAAAAGTGTAAATTTTTCACCCTGTGATAAACTACACTACTTTACTCACTCACAGATTCCTCTTCATCCCAAAGTCTTGGAAGCCTTCTCCATGGACAAAGGTTAAAAGCAGTGCTTTCCTGAGGATCAGGGCCTGTCAGGACAGGCAGGGAAACATTCCCTGTGCCTTGGGTTCCAACACCCCTCAGGCCAGGGAGGGTAATCCCAGACACCTCAGACACCTATGCTCAGTGGAGCTGCACTGTGAGCAGCTAAAGAAGTCTGTATTAAAATTAGACAATTATTATATGACCATATCTCAGCTTTGACTACATGACAATCCTTCCACTCCTCAGTGAGCACACATAACTGTGCTGCTCTCACCTTGGAAGGTTCTCTTGGAGGATATTGCACAGTTTCCCACTGCAATCTAAGTCCCACTAAAAATAGGAATTTTGAATTGTGAGGGTGATGAGGCAATGGCACAGGTTGCCCAGAGAAACTGTGGATGTCCAGTTCCTGGAAGTGCTCAAGGCCAGGTTGGAAGGGATTTGGAGCAATCTGGTCTAGGGGAAGGTGTCCTTGCCTATGGCAGGGGGTTTGAAATGAGATGCTGTTGAAGGTCTCTCTCAACCCAAATCATTCTATGATTCTATGATTTGATGTTATGAGGTATTGGGTTGTTTTGTATTGTATATATACATAAAATTATTTCAGCAATTCATCATAAGGCTCAGATGATCTCAAACAATACTTCAACCAGGTTGACTTGGCCTGAGGTTGGATATGCAGCAGTGCTCCTGTTTTTCACAGTCTAATAACTGTAGGCATTTCCTTCACTCCCTTGCCTTTTTTGAAGATGTGAGCCTTCCTATTTTTCTTTTGTTCTCCATGTCATCCTGTTCATATCTTATTTTTCTTTCCAAAGCATTGTGCAACGTCCCCAGTGAACACCTTCCCAATCTGTTCTCCATCATTTCCCTTCAAACCAGAGGCTACCCTCCTGCTCAGCCTAGTTGTTTATTTCTCTCTGATAGTTCTATTCCCAAGCCTTCCTGTCAGAAGCCCAGAGGAATTCTGAGCATGGTGCAGTGCTCGTTGTCTCTTTCACTTTATGGAAAAGAAACAATTATGGCCAAAATCCAGCCACAAGGTGTTATTGCAGAATTAGATATGTCTTGAAATTATCATTGTTGACAGGGGCTGAGTTTTCCCATATCGAGGTCCAACTATTCTTAAACTTGTGAAACAAAGTAATATTTGTACAAATTCCATACTGGGCTGACAATATTTCTCACTGTAATGAGAGTACAATAATCAAAGCATCCATACATATTCATAGAAAAATTTCAGATCCTCTTAGAAAATAGTTTTTCTCTTTTAGCTCCCAGTTTACCAGCATCTTACTCCCAGTTGCAGTTGACCTGTCTATCCCTTGAGCTGGACTTCATCACCTCTTAACTGTCCTCATTCTGAGCCTCTGTGAGTCAACAGTCTCCAAAGATGGGCTTAGGTTTTACATTTTCATTTCTCTGTCTGTGTTTTTCTTTTCCATCGAGTGTCTTGGCTAGAGGAAGTCTTTAGCACTATGGACATGAGCTCTCATTTAATACTGATGTCCCTCCTCAAGCCCATTGCAAATGACTAGAGAGCTTCGATCTCCTGAGGGAGAGGATTTTCAATAATTGCTTACTTCAGCTCTATTAATTCTCAAAGTAAAAGGAAAACTTATCTTGGACTCCAGGACTGGGGAAGCAGACCCAGAAGCTGAGCCTTGAGGAGTTAAGAACACCAGGTTGTTCAGCTGAAATATTTTGCTTGGCCTTCCTATTGTGCTGCAAAGAATGTACTCCTGGTCTGGCTCAGGCTTAGTAAACAGGGCTCCCTTTGTTAGAAATAGCAAAGCCAGAGTCACCTGAGACTGGCAGCCCTGGGAGGGACTCTGCAGAGGGAGTGAAGGACAGCCAGTGCCCCAGATCTGCCTCTGGGAACAGTCACACTTGTCCTCCAAAGCTGGAACATTTTCTGATCTGCACCTTCCTTTCCCACCCATGTGCTGGCAGCAGTCCCTGCTTTGCTGTTCACATGGGGGAGGTGAGAGCTCACAATGACAAAATCACCTCGTTCAGCTGCCACTGCTGCTGATGGAGCTGAGCAAACTTCTCCCTGTCTGTGGAAGGAGTGGCAGATCCCAGGAGCAGCTCAGCTCCAGGATCAACCATGGGATGGCAGCAGTTTGGGGGATTTTGCAGCTGTACCATGACAGCAAGGGGATGGGAGGTGTTACCTGATGTCTGGGCCATGGAGCTGAGGGCTACATAACTTTAAAATTCAGAAGAAATGATACATCAAATTATTTAATTGTAGCTTAATATGATCTCTTTGATGTCCTTTGATTTATGTTTGGCAGCATGTAAAGTTCAACAAATTATCTCTCCTGCCTACGCCATGTCTGGAGCTGTGGCTGTGATAATTTTTGGTTTTTAGGACCCAAGGTAAAGTACTGTAAGGCCACAGTCCACAGTTTGGAGACTGTGGAGGTAGACACTCAGAAACACAAGAGAAACAGGGCCTGAGAGGAATTGTATGGAAAAATACAAGCAGACCTTAGATGTGACTTTTCCTTAGTGTTAGAGAATTTCCTTAGTATTAGAAATATCCTTAGTGAGAGAATTTTTTCTGTCCTGCCTGAGCACAGTGCATAATCAAAGAGTGGAAAGCACTGGGATGAAGAAAAGCCCTCAGGTATCCAAAGTATTAGACTAAATAAAATCAGTGCAATTTGCATTTTAAACATCGTTTGGGGGACTCTGTGGCTTGTGAATTGCTATATTGGATTATAAAATTGACTAGATTAAGTGTCTTGCACTTTGTGCAGCAGTCCAGTTTTTCAACTCATCAGTGATATCCATTTAAGTCCTTCTTCTCTCCCCTCTTTCATTCCACTTGCAAAAAACCCAAACAAACAGGCAAAAAAAACCCAATCATGGAATCTAATTTTTAGTATCCTCAAATAAGTATTTTTTTCAACCATCTCCTTTTTCATAGCTAAGGAAAAAATTCTTACAAAAACATGCATCTCAGCCCTGTTTTCATTAATTTTCAAAGTTTACAAGTGTCACTTTTAGCACTTTTAAATTGGACTGTAATGGGGCATCACTAGATTCTATAACCTTGCAAGTCTGGCCTTTATCCTCTCTTATCATTTCACTTAAAGGTTGAATTCAGCAGGAGCTATGGCTGTTTCTGTTAAGACCAAATTAGACCCATGGATGGAGGAGAATAACATTAGACACCCATTAAAAATGAGCAGTGCTCAATGTGTTCATGGTGCATTTTTCTCCACTTCACCATTCTCAGTTTCTTTGTGTTTGTGAGACTCCCCTGGCTTGCAGTGAGTCTCACAGTGTCCAACAGTGAAGGCAACACTGTTTTAAAACTTGACTCTACTAATACCCAGTGTGAAACTTATATTGACATTTAACAGTCCAAAAAGATTACATTCCAGTGGATCTTATTCCTTTATTTCTTTTTTTTTTTTTCTTTCAAAAAGCTTCATTTCATCCAGTAAAATTTACTGTGAAGCCCAGAACTATTCATGCCCTAATCAGCATATTCACATCTTGGGACTGTCCATAGCACCATTGCTTTCATGACTCTCAGTGTATCTGTAGACTGGTTAAACTTGCTTTTGCAGAGCCAGTAAGTGCTTTGCAATAATTCCAGAAATCATCTGAATTTACCTCAGTTCTCACAGCTTAATTGTGCAGGAAGGGTTGGCATTACACACCCAACAATTTGGAAGGAAGGTAATCATGGAATCGTAGAAGGGCTTGGGTTGCAAGAGACCTTAAAGATTATTCATTTCCAACCCCCTGCCATGGGCAGGGACACCTTCCACTATCCCAGGTTGCTCCAAGCCCTGTCCAACCTGGGCTTGAGCACTTCCAGGGATGGGGTATCTGCAGCTTCTCTGGAGAACCTGTCCATATTTGGTGAAGAAATTAAGTTTCAGTGAAAACAAGCATTGCATCCATTCTATATAAAGGGAAGCATCTACAATACCCTTAAAACTATCTCTTTTGGTATTTTAGGAGTAAAATAGTGTAAAAATACTTTAAATTTCTCATCTATTCAAGATATTTTAAAATAATTTGTAACATGAAACCAGATAATAAACACATGATGATGAACTTTAACAAACTCTACATGGATCTTATGCAGAAAGAAAAAGTTCTACTTTTTTTTCCTAACCAGAACAACAACTCAACAACTGAACTTCCCTGTGGAAGTTAATCTACTTTGTTCTCTGCTCAATTCTATTTGTGAGCTTTCCCAAGTATTAAGCCACCTGTAAGGGGAAATATTTGTCTAGCAAACTTGCAGGAGTTGTTTTCTGTTTCCATTCCCCTCTCCTTGTTAACATTTTGTGGGCATTGCAAAGTGAGTCTGAGTAGCTTCAGTTCCTTTGTAATTGACTTGTTTTCAGTTAAATTCACAGGCACTCCTTCTGTGGAGTGTCTGATAATTGTACCCAGCACTGGGGTCCCAGCACAGGGTGGATGTGAACGTGTTGGAGTGAGGCCAGAGGTGGGACACCAGGATGATCAGAGAGTTGGAGCAGCTCTGCTGTGAGGAAAGACTGGGAGAATTGGGATTGTTGAGCCTGGAGAAGAGAAGCTTCAGGGTGACCTGACTGTGGGCTTCCAGTGCCTGCCTGAAGGGAGCCGACAAGAAAGATGGAGAGAAACTTTTTGCAAGAGTCTGGAGTGACAGGACAAGGAGGAATGGCTTCAAACTGAAAGAGAGCAGGTTTAGATTGGCTATTAGGAAGAAATTCTTCACTGTGAGGGTGGTGAGGCCCTGGCACAGGTTGCCCAGAGAAGCTGTGGGTGTCCCATCCTTGTAAGTGCTCAAGGCCAGGTTGAATGGGGCTCTGAGCAACCTGGTCTAATGCAAGGTGTCTCTGCCCATGGCAGGGAGCTGGAACTGGGGGATCTCATATGAGCTCACACCACAGATTTCCTGCCCATTTTCTCCACTCCTGTGCACTCTGTACAGAGCCAGCCTATGACAGGGTCAAACAAAGGTGAGGACAGCAGGGAGAATTTGGAATGGCACAGCTGTTCCTTCGCTTTGTGAAGCTCCAGACAACACCACTGGAAATAGGCAAAGCGGGTTGGGCAAAGTAAAGGCTGACTGAGTTGAATATGAAGATTTCATTAATAACCACAACTTCCTGAAGAACCATATCAAGTGTTCACTGTACCCCCAGAGCCTCATGGTCCATGCTTGTTATACTCCAGCAAGGGTTTGTATTCATGCTTCCTTCTTCAGCATAATTTCTGCTTATGTTCAGATATTTTATGTGTTCAACAGTATTTAAGACAATTGAGACTAAGCACCCATTTAAGTCCTAAACAAGGGCTTCACTTTATAGGTTAGCAGGCAGATGGGGAGATCTCCACCTAATCCCAAGGAGAAAGAGAGAGTTAAAGAATTTTTTGATTAGAAACCTAAAGTCTGCCTCTGAATATTCTTGTTCAGTTGGGCAAGTTGCCGGTGCTGTTAATTTTAGTGATGCTCCAAGACCAGCAGAGGCATCTCCCGTTACTGAGCATCCCTAACAGAGTGTGACACCCACCTGCCCTGCCTGTCACCCTGAACAAGCACATCTGCACCAGAGTGTCCCTCTGTGCTGCGCAGCCCAGCTAGCAGAGAAGAAGTCAAGTTTTAAGAAGTTGGTTGAAAAGTTAAATTTTCTCCACAGTAAGCAACATAGACGATAAACAAGAATATTACTAAGCTTTGTAGCCAGTACCTGGTCATTTTGCCTTGAGAGGTAATTACAAGTGATAAAATAAACTTTCCTAGCCTAATTTTCTTACCCAAGTTGAAAGCAAAGAGAAAATACAATACTTGGCCTCTTCTTACTGGTTTCTGAGCCTTTACTGACTCTAAGGGTATCCACACATTAACATAGAAACATAGACTCATTAATACTAGAAAAGACCTCTAAGATTACCAAACCCATCTGTGAATCTACCACCACCACCATATTCACCACTGAACCATGTCCTCAAGTGCCATTTCCATGTTTTCTGAACACTTCTGGGGGTGGTGACTCCATCACCCCCCTGGGCAGTCTGTTTCAGTGTTTGTCAACTCTTTCCATGAAGATTTTTTTTCCCGCTATTTAATGCAAACCTTCCCTGGGGAAACAAAAGACAATTTCTGTTCTGAGGAAAGATAATCCAGTCTGGCCTTGAATACAACCACTGTAACAAAGCAGCCAAGGACATGCCTTGATTTTGGATAGTTTGACTTTGAACTGTCTCCAGGCCAGCTTTCAGTAAGCTTAGGTATGTAGCAAATGTTTCATAGGGAAAAACAGCCCAAGAATACACAATTGTATATCATAGGGAGGGCATCTCAAAAATTCTAGAATCAGTCATTTGTTTTCCCAACTTCAACTTTACTCATGATAACTATCACTCAGAATTGCCATATTTATAATTTTTATTGAAAAACTGGGGGAATAGGAGTATGACAGTTATAGACAAAGACTAGAAAACTAAAATTTATGAGAAGAACACAAAAATATGGGATTATTTCTCCCAAATGACTTTTATAGGGAAAAATATAATCAATCATAATTCTCAATCTGGCTTTGTTAATATTTCCAGTTTTAATTATGCACAGACCAGAAGGTTAATCAGGGAAGAATCATACCTGCTAATGTGTGATCAGAGGAGACAGCTTGTCCTAAATGTTTCTGAGTGACAGTGGTCCAGGAAATTAACAACTGTCTCTACACATAGAAAGACAAAGTCACAATTAAAAGAGGAAAGCTAATAAAATAAGAGCTTCTGTTGGTCATATTTCTTCATCCAGTGCAGGTCTATTTGTGGCATTCAATTAAAAGTGTAAATCAGTGCTACTGCTTTGTTAAAATTGCAATACAATATTTCTTGCAGTGGTGCATTGGTTCTAACATTGCCCTGTTCCAGCTTGCCAAGGTAATCAAAAGTAAATTCTGAAAAACCAAAGATCCCCACCCCTAAGAACAACTGTTTCCCACGGAACAGAACCTTGAAGGGATAAAATTCAATGCAGAAAGTATGAGAGACTTCCACAGTGCTACACTTAAATATAAGTTGAAAGAACATATCTCAGGAGGAGGAAGAATAGGAAATCAAAGAGTTTTGTGAGACAATGGTGACAAGAGGTTTGGCTGCTTTTCTGGCTTTTTTTCCTAAGAGATCATCCTTCTGGGAGCCCTTGTAACTTTGGTTTAGGGAAAGGGGAGTATAGCTTGCAAAAGGAAGAGTTTGTGGAAAACAAAATTAGTCTGTGAGCACGTGCTATAGGCAAATTATTTTCTTCACAGGAGGCCAATTTAGCTCCAGAAATGTGGAGTCTATGCATTATTTATCTGCCAGAACACAGAACCTAAAACTTGGTGGGAGATAGATGACTTGGGCTTGTACAAAGGTACACTAAGATGACAGAAGTCACAGATTATGAGAGAGGATGTTGTAGGGGGAAAACCTGCTTAGGTGTTTAAGCTAAGTCAGAACAGAAGCAGTTTATTCATTTTTTACCAACAGATGATTAGCTGACAAATGGTGAAGTGTCTGCTCAGAGTCAGGACCAGCCGTGTGACAGATGATCACAGGGCTGGATACTCACAGATGTTCACTCCTACAGATTTCTGATTGTGCTGTCCCCCGCTGGCTGGGTACCAGATCCCTGCAGCATCCCAGGGGGGATGTTTGGCCCAGCCTGGGCAGGCTGGTGATGTCACAGGGCAACTTCTGGCAGAGCCAAACCAGGCCCACTCTGCTACTCCGCTCCCTTCAAGATCCCTCTACTACAATACAAATTTTCATGCCGCTCCTTTAGTTCTATTTGGGACGACTCTTCATTTCAGAAATCCTTCTAGAACTCAGCAGTTGCTATTTCATATGGCTGATGGTCATCTTCTTTCTTAATATGACAAATTTGGGGCACACTGACATCCAGTTTGTGTGTTTTATTCATGGTCCCTGTGTGCTCTGACACTCGAGGCAAACAGGGATGATTGTCCAGGCTGTTTGCCAAGAGGGCTGTGCAAGCTCTCCCACAAAGGAAGACAGCCACATCTCCTTAAACTGCATCTCTGGCTTTGAATTTTAATACCCCAATTTCGATTGTTGTGTTTAAAAGATGCTGAAAGAGGCCATTTGCTCTCATAGTTTCCTGCTTGAGCTCCCAGTGGTCTTTTCCCCTTGAAGTTTATTCCTTGCATACAATAAGTCTTCCTCTTTTCATGTCTCTCTGTTTATACTGATAAAATTGTCTTTAAATTTAGCTGCTTATTCTATTCACTGCCTGTGGGCTGAAGCCATAAATCTCTAACAGCCCTAACCAGAGCATCTGGCAGCCATTTTACATTTGGTTCACAGGAAGAAATTGCAAAGGAGACTTATGTGTTAAGGTCTCTCCTTGAAAACGTGCAGTTATTCCCTTTGTTTTGAATAGAAAAGGAGGCTATAAATGATCCTAGGTGTCTCAAGAAAATCTTACAGGGCAAACCGTATATTCCTTGCCCATGCAAATCACATTAGTGAGAACTATGGATTAATTGGTCCAATCCCCATATAATTTTATCACATTTTCTTTGCTCCTTCCCTGCCATATAACCTCATTAAACAACTCTATTTGCTAGGCTGAGAGAGAAAAAAGTAGCTGCACACCGTCATAACTTTGGTATGCATGTACATAATGAATTTGAATATCTATTACTGTAGAAATAAATACAGATAGTGATCTCTCTGTTAACATTCTCTGTACACAAAGACAAATGAAAAGACAGTGTCATTAGGATCCCAAAGAGACTCAGTATTGACTGAAGGATGGCAGCTAAACTAGAAGCAGGGGCTGTAGAAAGTTTTAACTTGCTTTTCTCAGACTTCCTTACTGTGATCAGATTTTTTCTGCAGTATTGATGTGTATCTTTTGGCAGGCCAGGCAAGGAGTTGTAGTACCACGGGAACTATTTACAAGTGTGAAAGTGTACACAAGAGAGGATAGAAGTGTATCCTCAAGTATGTTACTGATGTGCTAACACAATTTAATGGATCCCAGTGGACTGCATTATGTTTCACATAGCTGAAGCACGGTGCAGCTGGCAGTAAAATACACAGAGGCCTCCACTTTTTTGGGCAAGTTTATTAGTTTCTGGGCTCAGCTGACTCTACCTGCTGCTCACCCAATATTTCTGCAAGCATCAGTGAATTGAAAGGCTGATGGGGGTCCCTGGCCTCACTTGGAGCTCCGGCAACTCACGATCGGATGCTTCGTGCTGTTAAGCTGCCACACGCTGTTGTGCTTCCTGCACTATGTTAAAAATGATCTTGCAGACATCTTTTTACTTCTGTGAGCCTTAGTACAAGGCTTTCCAGGGCTGGGGAGTCTTGCTCTTCAGTTCTTCTCATCCCACTTCTGGATAAAGTCGGTTTTGGCTACTGAGCTTGCAGGAGATAAGCAAATCCTTGGGCCTGAGGGACAATTGCCTATCATGAGGTCTGCTTTTTAATTAGGAGGACTGAGAAGCAGTGCCCTTGCTGTACTTCCTCTGTACAAGTGCAGAAGTAAGATTAGTGATGTACTCTTTTGGGACATTGCATTAATTTGAGGGAATCTTGCTTTGGAATGAGCATCATCCAACTTCAGCCGGCTTCAGTTCTGTACCCCCAGCAGCTCAGGACACATCACTTTACCCAAAGGAAGCACAGCCTTCTTCATAAGTGGGTGGGTGAACACATCTGTGAGACTGACATCTTCAGCTGTGGCCCCAGTGTTAGGAGGGGGCTTGTCAAAGGGTACTGCAAAGAGTGTGAGGTGTGCTTGTCACAACACGGGGCCAGCTGAGGAACCTGACTCCTCACGAGAAATAAATTAACACAGACACGTCTGATTTAATAGGAAACCTCTTCTTTGTGCTCAATTATATGTGGTGGTTGCAAATGAAGAAGGGGCAGCACTATGTAGTAGTGGGTTTATTCTATAAAATATGGCCAAAACAACCTGTTCAACCTAATTTTTGAAGAGCTAATGGCAAGTGTGCTAAGGCACAGATGAGATACCGCAGTCCATCCTCAGGACTGACAGAGAGTGTGTGGCAAGTCTGCAGTCAGGAAATGGGATGTGCCCTTCTGACTGCAGCCTGATCCCAAGAGTCCCAGACTAGGTTTGGAGCCAGGCAGCTCAGCCAAAGCTGAGCCAAAGCAAAAATTCATGCACAAAATCCACTTCTCAGGCTGAGGCAGTTTGTGTCACGTTGTTTGGGAATACTTCCTATGTGATGGTGGAGTGAGACCTTAACTGCCCTTTGAAAACCTCCATCCATATGGCTGATATCAGTAATTTATTCTGCATTATCCAAGCCCCATCCAGCCACTGCTTACAGCTGAATCCCAGCACCCTGAGTGAGTGCTCTACTGAAAAGCAGTGGTGGTAAAATATCTTGAGTAAAGCTTTTGACATGTGATTGCAAAGCATTTTCTGTGATTGAGAAAAATACAGGCTGGATGAATGGGCTTAAATGGGCTGGATATTAGTTGGATTACCAGGCTTAAAGGGCAGTAATAAATAGTTCAGCATCCAGCTGGCAACTACTAAGTGGAGTACAATAGGGAGTGATTCTGGGACAATATTATTCCACATCTTAATCACTGGTCTGAATGATGAGACAGAATGCATCTTCAGCAAATTTGCAGGTGAAGATGCAGTGTGTGGAAATATGTCAAATGACAGTAAAACTTCAAGTTACAAGGAACTTGATAAACTTGAGCCTGGGAACAACAGAAATCTCACAATGTTCAGAAATGAAACAACACAAAATACTGCACATGGGTCTTTCAAACTGCATAATTGGTTGCAACTGCAGTAAACTTCTCTTGCTTGTTTATAGGAAATTCACACCTGCAATGTTGCAACCTGCTTTGGGTCTCCTATTCAAGAGGTGATTGGAAAAACTCTTGCAGAGTGCTAACAAAGTTGTCAGGGACTCGGAGGATACAACTGTCAAGAAGATGGGGGAATTGAGTTTGTTTAACCTGGAAAAAGAAGAATCTAATTGCAGACCACCTGAAGGATTTTAAAAGGGATGGAGCCAAAATCAGCTCAGTAATAGTGACTGGTAGTAAAACATTCAGCAATAGCCATAAAGTGCAGCTTGGGTGGTTGAGGTAGGTTAGTAGGAAACCCATTTTCACTAGGTGGGTGGTGCAGGCCTGGAACAGCTTGCCAAGAGAAGCTGTTGAATTTCCAGTTTCTGAGGTTCTCAAAATCCAAGAAAGCAATATATGGTTGACATGATTTGGTGTCAGCAACAGCTCTGCTTGAGGTTGGATGTTGGATTAAGTCCCTCCGGAGGTCCGTTCCAGCCTAGGTTTCTATGATTTGTTCCCCAAAGGCGTGTTGACCACACAGATGTGACAAATGCTAACCAAGAACACTTCATTTTCCCATCTCTCTCTAGTGGCTGTGTTAGGTCATGCTGGCAGAGTTATATTTTGTAGTCAGGATGCCATAAAAGTCCTTCATACAATGGAATCACAGGAAAAGCTACTGGATCCGAAGGGATAGCTGGAGGTCTAGTCCAAACTCCTTCTCAAAGAGCTATCTGCAAAGTAAGGTCAGATTGCTCCAGGTTATTCAGATCTTGAAAATCTCCAACCTTATCATCACAGAATCATAAGGTTATCAAGGTTAGAAAGGATCTCTAAGATCAAGTGCAAGTGCTAACCTAGCACCACCGTGTTCATCACTAAACCCTATGCCCAAGTGGTAGATCCACACACCTTCTGAACATTTCCAGGGCTGGTGATTCCACCACTTTCCTGGACAGGCTATTCCAATGTCTGACCATCTTTTCAGTGAAGAAATTTTTTCCTAATATCCAATTTAAACCTCCTCTGGCACAACCTGAGGCCATTTTTGTCAAGCTGTTCCAGTGTCTAACATATTCATTATGAAGAACATATTGAAAAAAATATATTGTAACTTCTTCCTGCTGTCCATTTTCACTGTGTGTCTCTGCAAAGAGCCTGTTTCTCCTTGTCAGTCACTCATTAGGACACAGGAGACTTCAGTGAATCCCCCCATTACCTTCTGTTTCCTGGCTGAATAAACCCAACACCTTCAGCCTCTCTCTGTAAGTTGGGTGCTCCAGATCACTGCAACAGCACACTGCTGAATTCTGTTCTGTTTGCTTTGCCCCAGGACCTTTCTTGCAAAGCTTCTTTCTAGACAGTGTTTGAGTAGCAACCCTGTCCTACAGGTGATCAATTATTCCCCCAAATTTTTGTGATTTGCTGTAATCCACAAATTTGCCAAGTTGATCCAGTTTATCTGCAGTTTTTCTGTTCACCCATCCAGCCACACCCCCTTGTTCTGCCTGCAAGGACACTGGCAGACTGTGAAAGGACTTGCTAAAGACGAGGGGAAAAAACAACCACTTCTGTCCCATCATTCTCAGAGCCCATCCTCTCCTCACAGAAAGCAATCAGGTCAGTACAGCAAGATTTAACCTGGTAAATCCAATTGAGCTTTCCCAGTCACCTTCGTGTCCTTCATGCACATGGAAAAGCTTCCTGGGAGACTTCCTCCAGCAGCCTCTCTGGCAAGAACTGAGACTGGCAGTCAGTTACCCCTTGACTTTTTTCAGGTGGGAGAAATTATTACCCCTGTATTGTATTTTATTATTTTATTTTATTTTATCCACAGGGAAACCCCAATGGGCACAACCTTTTAAAGGTGATAGAAATGAAGCTGGCCAACTCCCACAGCACCACAAAAAAAAAACATGTAGTATAGAAGTAAATCTATAATTACATTTTCAAAGGGAGCTCAGAAATATCTTTCCCCTTAGCTAGAGCTTGTATAGAATTAAGTCAGCAGATTCAGAGCAGGGAAGCTCTCCCCCCTCCCCTTCCATAACACAATTCTTGAAGTATTATTTTCTAGCTATTACTAAGAAATAAGGGAGGATATAAGGGCTAAAAATAAAACCAAAAGGGTTTAATTTAAAAAAATAACCAGAATTTCAGAAATACATTGAAGAATGCAAAGCAGGAAAATCTTCGGAGAGAGCAAGAATAAAGTTGTCCTGGAAAATTTTCGGAAGCCAGACTGAAAGTGAGCAGCAAAATAAACTGACCCATGAGCTCCTGCTGGCCTCCAGCAGGCAGCATGTTCTCTTCATTAGGGGAGTAAGGGAAGAACAGATGAGCTGCCCTTGTTGTTCCTTCTGCATAGCTGCCAATGGTGCAGCAGACAAGTGCTCCTAAGTCTCCATGCTGCACAGAACTCAGAATAAAACCAGATTTTTTTAAATTTTATCTTTTTTCTCATCTTCTATCCATTCCTATTTTATTTCTCCACTTTTCCATTAAATTTGTCGATTTTGTTTTTCTCTGATTATTTTCACTGTGTCTCTCCTCATTATATTTATTTTTAATAGCTTTCCTGGCATGCTCTTTGGTTATTCTGTGGTACCCAGAATATTCTGGGTACAGGGATATTCTGTGGTATCTCCAGCACAGCATTCCACCTGCTGGCTTCTGTTTTACAGTCTCCAGACATACAGACTCATGGGGCACTAATGCAGATAAACTTTATTGCATGCCTGGAGCTCCACGGCATTATTGTAACACAAAAAATAATACTGAGCCATAATGGTTAAGAAAATGTATTCCTATTACAAGGGAAAGTTACTGAGACTGTTTCCTAAGGCAACTTGCAAATTCATCAGCTGGAAGACTCTGCAGTTAGCTAGCCAATCTTCAGGTCTGGATAGTCAGAACTAGTGAGACACCTCTGATTATTTCTGCAGTCTCTTTTCCTGATTGTTCACAGAGCAGAAAATTCAGTCAGATCCTTGTTATCCCATCTCAATTTCTGTCCACCTTCCAAAGAACTCTACTTTTGTTTCCCATTGGAAACAGGTTTATCAATCCCCCTTCTGCCTCCAGAGCTAAATCCCCTCCAGGATCAGGTCTGAAGTTCATTCCTCACTCTCCAGCGTGTGCTCACAGCCATGAGCTGCAGCCATCCTCACTCCCTGGCTCAGAGGGAGCTGCTGTCCTGTTCCCTGAGCACTGCCAGGATTTATGTGAACAATCTCTCTTAATGCCTTCTGTCCCATTTTAGCACCAGCCTCAGAGATGGAGACCCACAGTTTGAGAAACATCCCTGTCATGTCTCAATGTTCTCCTTTTTGAGATTCTCTTTCAGTTCCTTCTCTCTTACACACCAAACTTCAGGAATGGACAGTTTATGCCAGACCTGCCAGGGCTCTTTCATTCAATGCAGCACAAGTGCTGCTCTTGCTTTCAGCAGCATGTTAAGTTTTCAGATGCCTTCAGCTTGGTCTGTCATGCTAAGTATCCCCATAAATACTTGGGAGCCAGCTTTATTGCTTCCCCTTCTTCTAAGATCTCCTCTGTGTGATAACTGCCAAAACCAAGGCAAGAGTTTAGCTCTGCCAGCACAACAGCCTCATTTCCCTGGCCAAAAGGCTTTTATTTTGGAGGACATGTGTAGTTTCTTCTCATACTGGGGTATAGATACTTGCAGGGAGGAAACCAGGCAGCATCTGGCAAATAAGAGAGTTGGGGCACCCGAACCAAAGTGGTGCTGGTGTCCTCTGCATACCACATTACCTAACTCAGCAGGGAGATTCAGTCACCATTTGAGTGTGTGTGGAAAATTTGTCCTGTATGCTCAGGTACAGGATGGATAAACAGGGCTTGGCTGGGAAGCCATCCACAAAGCTGCACATCCATCACAGCTCTGCTGTTCCCTGACTGCTCCAGAGCCGTGAAATCACCAGGCTGCAGAAAGCCTCAGTCCCTTCACCAGAGCAGCAGTGCCAGCCCTTGTCCCTCCCAGTTCCCTGGTGACTATTAAAAAGCTTTTCTGCAGCCCTTCCTGCAACCTCCTCCCATAGCACAAGCAGCCCATGGGACATTCAGGGAGAAATAAAACTCAGAAGCCTCCTCTCTGTGCTCAGATGCCTGAGGATCTAAATCACTGCACGGGCTCTGAGCTTCTCCACCACTCAGAGTCTGTGGCAGGGAGAACCTCCCATCCATAGCTCTCAGGGGAGCCAGTTGCAGATGATGGGGATGCAGGAATCTGTAGAATTAGCAGCGCTAATGCCAGGTGCTAACACGGGGGAAGAACTGCAATTGGCAAACCTTCCTAGCCAAGGGGATTTCCTGCAACAGTCAATGTGTTAAATACCTAAGAAACAACATTTGACTACAGGAGGAAACACTGGTTTTATAAACTAAAATTCTTTCTTCATTGCAAGAGAGAAAAGTTGTTGATTCCACAGAGAATCATAGGGGGTTGTTTCCATTTTCTGGTGATGCCGACTTCAGGTGATGCTGATTGTTTTTCATCTTCCCAGAAATAGTCTGCTAAGTTCTGTCATCCCCTTGATGTGCAGTTTCTTGGCATCACTGCTCAGCAGCATGAGCTGCTGAGGTTTAATGAGTGGGAAGAGCTGGAGTTACCCACTGGCACATGCTCTCAGTCCTTCTCCAACTTCTCTTTAGATTGAATGAACTTCTGTTATGCCAGATTAAATTGCTCTGAATTTTACACTTGGCCAATTCTATTATTCCCTCTCTTGCATTATTTTCAAAAAACAGCTGGCCACTCTAAAAAGGTCTTACACTGTTTGCATGGCATATAGGTTCTATACTGTGCACAATGAATCCAGTGCACAAATATCCAATCAGGCCAGCAGAAACCAGTAACTGAGAATTGGAATATATATAATAAAACAGCCAAGAGTGCCAGTGTCATTAAAGAAAACTCTAGTGCCAGAACAGGGACCACAGCCAAGGGTGACAGTGCAGCCAAGGAAATGTCCCCAGACCGTGAAACAGTGATGCAGTCACAAATACCAGCCCTTTGGTGTTTCTTCACCCCCACTAGGAGTCTCCTTCCCCCATGGTAAAGTTGCAGGTCAAGTGTAAGAATGGCTGTGCAGGGACATGCAACAGGGATGAGGAACTAGGGGGTTTAGGTTCTGGAGCTGTGACATTCCTCAGTTCTGCCCACCCACAGCAGCTTTCACCTGTGACCTCCTGGGAGTGAGCATCCTGCCACTTACAAGCCACGTGGAAGGCACTAGGACAGCGTGAAGGACTCTGAGGAGCACAGATCAATAGATCAATGCTCAGCAGCAGGAGAGCAGGGTGGAAGGAAGGGCTGGCTGCTCTCACCCGCAGTGCAGGCGACACTTTGCTGCCTCCTCAGCAGCTACCCAAGGCAAAGGAGGGCTCTGCTCCCCACCTAAACTGTCTCAGACCTCACTAAACCTTTACAGCACCCTAAATCCACGCTGACATCCTTGCTGATGTCACTCAGCTCTGTACTCCTGTCCTTTCCCCAAACTTGCAGCAAGCCCTTCCTTTCTTCCTGAACCGAGTCTGCTGCCACAGCAAAAGTGAGTTTTGTCATCCTTTGGATATCATCCTAAGGCAGTTTATCTCATTCCTGCCTGCAGTGCTGAAAAGCCTTGAAATGGCTCCTCTCCAAAATGAAGCTAAAAGGGTATTTTCTTCTGCTGAGGAAGGGAGTGAAAGATTACTGAGTGGCTCCTGCCATTTTTGTTGGTTTCGGCAGGGTGGCTGCATGAAGGGAGTACCTTTGCCACAGTCTCCTGCAAGGGCAAGGAATCTCTTTGCCTGTGTATGTGCCCCCAAATTCAGACAGTTTGACAGACTGGGCCTCTCCAGTATCAAACACCACAAATTAAAGCTTTTGTAGGCGACCACTCAATACCTGAGTGGAGAGTCGAATGCTTTTGCTTCTTCAATCAATTCTTTTTCCACTACATTGCACTGGATCTTATGTAACAACTATTTAACTAGATAAAATCCACCTAAAATGTTCAGTTGAAGGAACAGAAAGATACTCTCCATGACAGATGAAATATTTTCTCAACCTTTAGAAAATGAATCTGAAGTGCATTGTAAAAATATTTTTAAGTAATTCTGAAAATGTCAATACTAATTCTCCTTGTTTTCCTCTGGGTTTTTAAGTGAAATTTCACTAGATTTTAAATGAAATTTCACTAGATTTTAAATGAAATTTCACTAGATTTTCGGAAAAAACCCCAGAAAACTCAGTATTTTTAACTAGTCTTGCTTACCTTAGAGTTTTTTCCACCTGCTCTAATACCTGAGAGAGACAAAATATGTTGTCTGCTAATTTCAAAGGGGACTTTGTTATGAAGCTCACTGGAGCCAGTTTTTAAGGCCAAATACTAACAATAGATACACGTACAGCTAATATTTAACGAGTGACTTCATGGTGCTAAAAAATACTGAAGCAAAGCATCACATTCCTGCTGTGTGACAGACCAGTCTTGCAAGAAGGGCTGCTTCCAAGTGGCACCGTGCATGAGGGCTCTCAGATTAACACCTGACACAAGCTGGAAAATTGCTGCTACTGTAATTGAGCTGTTCAACTGCAACTATTGTTGGAGTTATCTCTTCCTCCTGGCCCAGGAGGCAGAGGAGCAGTCAGATCCTCGTACTTCAAATATGCCTAGCATGGAAAGCTGCAGTGCTGCTGCTTTGTTTCCCAGAAATTAAAGCTGATTTTTGGGGGAAGGTGTCACTAAAAGATGCATGGAAATTTACCTATGAATCCAGAGGAGACTGTCAAAGTGAATATGTGAGTCAACCAATATTGGGACTGATGTTCCACTGGCTTTCAGCTTTCCTTGCCTATTCATAATTTCTAAAAGCTTGGTATAAAAAAATCTGGAAAGAGAAACTTGTTGGGAATTTTTATTTGGTAGCACCCTCCTCTGGCAGTTGCTCAACCATCTCTGGCTGTAAGGATCAAAGAAAATGAGAACCACAAACACACTGAATCTGATGGTCTACTTTGAAAATTCAACCAGGTCAGTCAATTGACCATCACATTGCACATCAAAGCATTACAGCATTACTAGTTAAAACTATTTTTCAGCTCTTCCTTAAAAGCAGTTTGATGGTCTCAGTATATCAGGACAAGAAGCTTGTCTCCCTTGGCTCTGCAACACAAGCATAACCTCAGCCTTTCAAAGTACATGAAGCCCTATGCATGCAGTTAATTATAAACAGTGTTGAAATGGAAGCTTAAAAATGGAAGGTCGTGTTCCCTTCATCTGAACATTAAATCCCTTCAAGATCAGTCTGCCCTAGATAGAAGTGGCTGCATTCAGCTGTGTGGTATCTGTATTACAAAATGTTCTTTGATATGATCAGGTGGTGAAGGGAGTTTGACTTGTACTTTGCCAGAGAGCCAAAGCAAAGAGGAAGGGTTAGGTACACAGCCTCTGCTAAGTGCTCAGCCAAGAGCACAGCCGTGTTTGTCAGAGCTGCCTGAGCTCAGGAGAGCTCGCTTCATCCCTCCCAGATGGGATTCCAAGGAAGGGCAAAGCCCATGAATCCTGGGCTATAAAGCCTGTAGCCATTCAGATACACACATGCACTTGCTGGTGTGCCAGAGACCACTGCAAGGATTTACCACAGCTACCCCACTTTAATATTCAGTCACAAGTGTAAAATACTGAGAGTCAGAAGCCTTTGCTGGTTTTCTGTCATTGCAAATTCACACTGGCCAGAATTCTTTGATTTCCCCCAGAGGTCAACAACCAGCAGAAAGCCATGCCAACCCTGACTCCAGAACATCCTTGGAGAAGTGCTGGCTCTGCTCCCCCCTGCAAGGGCTGTCAAGCATTGGAATGGTCTGTCCATGCATGTTTTGGAGTCACCATTCCCAGAAGTGTTTAAGAAATGGCTGAAACATGGCATTTAGTGCTATGGTTCAGCTGATACAGGGAAAGCTATTCAGTCAAAGAACTCAATGATCTTGAAAGTCTTTTTCAACCCAACTGATTCTATGATTTGGTTTCTGGCCATGTTAACCTGGTCAGTGTTAGCTGTTTCTTACACTGTTAACCTGTCAAAGGCAAATCCTGTGAACCAACCCCAGCAAATGTCTGTGCAAATAACTTTCCTGGTCTGACTATGCCACAGCAACCAGCTCCCAAAGGGCTGTTCCCTCTCACTAGAAGCTCTTTGCACCAGCTTTGCCTGGAGCCTCTGAGTTGCTGAGGGGGTCTGGGGTCTGCCCAGGGTCCAACTACACCCCCCGTGTAAAACAACACCAGCCATTATCAGAGACTGTGGGTGCTGCCTGGCATCAGCTGTGCAGCACAGACACTCTGGGTTTGTGAAAATAAACCTCTTCCTGAGATTCAGCCCCATTCAAACCAGTTCAATCCACTCTTCCTCACTCCAGAAAGCACCCTCAATTATCTCTTGGGTGAACTGAATAAAGAAGCTGCTGCTCTTGCTTGTTGTGGAGAAGGTAGATGGGTCTTGGCATGGCCACCTGAAATTGCAGCCAAATACTTTTCCTGGGGTTAAATAATACTTTTCCGTTCAAATTTGGTTTCTGGTTTCAATGAAAACCAAAAATGTGTCATTCTTCTTCAGTTCACTCTTTGTATGGTGTTTTTAAGAGTGGTGAGGTCTACTTTAGACCCTGGATGGGTTTGTGTGTGCTGTGCATACGTAGGATTACTTGGGAACTCTTGCAGAGTGTTTTGACCCTCAGCTGCAGCACCAGACTGTTCTGTATCTCTCCTTCCCCCTTTAAAAACACAAGAGTAGCCCTTTCCAGCAGAAGCCTGTGGTTTTGGAAGCATGCAAGTCCTATCCAGTCAAGTGTGATCAGTGAAAAGCTCCATTGCCCCTTGTGCAAAGAGTAACCATCACCTCTCTGGCACAGAGCAAGGCCAGGGCCTAAAGGAGCATGTGAATATTCCCAAACGCTGAGTTTTAAAAAACAGAAACAGCATGAAGCACATTCCTGACACAAATCAGCAGAAAAGCATCTCCAAAACAATGACGAAAATTTGTGGTTCAGATTATGCAGGTACATGGGAATCAGTAGGATTAGATATCTTGATGAGGAAAAATAGTGCTGATATCTTTTGCAAAACTATTTTTTGCAACTTCTGCTCATATTTGATAGAAATTGGTGCAACTCCTGTATTACAGTCTGATCAGAGAGGCAAGAAAACTATAAAGGATTTTACTGACTGGTCCCTCAAGGGCTTGGATAAGCATCAATTTTACTTGGGCAAGCACATTTTGCAGAGTCAGAGCTCTGCTTTTTTGGACCTCATTGGCTGTTTAACTTTACTCTCTCCATTTTCTGCTCTTGGCCAAAATTGTAGTATGCACTTGTCATCTAAACTTCCAGCACCATATTCATCTGATAAGAATTCAAATGATAAAGAAGGTGCCATGAAATAAATCTAGCACTCTGGGAAAAATCAGAATTGATAACATGGGAATTGATAACATACAAGCTTAATCCATCCCTCTTTGAGTCTCACTGTCATTTCAAGGCCCAGCTGGGGCTGTTATATGGGATGGCTTTTAGGTTGGGTGAAGTTTATGAGAAGAGATTAATAAGTATCTATTGATTATATCTAAGCAAAGACAACTACAGTACACTCATCCAATTCCTTCCAATGGCACATGGATTTTATGACAGTATGTATTAACTGATATAATCTTAAATCAAGATAACAGTAGGTCCTTAGTTAGAAGAGGTCTGATATTTGAAAATCCCTTTTATAAAAATTCTCAAGTAAGAAGAGATGACTAAAACCAAACTCATCCACAAAGGAATCAACACAACAGAAGAAAATCCAGTTTGATTTTTTTTTTGTCAGCTCCTAAATTGCCTGTCTTCATTCCATTTCCTACCCTGTTTCCCATCAGACACTGAGAGCTTGCACTCAGTGCCATCATGAGACTGGAAGTGATTCCAGGACACTCGAGGTGTCTTCTGCTCAGTCCTTCAGTGCCATCCAGCCTGAAGGAATTTGTGTCACCAGGGGCCTGGAAAAACGTGCAGATGCCTACAATTTCCTGTGCCCAAAGACTGGTGGCTGCAAATGACAGTGGTAATGATACCCTGGCAATCAGAGCCAAGAATGAGTCACCTGCTGGTTTTAAATGGGACAAAGAAAACCAATCGCATTTCAATCCTGCAGGTGCTGGAAATTGCACTGGGGTAAATCAGTGTAAAAGATTCATTTGTTTTTTTGTGGTTTGTTGATTCTTCTGGAAAGTAGAAGCTTAAGCAAAAAAAAATAAATAAAAAACCTTCTTTGAAACAAAAAAACCTTCAGATAATTTTGCTGATTTTCAAGGCAAAATCCAGAAATAAATATAATTTGGATTCTACAGTTATTTCAGTTTTGGACATTTCTCCAATGCTAAATCCAAAGCAATCTGAAAATTTGTATAATTTTGGATCAATACTTTTTGGCCATCTTTATTAAAGAAAGATGACTATTTTCTAATTACATTATTAATGTTGTTTTAGGAACTGAGAACTTGGAAAACTTTGTGCAATATCATGAAATCTGACTTTTTTTTTGCAAAGGAAAAAAAGATGAATCTGAAACCTTATGTACAGTTTCAGTCTGGGACATATGTGATACATTAAGATTCCCAACTCAAGTTGCAAATACTCCTTCTGGTGTAATCACTTGAATTTAATAGTAAGGCTGTGCCTCAAATACAATGTTTTATTATGAAACAGCACTTTGGCTCAAGGGAAGCTGTCTTCATTTCAAGTGTGTTTCTGCAGGCAGAAGTTGTTAACTTCTGTTTTCCATAAAGTCAAACTACCCAAAATATTGAGGGCAGCAGACAGAAAACATCTTTGAACAGGCAGAGCTCTGAGTCCATGTCACAGAATTCATCCTGTGCCCTAATCCCAAAAGGACAAGACAAAAACAGCCTCAGCTCCTAAATAGCTCGTGCTCTTTAGTTCTCAGATCCCTGATTCAGTGACTGCAGCAGTAGCAAAAATAGCAGCCCCCATACACATGTTCTAAGTGCAGGTTAGGAGCTGCAGCTGGAATTGTTTCAGGGGGGTGTTTGTAATGCACAAATGTCTGTCTAACCTATCCCATTATCTCTGGGATTGCAGAGGCATTACTTCAAAAATATTTCATGAGGATATTCTACAAAAACACTAACAATGCTTTTAGGGCTCTGAGGAGCAAATTCTTCCCCCACCCACAGCTGAAAAGGTGCTATTGTCTCATTGATGATTGGAACAGCTGGAATAGAACTTCAGCACAAATGAAATCTGCTATCAGCATTGTAATTCACACTTAAAAGGAGCTCGAGAAGCCTCTTTGATAATCTCTGCATGACATTGTGTCTGTTTTATGGTGTGTAGGGCAAAGCTGAATGTCTGGGACCTGCCATGCAAGAACTCATCTCTCCTGGGAGAGAAACCCTTGCAGACCCCAGGCGTGGTAGCACGGATGTGTCTGTGAGACCTCACAGGCTGCACATCCAGCACCTGCACAGGGCATAACTGCATCAGAAGGGTCCTGTCAGTAGTGACTAAGGGGATCCTCTGGGTAGAAGAGCAGGAGAAGGGGCTGGAAACCTCTAGAAGAGCTGTCACACTGCTGAGTTCTGCCCTTGGGCAAGCGCAGCACCCACTGAAGGCAGGAGAACTTTTTTAAGGGACTGGCACTTCATATTGCATCAAAAATTAAATCTAGGCTGGCTCACCGAGTTCTGAAGGAGAATATCTTTAGAAAACTTCCTATAAATGTTTAATCATTTAATCTTGGATGGCATTTAATTAGCAATCTAATTAACTTTTTTGTATTTATCGCTCACAGAGGATCTTGGCACCTTCCACAGCAGGGCAGGGATCACAGTGTACACAGGGGGAATTCCTGGGCTGGGGAAGCCCAGGGGAGTGCCGAGACCCTCCCAAAACTCTCCAGAGCAGCTAATGAGGCTTTGGGGGGCCAGGACCAAATGGCATCCACCCCCCAGCCCTACCAAGGACAGCCTGGGCAGTGACACAGGGCCAGTGCCAAGGCAGCCCAGGGGCACAGCCAGCACACCCGACAAGGGAGGGGATTGCCCACCTCACCTTGAGCCCTGGGGGCAGTTTTGGCTGCCACAATGTAAGAAGGATATAAAGGTATCAGACAGCATGCAAAGGAGGGCTACAAAAATGATGAAGGCTCTGGAGGGGAAGTTGTGTGAGAAATGGCTGAGGAGACTTGGTCTGTTCAGTTTGGAGAAGATGAGACTGAGGGGAGACCTCTCTGAGGTCTTCAACATCCTCCTGAGAGGAAGAGGAGGGCAGGCATTGATCTCTTTCCTCCAGTGACCAGTCACAGGACCCGAGGGAATGGTCTGAAATCAGAGGAGGTTTAGGTTGGATATGAGGAAAAGGTTTTTCACCCAGAGGGTGGCTGGGCACTGGAACAGGCTCCCCAGGAATGATCACAACCTGACAGAGCTCTGGAAGCACTTGGACACTCTGAGTGTGTGACAATCCATGGTGTGATTCTTGGGGATTCTGCCCTGTGCAGGGCCAGGAGATGGACTCAGTGATCCTTGTGGGTCCCTTCCCATTCAGAGAGCTGTGTTTCAACGCAGAATGGCAGAGCTTAGGCTGCAGGAAGGGCCTGGACCTTTCTCCTGCGGCAGGGACAGGCAGCAGCCCTGCCTGCCAAAGCCGTGCCTGTTGCAGTGTGTTTTCGTAGTTTTGGGCCCGCTTATAACAATCCGTTTCATACCCCCCGTTTCTTCTATGGATTGCTCCTTTTTCCCTATAACATCCCTCCCTGAACATGTCCAGACCTGTCCCCCTGTTCCCCGTCCCTCCTTCCTACATGCCCAGACCAGTCCCCGTGTTCCTTGTCCCTCCTTCCTACCTGTCAATCCTTCCCCATCCCTGCCCCTTCTAGAAGCCGCTGTGTCAGTTGTGTTTCCTTAGTATGTAATTGGTTTGCCTGAGTTGCTCCCCGCCTATGTTACCCCTCACTGGTTTATGTACTGTCAGTTATTGCCTATGTTCTGCCCCTTGGTGCTTCTCATTGGTTATGTAATGTATCCCTTTGCTCTACCCGCCCCCGTATTTAAGTTGCTGCACAGCCTGCGGTGGGGCTTTTGCCTGGAGCTCCGGCTTCTGGCTCTAGCCATGGCCTCCTGGCCCCTTTGTGGGAGAATAAAGCTGCCATGGAGCTCAAACAGGAGGTCTCTCCCCGTTCCTTGCTTCCTCCCTTGGCGCAGCCTTCCCGCCACCCCGCAGTCTGCCGCCCCGCGCTGTAGGGCTCGCCCCAGAGACCACCGACCGCGGTACCGGCCGGGCCCGGGATTTTCGGAGGGCCACAACACGTGCCCAGGTGGAGACACTCCTTGCTTCACCCACCTGGTGTACTCTGCCCATTGGCTTCTCCCACTCTTTGGACACGATTCATTCAAAGACACAAACATGCTGAAGGTTTTCAAAGAAACTAGGTGCTCAGAAAAACACGAAAAGGCAGAAATTCAGCAATTAAAAAACTTTTAATGATCTACAGAGGTGTTTTAATGGGTTTAATTAATTGGTATTTAAGTGGATGTAATGATTGGCATTTAAAATGAGCAAGTGAATAGGTAATCTAGAATGTCCTCTCCCCCTTTCATCGCTTAGTAATGAGGAGAAACTTCAAAAACATCTGCTATTTACTTACATATCAGCACAGAACAAATATCAGAGAACCTCCTACATCTGCTACCAGTTTCCCTTTCACATTCTGAGTGCTTTGTCCATGCTAAATGCAAATTATTTTGAGAATTTTCATATTGAGAAGAGATGCTGCATCGTTTGGTGCTTGATGATAGGAAACAAACTTCCTAAAATGGCCAGCAAGAGGCCAGTATGACATCTATTAGCCAGACAATTCCTGAAGGAGATGATCTCTGCTGTGTTAGCAGGGGAACCTATTTTGTTTTGTGTCCTCCTGCTAATTTTATCCCCTACAAGAGCCTATTCTCAGTCTCTGATGAGTGCACACTTCAGCAGAGACTTTCTGAAGTAATTGGGGTTTAATTATTTGGGGGGAAATACTGAAGTCACCTGCAACTGTACATTTATTTAGAAAAGAAACAAAACCTGGAATTAATCACAAAGTCTGTGTTGCTGTCATTCAGTGACTACATTGATTCAATGTTGGATTAAAAAGGAAAAAAAGTAAAAAGGGCATGGGGACTAAGGACTGGCAATTAATCCAGGATTTGGGCTATTTACCTTAACAATGAACACATGATTTGTGTGTTGTTCTGTCATGTTTAACCAACCTACTGCCTTTTGGTGCTCTGGGAAGAGAGAGTTTGGGACTCAGAGTGATGAAGCAATTTCCTGATGTAGTAATTTATGGAAAAAGACTGACAAGTCTCTGCTTTACTCCAAAATGTTTTAGCAAGACCCAGGCACTTGGGTGATCAAATCAGGTCTCCAGAAAGGCATCTGATACCTGAGGAGGGACTGTCATGTATATCCTATTTATAACGTAGTATTTTCTACTACCTCTAAATGAGACTGTACTGCCTGTGCAAATTGCTCAGTGCCTGGAGGCCAGAGAAAATAGCACCAAAACTTCTTCTTGCTGAAGGGATGGAAATTACCTTATTTGCTTTCCAAGGTTTCAGGAACCTGAGAAGGAGTTCTGAAATATATAAGGACATAACATATTGGCTTCAGCAGCTTCTGATCTGCCCTGTGCCAATGTGCCAATGCCTCAATACATCACAGAATCACCAATCCCAGATCAACATTCCTGGCAATACCCTTATGCAGAAATAAAGTCTCAGCACTGCTCCATTTTCTGCTTCCAGAGAGAAGAAAGGCAGATTTTGCTCAATAGTTAACACCACTGTTGATCTAAAAGCAGGTCTGCTAGCTCATTGCAATTCAGGTGCCCTTCATCTTTCTGACACAGTCTTTGTTCTCTTGGATATTACTGTGTCCCACGAGCTGTTTGCAAACCCCACAGTGATAAGCAGCAATGAGAGGAAAGGACGGGATCAGCATCGTCGGGTCTGTCTCGTGACGAGCCAGGAGACATTTTAAATGTAAGCCGTGTTCTGAAATTTGCAAACTGCATGAAAAAAGGAAGAGGAGGAAAGAAGGAAGAAACTAGAGCAGTCAGATCAAGATCAAATTCCCCAGCATTAGAAGTTTTTGCTCATGCCAGTGGGTTTTATACACAGACTAATTAAGTTGTGTGAAAAAGAGACACTAAAGACAGCAGCAAAATCTGGAGGTAGCTGTACTTCTCTTCCTGTTAATTCTTGGAGTTTGAAAAGTCTGGTTTCTGTTTCAATGCTTTCAAAGCCTTTTTTTTTTATTTACCATATTTCACCGATAATTATTTCATGCAGTAACTTTTATACAAGTGGTTGCTGGATAATTATGCTCCAGATGTCTATTAAAGTTGATGAATGTATTTTGGTATTAACATTCTGTAGAATGTAAAACAGTTGCAAAAGGACAGATGGCCTCTTGTAATTACTATTTCTGTTAATTATTTATATTTCTCTTTTGTCTAGAACTCTAAAGAGATGAGAAGATTGCTGTTTGAGGTGCTGTTTATTTCCAGGGAAAGAGATGGCTCCTTAACAAGGAAAGAGCAATTTGATAGGTAAGAGGGAGAGAAAAAAATATTTATTTTCTTTTATTATGCAGATAAGGTGCTGAAGAATAAACATGAGAAGACCTTGGCTGCATTCCTACTAGCAAACTAAGCAGCACCAGAGATTTTCTCCTAAATCTGAGATAAAATGTGCTTTGTTGTGTCCTGTGTGACCAGGCACAGGTAAGGGGCAGGAACCATGGATAAATGCGAAGAATGAATTTATTTTCATTACCTTGTCAAACAGGGGATCCCTAAAGCAGTCCCTGGGCAGAGGCACACAAGTGAGGATGCAGGCGCCATGGAGCTTGATCCATGCTGGAAGACCAACAAACTTGCTGTTTTCACCTGTATTCCAGGCACCCACACAGGTCTAATTTATTGCTGGGCTCTGTTTTTTCCACAGCAGGGCAGAAATCACTGGCATGTTTGATTGGGTGCCTCTAAGCCTGCCAGAAGCTTCTTATCTAAACACAGATGTTCTATTTGTCCAACAGACAAGGCCAAACAATAATGAGCATAATATGTGTGGGTTTTGACACGTCAGCTGCAATTCACTTGAGCATGTTTACAATCTTTCTCACCCATCTTCCATTCTTTTCCCACATGTCCCAACTCTTAAACACTCTTAACCTCCAAAGATAGATGTCTGAATTAGTGTCTGCCTAATGCTGACTTTCAAATTGTTCCTAGAAGTTGTCTGGGAGAGCCAGACTGGGGAAAAAAAGCAAGTTTCAGCAACTCCTTTAATGATTTAAAATAGAGAAGGATGAATTGTAGTGCCCCAGTGTTACCCTATTTGTGCATGGTGCTGTAGCACCATTTTAGCATGGGATCAACTTGACACAGCATTGACATCTGCAATGTAATCGTCCACTTAGATGTTCTTAGTCTAGTGGAAATAAGATAAAAATACTTATCCCACTATCTAAGGGATTAAAGTCAGGTTTTTCCTGCTTTGGCAAAAGAACTAATGCAACCAGACCTTAACCTTCTGTTTAGAGTTAGCAGCAGCACTGAAATCAGTATTTTTTTGTGCTTCTGGAGAAGATGAGATGGTCCCAGATGTAACACGGTAAGGCAAGTTGGGCATGCAAACTTCATTAAAGAAATATTTTATAAAAGATACATTTGGGGAAATAAATGGGTTCTATTTAAACACTGAAATTGGACCAATAATCTGACCTCTTTTCTGCAACATCTGCATCAAAAATGATTTACGAAGTAATTTTTAGAGTTTTGAGAAAAAAACCCAATCCTTTAACTTTTTCTTGGAACTTGGATTAGAAAGGGAGAGAACACCTCCAAAGACAGAGATTCCAGATCCTCTGCAGGTACCTGTGATAAAGTTCTGATCACTCTCGTGGTAAAAAATAATTTCCTTATGTTGAGTTTGAATTCTGCATGTTACAGATTGGATCCACAGCTTCTCATGCTATCACTGCACACTTCTCTGAAAAGTCTCTTGGTCTTCTCTGTATCCTCCAACCAGAGAGATGCAGACAGCAAAAAATCACCATTAAAGCTTTCTCTTTTTTAATTTACACAGAACAAACTCAGTTTCCTCAGTTTCTTCTTTTACATCTGGTCCTGCTGCTCCCTATCCATCTTGAAGGTTCACCTACCCTGGACTCAGACCATATCTCCATGCCTGTCCTTCACTGGAGGGCTCAGGACATGGCTCACCAGATGGGTGTAACAAGTGCAGACTAGAGAGAAGGATCAGTTTAACCAGGCATGATGGCTGAATTCTGGCTAATGCAGCCCAGGAGGGTGTTGCTTTCTTTCTTACAGGGGCACACTGCTGGTCCCTGGTCAGCCTGTGCTCCACCAGCACCCTCAGTTGCTCATCTCCAAAGCTGCTTCTCAGAGGTCCCAGCCTCCACCTGGTGCTGGGGTTATTTTGTCCCAGGGGCAGGACTTTGCTTTTGCCTTTGTTGAGCTTCATGGGGCTCCTGTCAGTCCATATTTCCAGCCTGGCAAGGTCTCCTTGAATAGCAAATATCTTCTGCAAACATGCTGAGACAGCTCTGGCACATCATCCAAGTCATTAATAAAGTGGTTCAGCAGTAACCACTGGCCCCACTATGAGATGTCACCAGGGACCAGCCACCAGCTGGACTTAGCACTTCAAATCCCTTGCTGTTTTTAACATTTTTCCTTTTCTGGTTACGTCAAATCTGTTCTGAATAAGGAAAAAATAAAAAGGAAGAATTCATTTCCTGATAGTAACATAACATATGTGAATAAAATGATCAAAAATATGTCCACAGCAATTAGTGGCCAGCTCTGGATTGAAGAAGTAAACTGATATTAATAATGTTTATGTTGGGTTCTGTTTCCAGGGCCTCTGCTGATAGGATAACATTGGATTAATTACACATTGAGTATTTTTTCACTTATAATAATAAAACTTTTGAATAAACCAATTAATATTATTGACAATACCAGTATATTAAAGCTGTTGTCATACCTATTACTAGTCTACAACTAGTCTTTAGTTCTACAAAGTCAGTCAACTCAGACTGAACTGAGTTAGTGAAGCAGGCCAAGTAATCTACTAGGAGGGTCTATTTCTGTCTGTGAATTCCTCTGGAGTTTGCTTTCAGTTAGAAAACAGTTTCAGTGCATGTGAATTCAGCATCAGGATTTCAGAGCAGTTCTGTAAATACAGAGCAGTAATGTTTCTCAACTTTAAGTTTGCTTATGCTGGAGCAGAACATTGTTGGTTTGGTTTTTTTTTTCATTTGCCATTATTCTCCCTATTTGAATGGGTATAGGGAGACCACAAGAGAAAAGCACCCTGCTGAGTTATTGCATAACCTTAAGAAAATGATCTGTCCTTGTCTGGACAGAAGAGGGCTGATAACAAAAGCCCTTCCTGGGAAATATTCAGGCACATTCCTAAATATATCACAAGGATGAACATTTGCCATCCATAAAGTTAACTACATCTATAAATCAGTTATAGTACCTAGGCTCTAAGGGGTGGGCGTGCATTCTCTCCACCACCTTAAAAGCTCTGCTTGTGGTGCAAATTATGACCTAATTATAAACACAGTATAAAACCCTGGTGCAAACGTGTCTGTTTTCCTCCAGCAGAGCATCTGACAGCATCCAGGAGCAGTAGCAGTGCTGCTGCTGGTGGCAGGTTTCTTGTTGGGACACCATCCCCTGACCATGCTTGATGTCATTCCCATTATATCTGACTCCTATCACTCCTCTAGGCCAGCACCAGAAACCCACAGCAACAGCCAAATATCCCACTAATGTGAGCCAAAATTCATTTTATGAAACTGTACCTTGTCCCATGGCATCTTTCCCAAGTTTTTTCTATTTGCTGCCTCTGAGTTAGGACATTAGGGGATGTCTTTTGGAATAGAACATCCGATTACAGGAATTTTCAAAGCAGGAATGAGGCAGTATCAGCCACGTTGCACTGCTGCCTGTGTGAACTCCTTTTAAGTGAACTCCATTCCAGATCCCACGGGGCCCTTTCCTGCCTGTCTTGCCTCTTAACTCTGTTCCACCCTCTCCTTCTCCAGTGCTCTGTCACTTCTGTTTCATGCCACATTTATTAGATTTCTTTTAGAAGTGTACTGCCTGCTCAGGTAGAGAAATGCAGTCACTGTTCCCTCTACTATTAATTTTAATTCATCTTTAATGCTTACACAATTCCTCCCCTCAATGGTTTGGCCTAAATGTCTATTTTTCTTTGGATGAAAGACCTTCCTTAAATCCATTCCCATACTTAATAATCCTGTTTCATTTTCTTTTGGCTTTATAATGAATGTATTTGCTGGAAAATGAAGACAACAGACCTCTAAAATTTGCTGTCTTCATCTCAGTCTCTCAGACTGGCTTTCTTTACACAGGTTGACATTTAAAATGTATGCCTATGTGTTGTATGTGCACACAAACAGACAAACATATATTTCTGAAGCACAGGAGTGAAAATGCTGCCTGAGCACAGCAGGGTCAGAAATCCACCACATCTTAGGTCTGACCTAGTAAGCCAAAAGTAACCAATTCTTTCAGATTTAAATGGGGTTTTTTAATACCAACATGCTTGATGGCTTTATTGTTTTTAGGATTAGTCTTTCTTGGTTAACTTTGATCCAAGTTATTGGAAATTCCATGTTGTTATGGAGAGCTTTGGGTCCACCAAGGGAGAAGATTTGTGAATTGAAACAGGATGATAACTCAGCATCGTGTACAAGGCAGTGCTATTGCTCAGACATGCTAGAGGTGTGCTACTAACAGAAAAAGGAGAAAAATTACTGAGGGAAATGCCACGTGGGAGGCTGGAAGAGCATCAAGAGAGCATTAGACTGAAGTCCATCTCCTTTAAACTGTGTAGCTATAAAGGCTACCTTCTGTATATACTTAATGGCTGAATTAGACTGAAGATAAAAGCATATGCTTGCCCCCCTGTGGAAAAAAAGACTCTTTCAGATATTCCAGTCTCAGGAATCAAACACTGAGGAGTCTGTCATCACCTGAAAGTGAATTTCAGAAAGACCATGTCCATCTTTGGAGGATTCCTCTGTTTGTAGTTTATAAGTACAGAGTTTACCCACAGTAAACAGTAAACATTGTGCCAAGTTTTCACAGCCTGCACTGGAACAGCAAATAAATGAGTTTACCATCTTCTTTCTTTGCCACCACACCAGGGAATGACATTTTCCTATTAACTAGTGTGGGGATACATGGCCAGCATGTTACACCACACTGATATAAATGTTTTACTCCATAAATTAGTTCCAGTAGAATTCTGTACAATGTTTAGACCAGGCAATGGAAGGAAAGGCCAGTTAAATAAGATGCTAAAGTCATTAAATGTTTATAAATATTTATCTGTGGAATAAATATTTATCTTTGGAAACTAGACACACTGCTATTCCCTGATTGTCATCAGCTATTAATTGTATATGTGATTGTAAACACACTTCTATTGTTTCCTATGCATTTTGGACTCTAAAGACTGAGAACAGTTGAAAAGCAGTCAAAATTTATTTCCAAATAGCTTGTTGACTAGACAGATTTCCTTAATAGCTTTTTCCTTGGAAGGATTTGAAATTGCACCATATCAAACGTCGAAGCAGCCGCCTCAGAGATGAATTTGAAACATTGAAGATGAAGGGGGCTCCAGTAAGTCTTCACAAACTTGTAGATTGGTGACCTTGCTGTATAAATTTCCTAAGTAACCACATATGAGCACAAAAATGCCTATTTCAAGCAACAGTAAATGTCCATTTTTAGCAGCCTGCTGTCACCACCAACAACTGCAAGCAAATACATACTGTGTAAGAGTATAACAAAAAGCTAAGTAAATGACATTTCCCCCTCATGGTTTGCAGCCACTGGCAAGGGCTCTCCAGCAGCACTTCTATTCCATATAGCTATGCCAGTGACAATATGGTCATCCTCAATATAAACAAATATGAATTATCAGTTCAGGGGTGAGGCTGGTGGTTTTCACTCTATTTTACAGCCTTTCCATCCCACAGTCTTTCTTTACATGACAGAACCCCCAGCTACACCAGGCTAAGTGATGTCTCTGAAGCCACAGGAATGCTGTCACAGAGGACTCCTAAGTCATGGAAGTGAACTCTTGTATGGAGCAGAACACCGTGGGGGCTTTACCAGGCATCTTACACCATGTGGTGAATGTCCTTTATAACTTTCTACAATCAGTGCTCTGCCATGGCAGTCTCCTGGCTGCCAGGTAAAGCTGGTGGTAGGATATTTACTTAAGTTTTAAAAAATCAAACCTGTCTTATACACATTCCAAATATGACAGCCAAACTGGATGATCAGATAGAGGGGATGAAATCAGTTGCACCATCCAGAAGAAAATTAAGTGTAGGATTTGAAAATGGTTGGTTGAATAAAATATTGAAAGGACTTGGATTTTCTCTGGTTGGTTTGCCTCTGTCTTGCAAAGTATAATTGTGATTGTAGTGATAATTGTGATTATGATACTTGCTTTAAGATGTGTAAAGAATGTGATTGTAAATGCAACACAAAGAACAAATGTGATGTCTGTAAAGAAGCAAAGTGAGGCTTATGAAGGCTGGTGGGGAAAGCAAGCTTCAAAAGTCCCAAAAGGGGGAAACATTGCCAGAGGCAGAATTATTTGCCCAGCTGGTGGAAAATAGAATGCTTATTCCGTAGGATCATGTTAAACATTAAACAAAGAAAGGAACAAGAACATGCACTTGATTAACCAAGTGTCTCACAAAACAGTGAACCAGACTAGTTATGCTAACTCAGCCCAGTATTTGGGAAGTGACACCAAATTCATGGAGAACTTTGGGGCTGATCACCATCAAGGACCACTGGAGGACCTCAGGATAAGAGAACGCCCAGGCCAAGGGGAGGGCAAATGTTAATAACTTCTGAGAAATGACTGTTATATCCATGTTTCTTCTGGGAAAACTTATGAATATGCATGTAGAATATAGTATTCCAACAGGAGCTTTTTCTGTACTCTGCATGTACAATAGGAGGAGATATCCTCGGGCTGTAATAAAGAATTCCTGCTCCTTAATGCAATGTTGGTGTTGAGGAGTTTGTTCTGCCAATTTCAGCAACATCTTAATGCCGTATCTGCACATCTTTTAGATCTCTCTAAGGATGGTGACTTGACCACTTCCCTGAACAGTCTCTTCCAATGCTTGATTTTTTCCTAATATCCAAACTAAACTTTCTCTGGTGCAATATGAAACAATTTCCTCTTATCCAATTGCTTGTTACTTGAGAAGAGATTGAACCCCAACTCATTACATCCTCCTTTCAGTGGTTGTAGAGAGTGAGAACGTTCCCCTTGAGCCTCCTTTTCTCCAGGCTAAGCACCCCCAGCTCCCTTCAGCTGCTCCTCATCAGACTTGTCCTCCAGAGCCTTCACCAACTTTATTGCTCTTCTTTGGGCAGGATGACCACAGGTTTCTGGTACAGGGAGTCAAATAATCACTCTCTGCTTTAGGTTTGAGAGACACAAGGACAGTCAGGAGTACTGCAAAATAATGGGCAGAGCTTGAAGTGAAGGCCAAAACCTCAATCTTAAGCTCAGTGCAAGCTTGGCAAGTCTGTGGAGGGAGAGGAGAGAAAGCCAAGTGTTAGACTGATACATTTTCTTTACAGTAGTGGGATCCCAATGTCCCTTCAATTGTGTCCTTAGCCAGTTCACTTTGCTAATATTCAGGATTTCAGGGGTCATTCATATCTTTAAATGACCTCTCAGCTGCAAAAGAATCGTGCAGCCTGCAAGTTAATCAGTCACATCTCAGCAGTGTAATTCTGTATAGAGCAGTAAAGTCCAGGAAAGATTTGTAAGTTCACAGCCATGGAATCTTGACACTTCCCTCTCCCACCCTCTAACTGATGCTTTATCAGCTGCATCTACTCCCCTCCCTGAAACAACAGCATTATTAATTAATATGTAGCTTGGAAGGGATTTCTTTGTGAAGGTGACAATGTCTGTGTGTCGGTTTCTGTGTCTGCTTATCAGAGAATTCCAATGTCAGTGGAACATTGCTGAACGCTGGATAAGTACACAAGCTGTATTTGGGAAAAAAAACCAAAAACCAGACTTTCACATTTACAGAAACACTTTTTCTGATCATTTTGTTTGAACAGTCTCATACTTTATCTTTATTTATGAAAGTAATAACAGTCAGTTTGTAATTAAAAGAGGTTTTGTAAACAAACACCAAAACTTTTAATTTCCAAAACCTCTAAAATGTTAACATGAAGTGTTTTGAAGTTTTTTCTCTTGATTTTTAAAACAAAATTTCATCAAAATCAATGTGACTTGGTGGAAAATATTGAAAGTATTGACTAAAGTTTCTGGAAAATATCAATGAGTAAGTACAGTCGCACTCAGTGTCTTGGAAGAAATAACTGACTATAGAAATTTGTATGTAGCATTCCTATTAAAAAAAACCCCCACATCTGTTGCTGCCTGCTGTTAAGATCTGGTGAGCATCTCTGCAGATTGCAGAAGTTCCTGCAGTTTTCAGTTCCTCTGTTCAGTGCTGCACAGCTCTTTACTTAGCCCTAAATTTGCCTATAATGATCACGCTTGTGTATAATTACTATTCATGTGCACTCTCAGTGCTTTGTCATCACTCCTAAGGACTGAATAACATCTCTTAGGATAAGGAATAAAGTAGAAGGAATGAAATTGTTCTATCACTTGGAGGTATGCCATGGCTCACATGAATGTCGCTTGGTGCTCCCAGAAAATCTGGAAGTTGGACCCTATCCCCACTCCCTCTCTCTCTGGTGAATTGATTTCTCACAAGTCTTGCTCTCGAGTTTTTCATCTCTGGGTTTTGAAATCCTTAGAATGGTTTTGGCATTGCTTCCAGGACAAGGTCAGTAAAGCCTCAAGACCTTACTCTGCAAGCTTGGCTGGGGCTGTGAAGGCTGTCTGTATTTAGCCTACGAGCTGAGCTTCTACACAGAGTTGAGAGATCATCACACCAGCCAGCTGAAATCTCAGATTCCCGTATGGAGCGACACCAGTGCTACTGGAAACTGCTACTCCAGCTGAACAAATGAGACCTGCTCTGTCCTGATATCCAAGCTAAAACTATATGTGATGTTCCAGCAGCCCTGGCTGCAAAAAGAATATACATTTGTACTTCATTGAGGCTGAAATCATTCCTTCAGATGGTCATGAAATATTATATTATTAGAGATGTGGTTTAGTGGTGAATTTGGCAGTGCTGGGCTGAAGGTTGGACTCAATGGGCTTAGAGGTCTTTTTCAACCTCAGTGATTCCATGATGCTAGATACTGAAAGTTTAGGTTTTGTTAGATAAGCATTTTGACATTTCAGAATTTTTGATCTTTCTCAAAATATTAGGAAATTTATCTTAAAAAATTATTTTGAAAATCAAGCGTATGAGATACATGATGACATTTCTGATTTTTTTTTTTCTTTTTTGGTGACCTTTATGAAAAAGACAGATTTTGCAAATTCTCATGTGGCAACTTCCTGCATTCAAGAAGTGGGAGTCTCCTTTCCCTTTCCAGCTGGCAGGCCATGCTGGTTTTCCAGCACAGCCAGTACTGAAAGATTGTTAGGTGCAAACAACATTTGACTCTCCCCCACCCCCAGAGATATCTCAGGGAGAGTGAATAATCCTCTTGCACTGCCTGCAGAGGGAACTAAGATGTCACTTTGCAGAGCACAGCTAGTTTTTGGACACCCAAAACTCGGAGGGATGAATGTCACTCAGTGAAACCAAAGGAATTGGAACACCTCTATGAGTAAAACTTAACTTGGACAAAGAGCTGCAGTATTAAATTCACGCCACATTTTCACCTTCAAAACTAAATTAAAAACACCTAAGTGATCTGAAAGGTGAGGTCAGGCACAAAGAGGTTGCAGGTGAGGAAAGAAATATCAGGCATCAAAAGGAATCTCATATTTAATTGTAAATAGGAAAGAATCATGTCAGGATAAAACATGACATATCTGAGAAATTTCAGTTGTTACAAGAAAAAGATAAGTCTCTATTTTCATGTCCTGAAAAAAGTTTGCTTGTTTCTCTCTTTCCTTTTAAAAAAAAAAAAAAAAAAAAAAAAAAGAAAAAAAAAAAAGAAAGTAAAATGAAATAGGAAGGAAATTCTTTTTCAGTCTGACATCAGATTTGCTCTTCAACTAAATTGGTTTTGGAGTTTCTTTTCAAAATATTCTGGGAAACTATCATACAAATGCAGTATATATTAGAAATGTCAGAATACCATCTGTGAGCAGAAAAGAAAGAACAGCATGGGAACAGAAAGGAAATATCTGTGGGGTGTTTTTAAATTAGGATGCCAATACTCTGATTTCTAAAATTCAATCAAAGCATGAGTGTTGGATGTAAAGGAAATGCTGCACCTCATAAGTAAATTCTTTGTATAATCAGCAACTTTACAAAGAGGTTCATGGGGTGCTAGGGGTTTTTTAATCTTAAATTTCATATCAGCATTGAAACAAATACCCTGAACTCTCACCAAAATGCATGAACTAGCTTGTTTCCCAGTTGTCCTAACTTTAACAATTGTCTATTGCTTGAGAACTTAATTCACAATGGTAATTAAAAAATCATTCTGCATGTCTTATTCTGATAATTTTTGGAATTAGAGTATAAAAACAGTGTCTTCACTACAGGCCCAGTATTCAAACTGTAGATGTCCAGAAGAGGCCTCAGGAATGATTAAATTGAGGGATCTTAATTAATCTGACTTCTTCATTCCCAGACATCTAGAGAAGAAAATCCAGCTTTACGTTGATAGTCATGGTCTTCAGCCTGAGGGAGCCCCACTACCTAAGAAATTAAAAACAGACAGACAAAAAATTGTTAATTCCATGCTGTAAGGCAATTCTGTCCATCCACAGAAAACAGCAGATCAACTCCAGATTTCAAGGCTGAAAATTATCTTTATTTCAAACCACTGCAAAGGATGGGTAAGTACCGACCCAGTGAGGAGAAATAAAACCAGCCTCACAACATATTCAAAATCTATGGTTTGAGTTTGACTTTCCTGTAATGCAAGTGAAAAATCTGAATTAGTCATTTTGAAATAAAGCAATAAACACTTTGTCACTCTAAAAATGCCAGCCTAGGGCACGATGATTTGATGTTGCTATGCCTATTTCACTAAGTGAAATCCAATAGAAAACAGATTTGTTTAAAGACTTTTATTTTCTTAATGCCATTTAGTTCCCCTGATATTTCTGTAAGTTCTTCTGTACTGCAGACTCTCTTCAAAGTAGGAGGAATTCTGGATTCAAGATCTTCTGGAAAGAGACTTTATCAACTGACCCACATCACTGTCAGTGTGCACAGAATGCTTTTATTCAAGAGGGCAATGGACTGAGTCGAAACCACCTTATTGGAGCAGGATTAGCTTATGGTTTATCTGGATTCTGTCTGAGAGGTCCAGCTAATACAACTGCTGCAGAATAAAGGGGAAAAAAATCCCCATTCTTAAATAAAATCAGCTAAGAAAGATGCATACACATATAACAATGGGGCTGCAATCCTCAAAGCGACGGCAGCTTGTTTGTTTTGCTCTTTATGGAAGAGGAATGCTGTTTACAGTGCTGTGTGCTCCTGCAGAAACCCCAGCACACACAAGAGCTTTATCTTTATTGGTCTCTGCTGCTGCAGCAGCCTCTCTTGGTTTCTTGTCTTATCTATGTTAATGGCAAAGATCATTGCAAAGCACAACAGAAAGAGAAAATATTGTCATAAATCACAGGGCAAAGTGTAAGTCTCAAATTGGTTGGTGCTACCAACCATAGCCAGAATTAATACTATGTTACACAGCAAATAATCAGAAAAAACACCACAAATGTAATCATTTAGCCTGGTTTTCAGTTCAACCACTCAGCTGAAAAATACTTGAGTGGAAATAAGGTCACAAGTAATACAAACCACCACACAAGGTATAAAGTTATGCATTCCTGTCAGTTGAATCCCATGTAGTTCTAAACACCGTGTGACTTTCAGAGTAGCAGGTTGAACTGGAAGTGGAGTTACATCATTGGGAAACACACTTTTAGTCTTTTTTAACAGGACTTTTTCACTGTATGTTGTGATCCAAAAATATAAAGTAACACATTCAAGAGCATCTGTCACAAATACAATTGTGCAGCTTTATCTGTATCAGATGAAAATTCCTTTTACCAAAATAATATAAAAAATGATGAGAGCTTTCACTAACCTTTGCAGTATTTTTTATACTAAAATCCAGTTCTACTTACTGGTAGTTACTGCTACTCATGTATTAATTAATTTGATTTACATTATTTCACCTTCAGAATGTTATTTATTATTAATTCCCTGTTATTTTACTGTGATATAATACAATAAGACTTAAGATCCCATTGGTATAAAAATATATTTAAATCATATAGTAATTGCCATGAAAGAAACAAAAGACTGATTAATTTCCAAATTATTTCGAACCCAAATTTGGTAAAAATAACACAAATTCTGAAACTTTTAAAGGAATGTTGAAAACAAAGCAATGATGTTAATACTTTCTCTTCAATAAAAATAATTTCTTCCGATCCAAAATATATAATAGTAGTTTGTCTGGGCTGTTGTTCAAAGACTTCTTATTTCAAACACATCTACCAGGATGTATCTGCAGTTTTCATTGGGATTTGGGAGGAATAAGGCTGAGTGAAGATGTTATATCTCACATACATCCAAATTCTTTTCAGAAGTATTTTATTTTTCTTTGCAGTGCTGCTGCATATTTTGATTAAGAAAGGGTTCCACGTCATAATTTAAATTCACAGAGGCTTTTGATGGAAAATCTATGTCTGTGCACTACACCCGACTCCGGGTTTGGTGCCGGCAGGCTTTGATTGCTGGCTGTGAGTGACATCCCTGCTGTCACTCGCGGTGGTTTCATGTTGTCAGCTCGTCCCCCTTGCCCTGCTGCCGTTCCTGCTGCACAAGCAGCCCACAGTTATGGAAATGGAAATGGAAATGGAAATGGAAAGGAAAGGAAAGGAAAGGAAAGGAAAGGAAAGGAAAAGGAAAAGGAAAAGGAAAAGGAAAAGGAAGGAAAAATAAAGGAAAGGATGTCTTTGCCTCCAGAAGAGCGCAGCTCCTCTGCTCCAGGGCGTGCTAAATGAAGGGGTTGCAATCACCAGCCCTGGCTCCTGAACAGCCCCTTTTGATGGAAGTTCGGGTCTGAGTTTCAGAGCCCTATTCAATGTGCTAACACACATAATTGATGCCTTTTCATCCTCCTTTGTTCAAGTCTCCAGTCAGCCTAATTAAGTTCTTGTGATGCAGTAATGAAGTAAACATTTCCACGAATATCTGCATTTGCTGGATGGCAGATGCCTGCAATTAAAATGCTGTAGCTATATTAGAGCACATACATTCCATGTTGCTTTCAGATCTGTTGAAGACTTTCCCAAAAGAGTGGTTGTGAGTTTTTTCCAATATGGAGAGCCACGATCTAAGACCCGCACAAGCACCAAGTGAAGTCAGTGGGATGTGGACTAGACCCTTACAGAACTCGGGCTCACCCTTGGTTTTCTTTTTGTGAAAAGAGCCTGGCCATGGTGATACTTGTTAGAAAAATTGCACAAAGCCATCTGAGCATTCACTTTAGTTGCTGAAATTTAGTCAGGGTCAGATTTAAGTGGGATAGAGTGAAAAGGATGGGTGAAAAAAGACAAGTGGAAGAAGGGACATGGTAGGTAGCTCAGCTCCTTTGCCAAAACAGTCACTGGCATGACTTGGGAGGTTTGAGAGCTCAGTAACGTAGACACACACCTCACCCTGCCTTTGAATTCAGGACCAGAGGATGGGTCTAGATCTCCCCTGTGGCTTGGAATATCTTGGTTTTCATAAAAGGTGCTTGACTGCTCTACTTAAAGGTTCTTGAACTGAACCCTGTATCTCAAACTACCACCCCTCACAGCCAAGTAGGCACTTCCAGCCTTGCAATTTCCCTGAAACACGTAGACTATGTATTTAGGGAGGAGAAAACAGCTCCCATTTGGCATCTACACTGCACCTAGGCTGGAGGTATCTCCAAATAAAGTACTCATCTCTCTGTGCCAGAGAGCAGTGGGTAAAAAGGTAAACCCCCACTTGGGGTGGGAGAGCTTCACTGGCAGGTTTTGTTACCCTGGCAGAGCTCTGAGGGACAGAGTTCAGGAGCAGGGGAGGCTGGTGGTAAATAGGAAGGTGTCAGAGCAATCCGACAGACAAACCATGTGGAGTAGAAAGGCAAATGAATCAAAGAGAGCTGGCTTGTAGGTATTGCTGCAGAGAAGAAAGAGGCAGCTCAGCCAAAGGGCAAAAAATCAGAAAAGGTTTGCTTTGACATGAAATCTAAGGAAGGAAGGAAGGAAAGAAAACCCAGCAGATACAATACATATATTTTGGCCTTGTTAGAGAAGCACTTCTGTGCTGCATCTTCATTTTTATTGCAGATTATGGAAATGGAAGGGACAGGGATAGCAAGAGCAAAATAAATAAATAGAATCTTTTTCTTCTTTCACTCCTTCCTTTCCCACTACCCCATTAGTAGTTGTTTTCTTGCTGTGTTGTCCTTCTACCATGGACTGTGACTTCCAGTTCAGCAGTAAGTCCTTCATTACTGTTCCCCTCCAGAGCCTCTTAATGAGGGAATTACCATTCACAACTGTTGTGGCAAACACAGAAAGCTAATCCTCTTATCACCTGGTTGCTGATAACATCTGCAAGCTAGTTCCAAGCATCCATTCACCTTCATGGCCTATTTTATTGCAAGAGAAACCAGTTTTGTGCAGCCCAAGCTAGAGAGGACATAGGTATTGATAAACAGCCCTCAGCCCTTCTGTCATGCTATTTTCCTGCTCTACTCCCAGATCTTTGGATGAAAGCTCTCTGGGAAACATTGCACCTTAATAGTGCTAGAGAGAATGAAATACAGGAAACAGATTCAAGGCACCTCTTAGGGCTCCAAGGCACTGCACATGGCTCTCAGGAGCCTGTTTTATAGTGCTTTGTCCAGTGCAGCTCTCATTTTGCCCAGGGGCCGTGTGGGATCCAGAGGGAAATGGCTCTGAAAGAGAGCTGTAACTCTCTACAGGCAGTTAGGGACTCAGCAGCTAACAAAAGGAGGGAAAACTGCCTGGTTTGTTCAGCTTCCACAACACCCAAAACAAGGCAACCCCCCTGGCACTGACATAAGTAGGCATTACTTTATACTGCTAGGAAAGCAAGAAAAACTACTTAGAAAAGTGTCTGCTGGAGCAAGAGCCTGGGTAAAGTGAAAATAAAATAAAATGTGCGCTGGAAAAACTGGAGCAAAGTAATGGAATGGGGGCTTTGGTATGATTACAAATCAACTCTGCTCCATGCCAAAGGGTGTGACAAGTGAGGAAATTAACTCTAGGACACTAAACCATGGCTGCAGCCTGCACGTGATAGCAGCAACAGGTCAGTATGTGACAGCTCTTGCTGTTGGAGTAAATGTGTTAAATATTTTGGTTTGGAATGTGGCTCTTTCCCCAGAGGTATGTCACTGTTTTCAGAAACTCATTTCACAGGAAGTTTTATAGGTTGGCACATTCTGCATCCTAAAGCTAAACACTGAGAAAATATGGAAGCAGAGAAAGCATTTCTTTTCTCCTTTTTACTATTGCCATTTAAAAACACTTTCTAGTAAATGTGCCAAATTGTGTTTGTGCTTTAAAAATCTTGTATCCACAGTAAGTGACAGTCTTCTTTCTTGCCAGCCTAACATGTCCCCTCATTTTAGCTTTTAGAAGGACTAAATAACAACACATCAATTCCACACAAAAAACTGATGCTGAGTTTTGAGGCATATGTTCCAAATTTGACTTTTAAAAATGTGACTTTTCAGAATATTTGCATAGCACCACTCATCTTTTTGTCACAGATGAATGGCTAACAATGCATTTCACAGAAATACAGTCTAGGAATTTCTATTGTACCAGTTCTTATAATTGCTTTGCTCCTGGTGACTAGTGAGAGCCCTTCTAATTAATTGCAAGTTATCTTCATGCTAATATCTCATCTGAACTATCCAAAGGATTAGAAGTGTTTGCATCTAAAAAAGATGGGTACAAAATCTAATGACAGAGCGATGTGGCGTTGCACTTTTGAACGACCAGGAGACGCTACAGAGTGAAGCAGCACAAACACCATATTCAGGGAGTAAATAATTAAACTGAAAAGACCCCATTCTTATTGAGAATCTTTCTGATGGTGATACCTTCCACTTCCTCTTCCCATTAGCTACTCCTGCACTCAACCATCCTTATTACAGAAGGTGCAGGAATGGATTATCTGAAGGTCGATTTTCTTTACCTTTGTTTTGCAGCCTGTGATTCCTGCCAAGCCATTGTCCACAAATTTGAAAACCTCACTGCTGCCACACATTTCTACATGTAAATAGCTGCACATAGGGATTAACTCATGTCTTTTTTTTTTTTAATGAAATGAATTTGATAAGCTCCATGGAGCTTTACACTGTAAGGCTGGTTTCCAGCACTTGAATCCCCTCCTGAATTCTCTCTAATACTATTTTCACATCTTGCTATGGGTATCCTGAAACTAGAAATGCCTTAGACCAATCTTATCACACCCTTATTTGTGGGAAGGATCACTTTTTTATGCCTGAAATGTAGTTTTTTGCAGGTTGGACTCTAGAGACCCCAGGATCTTCATTGAGCCCTCAGCAAGTCTCCACATGCCATGACAAAGCCTGTCCCCTTCTTTCCCTGTGTATTACTTTTGTTTAGCTGCACTGAAAGGTTAAATGTCTAAGTTTAGACAGGAAATGGAGATCTGGTCAATGCAGTCAATCAGATCCAGAAATTCTAATATAGATTTACTGTGGGAAAAGCTGAAATCAATAAATTATAAATTTCCCCCATATTTGCTGCTATGTTAGTCTTCACATCATCTGTCAGTCTAGCCATAAAGCATTTTTATTTCCTAAAATATTGATAAGAATATTAAATGCACTTGCAAAATCATCTAAGGACCCATACAGGTAATAGCTAATGAATTATACCTGTTTGAGATCTGGTACTAAGACAATTTTTAACCCATTTAATACCTGACTAGTTAATGAAAGAATTTCCCATCAAAATGATACTAAATCTAGTGATTTCCTAGTCCAAGGAAACCTAATTTCCACCCTATTTTTTTAACCAATCATAAATACACTGCTAGTCAGTGGGGAATTAGGAAGAGGCTGTGTGGGATCCAGTTGCTGACTGGGGTTAAACCACAATGCTACCTGACAAATCTGGTCCTTGACCCTTCTTTGAACTCTTTGATCTAGGCGTTTTTAATAAAGAAAAACACTATTTTTACAGCTGCTATCATCATTTTAAAGACATGTGCATATATTAAAATTATTATGGCTAGTATAAATTTACTGTAGTAACATAAATTCATTACGCTGTTAATTATTCCAGGCATATTATGTGCACAGAATTATATCCTGTACAATAGCTAATATTCATTTGGCCTCTTGGGTCATTCAGCATGTAAACTCTTCCTGCTTAAAGATTCTACTCCCTTGTGCTGTGGTATTCATGCAATAACTCACAGGTTTAAGGTTTAACCTTCAGTTTCAAGGGATGCTTGCAAGCTTTTTAGTTTTCCAGTGGTCCCCAGCTCTGCCTATCCTGCTAAGTAAAGCTATTAGGGACATTTCTCTGAGGCCAAACTACATGATTTTACTCATGGTCATATATCAGCACTCTCTGTCCCCTGAAACAAAGTGTCTAAATTCAAATTACCAATGGGAATAGTTTCTGAGAAATGTGGTCCCCAGCCAGTGCCAGAGCCCTGTCTGTGGCTGTGCTGATTAGCACAGGCCAGAAGTGTACCAGGAGCATTAAACCATGCAGGCATGTGGAGGCTGTGCCTCAGCCTGAATCCTGACACCAGCTTGTTCCTGGCTGATCCCAGCTGCAGTTTATGCACCACTGACACTAACGTGGCTGGTATCAAAGCCAGGTAAGTAACAAAAAAAAAAACACTTGTGGGCAAAGAACAATGTCTCAAGGATCAGGAAATTCCTTATCCCCACAGCTGTCTCATGGAAATCATCAATACCAATGTCAAGATGTTCCACTCCTTGGAGAAGCAGGCTGACCACCCTGAGGGATCCCAGGGTGCATGTTTTCCTTTCCAGGGCTCATAAGGGTTGGGAAGGATATGGAGATGTTAAAGAAGTTTTCCTTGAAGTTTTCTTCAAGAAAACACCTTAAGCCTCAGAGGTCACACTCTGCAGATCTAGCATAGAAGCTGATTGCATCCTCCTCTGTTTCCACCCTTTCTGTGCTTGCTGTGTCTCCAGACTGATATTCACTATTTCTCCTGCAATGCTTCTAAAATGGAGCCATTGATTATCCCCATAACATGAAACATTTCTTCAACATAATCAGTTTACTGACCTAAGGAATGATTTGATCAGAACAACCTGGTCTTCACTCTCTCTCAGACTGCTGACTCCCTCTTTAGTTACTTCATGGAATTTGCTGTGACACAAAACCATGTAGAGATGGCAAATAGCATCAAGTTATTACCCTTGATGGCTTTGTGGAACGATGGGATTTTTGCCTGCTCATTTTAGACATCCAGATTTAAACATGCAGGGAACAGCAGACACACCAGGGAATGCCCAGAAATTCCCAGTTAAAGAGCTATATCTGAAAAGTCTTGGAATGGGTAACAGCAAGGACATAGAAAGTCAGTTATGTGATTTGAAGAGCCTGGGACACCTGAATGAAGAGGTTTAGAGTTTGACTAGATCCTTGATGTGCTTGAACTTTTGATGGACTTGGACAACTTTCATTCTGTGGCAATTTATACAGACACAGATTTGGAAAAGAGTTTTGCTGAGCTCTAGTTCCAGAGCAATTTATGCCACTTTCTCTCTGGAAAAATAGATGATAATGAAATGAATTTAGGGCTCTTTATTCAAAGACCATTTAGTTCCTTGGTTAGATTGTTTTAGTAATATAAATTCTCTGCTGCTGGAAAAAAAATAACCTAAACTTCTCAATCAGTTTTACCACAAGAACCAAGCCTGAGAAAAAGTCATTTAAAAAAATCGAGCAAAACAGAAACAGAAAAAATGAATGTGCCTCTACAGCTCAGCCTGATAATAACCTCCTCTGTAAAATTACATGAACTCCTTCTCTGTAAAATTGTATGAACTCTCTGTTCCAGAACAATAGTATAAATGAGTCAATTGTAGATCTAAAAATTGTTTGCCAGCTGTTGTCTGTTCTGTTACCAGCACCTGTTTTGGCTCATGCCCTCATTAATTAAAATGTGATGAGCAAGCAGACAAGTTCAAGACATAATGCTGACAATGTCAGTACAGCTGACGTGAAATTCATATGTGTAGTCCTCACCCAAAACCAGAAGTAGTATGGCTGTAATGCAATGGGCAAGGGCTTCATGGTTTGGGGTTTTGGGGATTTTTCTTCTTTCCAAACTGCTACAATAGTCAATCTGTTCATTAAGGCTACATTTGATTGTGGTAAATTGAGGGCAGAAATCATGGGCTTTCCAGACCAGAAAAGCATCTTTTAAAAAATTATGCCTGTTAAATATTGCTAGTTAACCATTCCAAACATTATTTGACCATTTAAAAATGCTAAAGCTGTTACCAGTTTTCATTGTTGGCTATTCCTTAATTTCAGAACTATCATAACTGGATAATGACCCCTTTTAGGAACTTGTGCTTCTAAGCACTTTTCTGTGCTGCAGCAGAAGCCTTCAGACCCCCCTGACATACAGTCCCATCTGTTTTTCAGAGTTGATTAAGCTGGTTGGAAGGATCTCAAAATTGTGAATGTCACCCTGCTAAGGCTGAAACTTCTCAGAGCATGTAGCACAGTTCCCTGCTCTGCTTTCTTCATGATGGGCACCACGTTTCCCCTAGAGATGCACAACCAACCAAGCTAAACCTCCAGGTTTCAGGACTGCCTGGATGGTCTAAAAAAGCCCAAGGTATTGAACACCGATAGAAATATAAGTGATCTGGCCACTTGTGCCAGCATCCTGTAATTCTTCCACAGAATTGCCTCCTCTTTAGTGCACTCACCCACGGAGTGGAGGGCCTTGTACCAATGGAGGATGGTGTACAAAATTATGGAGGAGGGACTGAAGAAGTGGGTTGTGTCATGATAAATATATTCTACAATGCAATTTGATGTTGAAACAGGAGAACAAACATCGTGGAACCAGAAAATGACCAGGCTGAAGGGAGTCTTGTCCTAGCTTGGGAGTTAAGGAACTCTTGGCTGCAGAGTCCCAGCAGTCCTCCCTTGTGCATTCTATATTCAATGTAGATATTCCAGAACCATCTGGACACAGTCCCGTGCCCTGTGCTCTGGGATGGCCCTGCTGCAGCAGGAAGGTGGGGCCGGATGAGCCACTGTGGTCCCTTCCAACCTGTGTCTGTGGTCCCTTCCAGTCCATTCTGTGGCTCTGTGATTAGAACATCACCTGAAAAACCCATTCCTGCAAACTGGGTCCCAAATCCCAGATGTGCCCGCTCACCAGTCATGTCCTGCCAGAGAATTGGCACCTCCTTGTTGCTGTTCTTCTGGCATTGGTCCTGGCTTAACTTCACAGGGCTTTAACTGCAAGGGAAGAAGAAGAAAAAGGAAAGAAGGGGAGAAATATTGAGGCAGGATATCCTGAGATATTGGAGAATACACATGATAACCACCTCAGACCCCAACATTCACCTTTGTTGGCATGAAATTCATGACAGAGCTGAAAGAAGCACCCAGAAGATGCCAGCTATGTTAATATCTGATTTCTCCTTCCTGAAATGTTACAAAAGACAGTTTTGTAATAAGCAAACAGAATAATTAAAATTATTGAATAAATCTCAACAGAGATATTTTCTCCAGAAATGTTTCTCCTTGTCTTGTTCTTTTTTAATGTAAAGCTTCTGAATATTAATTTGAGTATGTATCATGAAACAGAATTAAATAATTCTATACTATATCTGCTGTTTAAGAAGTTCTGTTTATGAAATTAAATTGATTTAGATCTTTTACTTTGGGCTTTTTTTTTCTGTGTTATTGTTAGTGTTGTGTCTTCCAGACTGTTGGAAGGAAATAAACCATGTCCATAAAAGTGAGAGAAAGTGAAAGTAACAAACTGACCTTTTCTAGCATACAACCTAGACATTTTTATTATTCTGTTTATTTTTTTCCTGCCTCACATTCTGGACTCATCCAGCCCTAATGTACCTATCGAGTGGGGATGACTGTACAGAGTTTATCTCATCCATATCCTGAGGTTCCTTATGCCAAACATTGCTGATGGGAGGCACCGTCCTTGCTTGGGAGACAACTCATCTTATTCAGAAATGTCCTGAAAAATTAATTTGAAGCTAATTTCCCTAGTGAATCTCCATGTTGACTGGCACTTAACTGTTTGCCATAGCAGGATGTATGCAAAGGAAAACAATTCCTGGCATGGATTCTCTCCCAAAGAGACATTTATTCCTTCATGTTCTTTAACAATGGCTTTACAGTCCCTTCCTTCCTCCTTGAAATTTGCAGCCTCCAGATATTTGCAGTTTTTACTCTGTTTCTCTGTTTTTACTCATGTGGGTTGCACACAAATGAAAACAAGTGAAATTCCCATTTCTCAGTGGTCTGTAACCCTTTTGATAGCAGTCAGTACCAAGAGTATACATTAATTTTCTTTATTCTTTGAATTACTTACAATTCACCCACCTTTCTATCAGTGTCTTCAGAGTCATAACAATTGTTCTGTATTTTTAGACTCCTCTCCAAAGAGGAGGCATGGAATTTTTTTTCAATGGCAGATGAAAATATAGCAGGATTATTAGTTCTCAAATATACTTCTAAAATTGTATTGGGGGCCCATAATGCAGAGGAAAGGTCTATTACATCAAAGAGATTAATTTAAAAGCACGAGAAAGATTGAAACTGCTGTCTGAATATACTCAGTGCTAACAACATTTCCAGCCTTTGTTTAATAAACAGAATTCTCATGTAAAATTAGACAGAAAAGACAATGAAATTAAGAATATGCCTAAAGTAGCTTGATTCCATTATTTTAAAATCCTATTACAAAATAATTACGTCTCTACACTTACTGCTTTTGATGTGTAACAATATTGGAACAGGTGATATTGGAACTGAAAAGTCTTTTGGAAGGAGTTTTGATCTAGGAGCAGTTATGGCACAGCCCTCCAATTAACTGCATGTTTGGAGGGTGTTTAAGGGGAACAGACTTGATCCTCAGAGCAACTCATGTTCCTTGCAGCAGGCAAAAGGTAATCAGGTGAGGCCAGAGGTATCTAAGCAATTAAAACTTAATTTTATGCATTTAATTTGGAGTAGTCCACCTAATTGAAATTATGTTTCCACAAAAGCCCTCCCTGAACTGGGACACCAGAGGCAGAGCTGAGGCTGCTGGGCACAAAGGATCCTCCCCTGCCAATCCAAAGGTGCAGGAACTCCACCCTGAGGAGCTCCCAGTGAGAGAACCCAGAGCTTAATCTGGACAAGGGACAACATCCACAAGGTGCAGGAGCCTGAGGACCCCAGCCCTGCCTGACCCAGCGCTATTTCACCCCGTGGAAATTCAGTGGTTTCTGATCCATCCTCCAACGCACACCATGGACAGGTCTGACCCTTCCTGGCCAGAGCAGCCCATGGGATGGCTGGGGCAGCATTCCTGGAACCTGGTGGAGGTGGCTGCCTGGAGGGGATTCATCAGAAGCCCATGTTCCTCAGTTTCACACACACCAGGACAGCTGGTCTTGTACAGGAGTGCACACTATTCATGGGTGCCATGGCAGGCTCTGCCCCAGCTCCTCTGGTTGACTTTAGGGTGCCTCAAGGGAGAACACTACAGCCAAAACTACCAACAGTGTTTTGGGGCAGAGAGGTAACAATTCAATATCTTCTCATTTACTTCTCTACAAATTCAGGCTAGCTTTATAGAATCCATTTAGCATACATTAGCATAAAACAAGAATTGTGAGAGACAGGGATAATGAGCCTCATTAACTTTATATCTACTTTTATGTGGGAGAATTGCAAGGGTGTGTGCTGAGTGTGGTTGGAACTGAGCTGCCTTTCTCCATAGCATTCCATTTTGGATCTGTGATTAAAGCAGTGCTGACTACACAGCCTTGAGTTAGCTGTGGCCAAGCACACCTTCTGTTCCTTTCACTTTTAAACTGTATTTACCTCAACCCATGAGATTGTTTGGCTTTTTTTCTTCCTGCTCTTTGATGGGGACTGAGTCAGTGTGTGTCTGTGTGGGTGGGTACCTGCTGGCCAAGGGAAACCTGAGCTCTGTTCAGAGATGGTGATAATTGCTGCAGGCTCACCAGAGGAAAAAAGTGTTTCAAAGAGAGATTTAGATTAGATAGTAGGAAGAAATTCTCCCCTGCAAGGGTGGTGAGGCCCTGGCACAGGTTGCCCAGAGAAGCTGTGGACGCCCCGTCCCTGAAAATGTTCAATCAAGGGAGCTCTGAGCAGCCTGTTCTACTGCCAGGTGTCTCTGTTCATGGCAGGGGATAGAAGCTGGAGAATCTTTAAGTTCCCCTACAACACAGACCATTCTATGATTATATTATAAGATCAAACTATGTAATGCTCTACATTTTTCAAAATTAGGCCGCTGAAAAATTCAAATACAGATTTAGGACTGCACCCGTATTCATCACTTGTGACTCTAAAGTTTCTAAACATGTTACTGATGGATCATTTTTAGCACTAACTTGAACCTTAGCTAAGTTAGCTTTCCCATTATAGCTTTGAATAAATGAATAAAAGAAAATGAAGATCAGAGGGTGGTGAGGAGGGGGTGTCTGTGATCCCAGAATAACACTGTGTTTTATTTTGTGTTTTTCCCCTCCTTGCAGCAGAAAACAGGGAAAGAATGAGCTGTGACATCGCTGGGTATCTCCAGCTCTGTAGGACCATGTTCTAGCCCCATGACAGTGTGACTTTCAGAGGAGTGACCTGATGGCTGAGACATAGAACACTTTTCACTTTGTTGAATGATCCAGTTTTGGCAGAAGTGACCAAGGCAAAGTCAAGGCCAAGGGGTGAAATTTGCAATTGTTTATTGTGCTGAATATAAACAACTAACCAGTGTGCCTAACCTAGGACCTGGCCAGCCATGCAGTCAGATGCACCTCCAGGGGCAGGGGCAGGTAGATTTGGTGGGAGGAGGTGGTCACTATAGATACAGGCCAGGGTACCTCATTTCATAAATTAAGTCATCCCATTAAGTGCTTTAATCTAGGAGGATGTGCCTAAATTATTCCATTAACCTTTAAAGCCACAGAACTTTGCTAGTGGGTGGATTTGAGACCTTTAGGTCACATGAAAGAGAGGCCACTCCAAAGAAAGTTTGGATGTAGCCACCTTGTTCTGCAGACTAGACAAGCCAGATGTGCCTCTGGTTTATCTGACTAATATTGATGTAGCTGGAGATGACAGGGGATGGGAGCAAGGTGTTTTGTCAGCTCCCACAATTCCCTCAGATTTTACTGTTTCCATTTGAACAAGGATTTGGTATCTTTGTCTCAACATACATCCATAATACTAGCTTTAGCTATTCTCAGTGTTTTAAACACTTTTTCCTAGTTCATTTACAATAAAAGTCTGGAATTTTGTATTGAAGTGAGCTTTATATCTTTCTCTTTTAAAACATTTTTTTCTGTGGTGATCCTGCAGCATTATTCAGCTGGGGGAACCTGCAGGAGGCACCTGAGCAGTGTCAGGTGTTCAGCTGGATCTCAACAGGTTTAATTACTTGCTGCCCTGCTCCCATTTCTTCTTTCTTGCATTTGTTCAAGCTGTTTAAAAGAGTCATGTCAAGATTGCACCTTCTGCTTCCTTCAAATTACTTGGAAAGTTTTATGCCTCATCAATACAGGCAATGTTGATTTTAGAGCAACCTCTACAAATTGTCTTGCTGCAATTTTATACGTATGGGAGTATGCGCAGATTCCAAAGCAAAGTAAATAGATAAAATCCCTAAAACTCAAACATATAAATATTAATATTGAGCTAGCAGAGATTTTTCCCAAGAAAATAATTCTGATTTTGCTGACTGGTTCTTTTACTGTGTTAAATCTTGGAAAAAGTTTGTGGGGTTTTGCTGTTTCCAGCAAGGACAATTAAAAAGAGTGTCCTGGAATTATAAGTAGAACTTAATTTGGAACCTTCCACTGGCTGGTCGAAACACTAAACTCTTTCTGGCTCGGAACTGCTTCTCTTTAGAACTGCTTCTCTTTAGAACTGTTAATTCCATCCTGGGTGACCCCAGGGTGTTCCTTGCCATTCCAGAGCTCCTGCCACTTCAATTCCAGTGAGCTGTCTTGTCCTGGCAGTTGAAGCTGATCACCCAAACAACGTGACTTGGATTTTGTCAGTCACAAAACCTGAGACTGGAAGGTTTTAAAGGATGGAGAGAAAGATGCAGGAAAAGGAGGAGGGAGAGATTGTGTAGGAGCTCCCATTTCAGTGACACTAAGTTATGCTTAGTGAAGCATAAGCATAAATGTCATTTGAAAATGTGCACTTTTTTTGTACATGGGATGGCTTTTTTCCCAACTTGAAACATTCTAGCTTGGCTGCCCAGCTCTGAGACAGTAGATGTGAAAGAGAGTAGTAGAGAACAAGTCAAAACACACCTTTGCACCAGATACTTGTATGGATTTAGGAATTTAGTACTAGATGCCTGAGCCCCACTCTTTCTAATCCAAGACATCCATATCAAATTAATGTAATAGGCAAATGTCCTGCTAAAAGTCCATTAGATCAGCTCCACCAGGTCTTTGAAAGTCTCTTCCAGGGCCTCTCTTTAGATAGTCCATCCCCTTGCTGAATTCCAACTTCAACTTCTTTATTATAAATGTCCTATTTTGTTCTTCTTGCACAACCATTCTTTTCTTTCAACACTTCTCATTCCTTTTTGTTGCTCACATGATTGTTGTTACACTTGACATTTTCTGGGGCCTGGGTCATGAGTAAGTTCTTCTGCCTTATGGACAGACCAAAAGCTAGATATCTTTCCATAAACAATGTTCTAACTTTTCCTATTTTTTCCCCACTTCTATTTCCTACCTTAGATATTTGGGCTGTCAGGGCTGTAGGGAAGGAATTGCTTATACCCAGATATCTGCATGTGTTATCTTTAACAACCAGGGCCTCTGGGGAGTGAATTGGAAGTTAATAGAGATGACAAGGAGCAAAGGCAATGAGGAACAGCCATCCTACATGCCTATCACCCAAGAGGAAATGAGTTTACATTCTTCAGAGTGCGGGCTATCGAGTGGTACTTCGTCTTGATTAATTTTTGCATCGTGCCAGAGAGCAGCAGTGCAATCCCTTCATCACTGACCTGGCTGATAGCCCACACTGACAGAGGCAGAGATGAGATCAATGTGGGCCTGTGCTCACTGCCCACCTCCTCAAAATCTGCTAACACTGCCAGTCTTCTAGAATCATGAATCATTTTCCCAGGCAAGATCCTCTTGTGTTGAACAATTACATGAACAACTTCCAAGATTGCGGAAAAAAATCTACCCTGCTTCCTTGGTGGGAATACTACAATAAACAAAGTATGTTTTAAAGACCTCAACTTGAACAAGAATGGATTAAAACAAAAACTGTGCTCAGTGAAGATGTGTAAAGCACCTTCTGATGTGGTTGGTGCAGCGACACAAAACAGAATGAGTGGCTGCCCTCCAGCCATCACTTTTAGAAATATCCCTGTGGTTTATTTTATCACAGGATTACCATCCTGTGGAATTTGGTTCTAATAGTTCCTATGAAACTCACTCAGGCTCCTTTTTTTAAATCTGAAGCAATAAAAGAATAACAAACAGGTCTGTGGTGTTTCAAGCACTCACCTTTTGACATCTCTTCTACAACATCTCTCTCTTTTGTAGCCTCCTCTGAAACCCTACATTTGGAAAATAAGCACGAATTCTCAACCAAGCTTTGGATTCCTCTGTGCCTTCCAGCAGAAGTGCAAGGATGATTGTGATATTCACCCTCAGGTGGTCTTTGCCATAATGCTGAGTTTTTGGGCTGCCTAAATGCACTGCATGGATGTGCAGATGGATGTAGATTCAGAGAACATTACGGATTACGCTAGGCCCAAATTTAGGAGAATAAAACACCACATATTAAGAACTGAGATACATTCTATTTAGGACAGCAAGCAATTTATGTCCACACAGAGAACAATCTAATGAAGGTGTGATGTGACAGAAAAAAAGATATTTCTACCTTAATTAAGACTGTGAGGGAAAAGCAAGCAGAGTATTAGCAAGAGCTTTGTTCTCCATCACAGTTCCCAAATGAATTCCAAAGTCTCATTTCCTTCTGCAGGTCATATATCTTTAAATCCAGGGACACCTTTTTTTTTTTCATATTACCATCCAAAACTCAAGTCACAAGAACTTTTCAGAGACTCAAAGTTCTGAAATTTTGTATTTCTGGAACCCATAAACTGTGATGCAAATTTTATACCAAAACTGATGCATCATTTGTTAGGTGTGTACAAGCTGTGGCAACAGTTACTATATAAAAGAGATTAGTCCCTAACCAGATAGGAAACATAGTGATCTTCCAGGAGAATGGATTGTCTGAATTTTTGTCAAATATGCATGATATTATACAGTAGTTTTTTCTCAAGTACTCATTAAGTATCTGACTTTTTTCAGATTATGATTAATCCATTGAATTCATACTTAAGTAAACTGAATTTGGACTTTCAAATGCAGGAAAACATCTGCAGTTTAGCTGCCTGGGCGTTGTGTTTGCTTTCTGGACAGATCTTTGCACACTGAATTGCTGGGAACATGAAAATAATGAACAGCCCTTTTGAAATCATCAGGGCAGTTAAACAAGAAGCCAGACCCTTCCAGGAGAGTGTGCACTGATTCACTTTAGATCAGCTGGATCAGCTGCAGCAAAAGAGAAAAGGATGAAAAAGCAAGATTGAAATGGAACAATTAACCTCTCTGCAGGAAAAAGGGCACAAAAACTACCTAAGCTGACTGCAGATAGCTGTAATTAAGGGATTGTAACTCTCTTTGAACTAGCTAATACCACAAAGACCAAGACTAATCCATTTAGTCTACCACCCCACCTCCCACTGGTCAAAGATAAAGGTTTATGGCCTGTGATAATCAGGAGATTAAGTTAAATGACCATAATGAACCCTCCTCATTTTCAGCTCTATGGAAAGACCTATTTCCTTCCCCACACTGAGGTGGTGATCCAAAGCAGGTCCTAGGAGAGCCATCCTTAGATATCAGCTGTGACTTGAGGTCCCCAAGGGCTTCTGTGGCATTCACAGCAGGGTGGGAAACGCAGGACCTCTGAGGAATATCTGGTTTTCTCCAGGGGCAGCTGGAGTCTGGGTGAGGTTTCTCACTGGTGCTTGAAACCTCATTTGCTGCAAAGGCCACCACGTGAGGTAAAAAGCCCAAGTGGAACACAGTGATTAAACCAAATGTCACACAAGGAACAGGATGAAAAAAAAATATTTTTTATGATCTCTACCTGCTGAATGAAGCCCTGAACTGGAATTTCACAATATTGCCCTAATTAAAGGAGACAACAGTTGAACTCATGAGCTGATGTAGATGGGTGGTGCTTGTCACAAGTCATGCTGAAGCAAATGGCCTGGGAGCTTCAGCAGGTGCCAGAAGAGCAGAATGAGAGAAACTTCCTCCTGCCCTGAGAATCACAGCTAGAGCTGGACCTCAGCCTCAGCCAGCTTCATTTTCTCTCATTTACAGGCATTCAGATCCAGGGCTTTCTGTTCCTGCTTGCAAACTCTCCATCAGAAGCACCATTGTAAGTACAATTATTAATAGCACTGAGGAACTGCATGACTTTAGCCATTCTAAGAAAAAAAACCTGAAAATACTTAAGGAAGCCACACAGATATTTTTCAGCAAAGTAATTTTTCTTTCCAAATATAGTACTTCATCAGCACCAAAGGATGAGCTTTTTTTGTTGAAACAAGTGAAGACATAATAATATGTTTTGAGAGTATCTGAACTCCTTTTTCCAAATTACTTATTTTTAACTTTTTGAGATGCCATATTCCATAACAAGTAGCTGTTAAAGCCTAAAATCAAGAGGAACATTTCAGAATTGCAGAGGCAAATGGGGAGGTTCAGTTGTTTAGGTTTTTCCTCTCCCTTCAGAACAGACGTTTTGCTTCCCAAATGACCAAAATTCTTGGAAAAGAGCTCATCCAATTCCCTCATGGCCTTACTGGTTTTGTTAATCAGCCTTAAAAACAGATATTTGAAAACATAGACAGAGCTAAATGTGATATCAGGCAGCATGTTTGCAATTGCAGTGTGTGCCAAGGGATAAATCATTGCTTGACACCTCAGTGAAATGTTGGATTTCACTTCTGTGACTCAGTTCTGCCTTTTCCACACTGGTTATCCCAGAAGGAAACTCGAGCAGGGTCCTTTCCATTCATCATCTCTTTTTCTATATATGCCTTTGTGAGCATTCCCAGAAGATCACAGACAGAAAAGTGTTATGTACCTGTGCAAAATCATGAGAAATACAAGAGGGTCACAGCACAGAGATACAGTTCTGTACCGTTAATTTCACAGCATATTTGGGGCAAGTGTGTGCAGAAATTACTGCTAAGTGCTGTGTTTTCAATTTGTCCTGATTTCTGCACAGACACCTGCACAGCTGTAATGAACACCTGAAGTGAAGGTGGTGAACAATCACATCCAGCTCAGACACCTCTGGTAGGAGGCTGTGGGAGAGGAGAGGAGAGAGGAGAGAGGAGAGGAATTAAGACCATTTTCAAGAAAGATTTGCTGCCTGCAGCTGGTCACACTCCACTAAAGAGGGAATTTCCAGCCCTCCCAGGTGAGTTGTCTTTCAGAGCCATCTCTTTCTTCATGCACCTCGTTCCTTTCAGCATAACAAGTCAGTATTCTTGGGAATGTCATCATCTGTGTTTGCAAGTGAATAACTGCTCGTGGCACTCTCAGAAGCCGCTGTAACTCTCTTTTGGTAATGCAGAATTCTTTTCTGCTAAGTGGAAACTTGTTGCACACCCCCATCTGGCTACCACCCCACCTTTGTCCACTCACCAGACCTGTACTGTGCTCAGTTCACAGTTCAAGGACTCTGTTTCTCATGGGTTTTTTCAATGCCTGTAGTTTACCAGTTTGTATGAGAAATGTCTGCTCTGAAAGACAAGACACTTTTCTCAGATATGTCTTACCTGTTGCTTAAGGATGCTGTGGTCTTCATCATATTTACAGCTGGGATAATAAGAAAACTAGAAATTTTCAACTAGCATCAACTATTTATGTATTTTTTTAATATTTCAGAATAGGCATATTTCATTTCTAAACAAAATCTGTATGGGTCAGATCTTATCACTACTATAAATTAACAGTTCAGTTGATTTATGTTATCTGAGAATCAACCACTCTTTCATGGGCTTTCCAGTTGCATGAAACACAAATATATGAGGTGCAAGACTTGGATGAGGCTAATAATCTACCTTGCAATAATCTACTTTATAACTCTATTGTGTCCAGTTCTTGGCTAATGAAAATCTGACATGAAAGCAATGGGAGCAGGATAGATTTCAGAACTTTTCAGAATCAACCCCAAATTCAGGGCTGCCTCTGGTTCTCCCCTTTTGGACTAGAGAAGTTTCCCTTTGCCTTTTAATAATTCCTTCTGATGAAGCTCCTGATCTTTTCCCCTCTCTTCCTAAAAAGTCCTTTTCTCCAGCCTCCATTATTTAAGATTCATGTATTTTATCCAGTACCAAAATTCCACTGCCCATAAAGACTCACAATAACTCCCATCACCAATTTTCATGATGAGCTACTTTCAGTATTGCACAAGACTCCTTCTCCAAAACACCATATAAACACATCATTAGAAGCAGTCCCTTCATCAAGAAATTTTCTAATCTGAGCATCAAGAGGAAGGTGAAGGTGTCATTTCCCTGACACATTAGCATCCCATCCTCTGCACTCAAGTGCCTCCTGTATCACCTGGACTTTCCTCTTGCTCTCGGTGTTTGGAAGAGAACAGATGTGGCTGGGCTGCAGGAGGCCGAGTCAGGAGCATTCTTCCTACTCAGGAAGTGTGATAGTGTTTGGCTCTTCAGGACTGTTTATAGCAGCCAGGACAGCAGGTGTGTTTGGATGGATCAGAACACCTTCTGCCACTTTCACAGGCTGTGCTCAACCATAACATCACTGAGCCTGCAAATGAACTGCTGAAGTCACTCCTGTGCTTGCCTTTATACTACCTGTGCCAAGGAACATAAAGGAAAATATAAGGGGGACAGAATGGAAATGGAGAGAACCTCTATCCTCACTATACGTGGGGTTTTGTATTTCAGAAAATTGCTGGAAAAGATCAGCTATTTCAGCTTCCAGCCTTATGCAAAAATCCAGAACAAGGCTTGTTGTTGAAAAGCCTGCTGGGAGGGATCATTTCAGAGCTGCTGAGGAGGTTTCCTCAGCCATCCACAGCAGGAAGGATGTGACCAGGCCCCAGAAGGCTGAGCTCCCAGCTTACATAGGCACTCATTTGTATTAAAGCAGCCTAAGTGAAGACAGGCAATGGGATGGTGCTGTAGCAGCTGTGCATAAACAGCAAGGGCACCCAGGCAGCTCAGGACAGGTTTTCTGCTATCACAGAAGTACCTGAATTATTAAGTGTTACCTTGATTCTTGTGTCTATGCTACATAATATAGAGTAATTTCCTGATGCCAGCCTTAAAAAATTGCATCTCATCTACTTTAATTATTAGACTTGCTGTGCCAGTGCACTGAGAAGGACAGGACCCTAAAAAGGGGGAGTTGTCCAAGGCAATTCAAGTTGTGGGGTGGAATGGGGTGCTCAAGGTGTGAAGGAACCAGAGGGGAACCCTACCCCACAGGGACTATATGGGCATATGAACACATCCACAGATCTGAGTCACACTTCTTGTCTTATTCTACCAAGTTACCTGCACCTTGCCTTGTTAATTCTCGTTAATCCATCCTTCTCTCTGTGAGAAGACAGATTGTGGGGAGATAGATGTGTTGCACATATTCATGAGTAATCCTGTCTATATCTCTGTGGTGAGCATTCATTCACAGGATGAACATTGGGTAGCATTCAGGAGAAACACCCATGAACAACTTTCATTGAGAATAATTTCCTTCATTCAGCTGAGATGTGAACCCGAGTAAGAGTTTTCAATAAGAAGACTGAAAGTTTAATATTGCTGTATGTAAAAAGTTTCTTTTATCACTTTTAAATAGCTGGTGCTATTCAGTTCCAATTAATTCTGCATTTCATTTCCTACAAAGAAAAAAAGTAAACCATTGCACTCACTTTATCTTTTTCTAAATACTATTTACTCAATTTGATTAATCATTATTATTCAACAGAGGTACCTTAAAGAAACTCAGATTAAACTCCATTATGCAAAGCATTGTATATTCATACAGTAAGACAATACTTGCCTCAAAGAGGTGACAGAATAAATAGATAAAAGGCTTGTTCAGGTTCTCATTTTATGGACAGAACTTATATAGCAAAGCCACACTGAATGCCCAAGGACAGAGAGGATTTCTAGAGCAGAACTGACTTCAAACCCTAGGACTTTTAGGATATGTCCACTGGGTTTAAGGGATTTAGGACCAAAAATTCTCCTCTATAAATACCAGACACTGGCAATATAAGAAGATAGCACTAAGCAGCACTTGCAGAATATACCAGCAGCACTTGCAGAATATACCAGCAGCACTTGCAGAAATACCCTTCAAGGCAGAAATATCCATAGGACTCCCCTTTCTCATTGCATCTGTGCTTCATAAGCTGTCTATAAACTACACCACATGCACCTGCACTAACCAGATTTTTGGGATACAGTCCAAACAAGGCTGGATCTCTCATTATCTCTAGATAAGTTTAGGTTCCACAGAAAATAGTTGCCTGATTTTATCCTATGTAACACTGTGCCATCTGAAAGCTTGTCCCTGGGGCTTTTGACTAAATGTGTCAATAGAACACAAATATTTACATCATTTTTTTCCTTGCTGGAAAAGAACATCAAAAAGAGAAACATCATATTTTTTTTCCCTTAGCAACTTTAGTCTATGCAGGCTTGTGAGTTGTAGGTCATTAGAGCACAATATTTTTCCCCCAGGGCCTATAGCACAGGAAGAACTGTTTATTCCTTATTTTTCCCTGCAACAAAGCATCTTATAAATTTAAACATAGTCAAAAGTAAGTTTTTGATAACAATTGAGTCCTTCAAATTGCTAGGCTACATTTCTTCTCTTTATCAGCCTTGAGATGTTCTTTCCTGACACTGTGGGGAACTACCCAGTTAAGAAACCAACACAGTAAAACTTTATCCTAATTTCACAGAAGTAACATACCATGAAAACCATTTCAGTAGTGCCAGAGATCAGCAAATACCAAGCACTTCACAAAAAGTGAATTTAAACATAGGCCAAATAACTAAAAACTTTTAACTTCTATAATTTGCTGTGAAATTGCTGCTTAAGACACTTGCCAGTAATGGAAGAAGATGTTTCTTCTTCTCCAATATATGCAAGCTTTCCCCTTTTTATGGGACATACTAATTTATCTTTGACCAATAAATAAGAACTGTGGAATTTTCTGTTGTATTTGCCACGTGTTCACTCCTGGCACACCAGGGTGAGCAGAAAGGAAAGCACAGTGACTGATCTGGTGCTACAAAACAGCACAGGACTTTGATCAACTAACTGGGGCTTTCATTTAATTAAAGCTTTGAGTTGGAAAGGGGCTTAAAAATCATCTAAGCCCTACATCAAGCTGCTTAAAGCCTCATGCAGCATGACTTTTAGTGTTTCCAGAGATGGGGCAGTTACAGCTCCTCTGGGCAACCTATTCCAGTGTCTCACCACCATCAGCACAAAAAATTCTTCCCTGTGTCCAGTCTAAACCTACCTTCTTTTAGTTCAAAACCATTGTCCCATGTCCCATCACTGATTAATTAATTTTCATGGTTGTGACTGTACAAGTCAGGGACAGATTAAGTAAATTCTAATATTCAAAGGGAATGGTAAAACTACAATAAATATAGATATAATACCGATACAAGGAAAGAACATTAAGCTGTATCTCACACAACTCAGGAAGTCACTTCAGAAGATTTTAATCAGCCTGGTCTGTTTTGGCTAGCACTGTGGTGGGTGCATGCAAAACAGGGGAAATGTTCTTTCTTTTATTGTTAAGGAACAAGACAAGGTGAGGGGAATGTGCAAAACTTACAAGGGTAATGAAGTTCTCTCTTGACCAAATAATCCCTTCCTCATCAGTGCAGTGCTCCTCACTTCCCATGGTGTCTTATTCAGTCCTCATCCACTGTGTTTGACAGAGCATTTACCATTTCCCTTACACACCTGATCTGCAGTCCAAACATCCTCACCAGGCAGGAATTGTTCATTACACCTCAACAGCATTGAAGAGGGATGTAAAATGCCCTTGGTATCCACCTGACCTAGGAAGGCAGAAACTATTATTCTGCATTGAGATAAGGCACATCTAATCCCAAAGCCCCCAGAGAAGGGCCACTGAAGGGCTGAGAAGGACGTGAGTGCTGAGTCCTTCACCAGAGTGAAATGAGCTGCTTCTCATCTGGTGTTTATTGTTTATTACCAGTCCTGGAGCAAGTGGTTTGACATCACCTCCTAGGTGTCCAGAGCAATGTAAGAATTATTATCCATATCATAGATAACCTTTTTATCTTAATTTATTGCATTTTTAGTCTTAATTGTACACTATAGGAAAATTAATTTCATTTATTGATCCTTTTCTTGGTTTTCTTGAGTTTTCTCTCACACACTTTACAATTTCACATAAATCTGTCACATCTAAACCTTTTTTCTGGATGGTTTCATATGAATTTTCAATTTGCAAGGACTTTGCAGTGGTCCAATAAGTGAAGTAATCCATGTCATCCACCCTTTTCTGTAAAATGGTGCATACAAGCTCTGACATTCCAGATTCTGGGTGGTGATTTTTACAGTGGTTTCCTTGTTATGCACCAGGAAATAGTGCCATTTCAATGAACAGCAGTGTCTGATATCCACTTTATATCCCTAAGATTGCCTTGTGCTTCACACTGCTCTTCCTCCCCACAGCACAAAAATGCCAGCGTGACAAACTGGCAGGATTCAGGAGGAAATCAATGGGGACTCTGAATAAAAGTATCTCAAGAGATGGGCTCTGTAGGTTTAGGAATTTAAAGACAAGAACACAGATTCAAACCCACATTTTGGGGCAAGAAAATTAAAATAGTGACACAGGAATAGCTGATTTGTGGATGATCTCTGTTGGAGATTGAATCAGCTGCTCATGCATAACTTAGCAAGTTATTTGAGATGTCTCACCTGCCCTCCAGAGTGCTCTGCACAGTGGCACAGATCTCACATATGTCCTGTGCCATATGGAATCACAGGATTATTTATGTTGGAAAAGGCCTCTAAGAGCATTGAGTCCAACCATTAACCCAGCACTGCCACACTCAGCAGTGAAGGGGTTCACCCTGAACGCCACATCCACACATCTATTGAACACCTCCAGGGATGGTGACTCAGGCACTTCCCCAGGCAGCCTGACAATCCTTCTGGTGAAGGAACTTTTCCTAATATCCAATCTAAACCTCCCCTGGTGCAACTGAAATCCATTTCCTCTCATCCATTTGTTGCCTGGGAGAAGAGCCTGACCCTTACCTGGCTGGACCCTCCTGGCAGGGAGCTGTGCAGAGCAACGAGGTCCCCTAAGCCTCCTTTCCTCCAGGCTAACCTCCATTTCCCTCAGCTGCTCCTCATTAGAGTAAAGTTCCCAGTCCTATGAGGAGCCACTTCTATCTACCACACTCTTGTGGATGTCTCAGGTGTTTTAAGGTACACCAAGTGCTGAAATGCCCCGTGACCGTCAGTGACCAGCAGTCTGCAGACACGTGGGAAGGAGCTGCTCCTTACTAATGACACAAATGATACCTAAGCTCACCCCTAAAATCCACTTGATCAACTAGGGCATCAAGCAGCCCGTGGACATTTTTTTTCAAATTAAACTTCTCTTCTTGATGGTTTCACAGGCCATTAGCAGCTCCCTGATCCAGCTGTAACTGAAATCAATTAAACACTATAGGACGTGTTCAAACATTTGTCTCCTCTGGCATCTCCTTTCACCCTGTGTGATCACACAATACTGTCCAAACTACACACACACTGTTTCTGTGCTATCACTCAATTTTTGAAGCCTTTTCCAATGTCTCAGGTCAAACGAGGTGTTTACATGAGGGCTGGCACTCTTAAATTCAGAAAGCTCGAAGTTTTCAGCAGTCAGAGTTCCAACAGACAACAGCCCAATACTTAGTCCAAAACTACACATGTGGTAGATTTTGACTTGAAACTTTTATTACTCAAAGCTTCTGCAAAACATCCAGTATCATAAACCACATTATCATGGAGTGGTTTGGGTTGGAAGGACCTTAAAGATCGTCTTGGTCCAACCTCCTGCCATGGGCAGGGACACCTTCCACCAGACCAGGCTGCTCCAAGCCCCATCCAACCTGGCCTTGAACACTTCCAGGAATGGGGAGCCCACAGCTTCTCTGGAGAATCTGTTCCAGTGCCTCACCACTCCCACAGCAAAGAATTCTTTCTATAATATGATCTGAATCTCTCCTCTATTAGTATAAAATCAGTCTCCCTTGACCCAGCACTGTATGCCTGTGTAAAAAGCTGCTCTCCATCCTTTATTTCATCATAAGAAGCATGAAGACTTTCAAATGTGTCGAGGGATGGTGAGGATTAGATATTAACATAGTAAACTCTCATGTCTTTGATGCCTCAAAGAAAATACAGTCCTGTTGCTACATGTTCAAAGAATGATGAGGCACTAAAAGGAGACATTTCATCCCACAGATCCGAGGTCAGCTTTTCATCTTCCTGATGAAGATCAGAAGTTATTAGATTTAAATCTGTTTTAACTGAGAGTCATGAGAAATAACTGGTGAGAATCACATTAAGTTTTTAATCAGAACAACTACTGGGGAAAAGTTTTGAGAAGTCCATTCTTGGCATGTTCTAATTTGATTTGACTTTTTCAGTGTACTGACTATGACCATAGCTTATACATTTTATCAGCACAATGATGGTGGCATCTGTAGTGAGAAAGTGACTCTTAAAATGCTGAAAAATAAAGTATTCCAGTTTTAAAAGCTCTGAAGACCATAGTCTTATTGGATTTATCCTGTAGATATAAAACAATTACCATATCTAAGTTTAGTTACTTGGGCCAGCTCTATTGGTGATTTCAGCAGCTCCAGTGGGTGATTCATTTCAGACACCTACCTAGAGTGAACTGAGTAACTCACACCAGATGTCACAGATTATGTCTGCTCCTCTGCATGTAACAAGGTCTGAGAATCCAGTTCAGAAGGGGATTGTTATTTCATTTCAGAAATCAAATTCCAACATCACAGGGTAAGAGGAATCCCACCCAAATTACCCTTGTAAAAAATTCCCTATTGTTAAATACTAATATAAACACTTAAATTAAATTGCTGACTTCTAAACAACTCAGTTTTCACTATTTTCATGCTGATTTTTTTCCCTGAGGGGTTCTTGCAAACTGAAGGGCTCTAAAACCAGTCTGAGACATATAAAAACATTAAATGTTGCAGTATGAGCATTATTTAATGCTGCACTATTAATCAGTGGAAGGACCTCTGACTTTCAGAAACAAAGCTGTAAGTAGGTCACTTTCTGCTCTGCAGCAATCTCCTCCTGATTGCAGAGCACTTGCTTTTGTTAATAGGTCACTATTTCAAATAACTGCTGTGTTTCAACACTTTCCAAAGATTCCTTGGAAAGAAACACAGTAGTCATCTTTCCAGAGCACTCTTGTATATCACACTGCTTCTTTCTATTTTAAAATATTTCCTGTCTGTTCCTACTGTCACCAGAGCACTTAACAGCTATTTTAGTTTTCCTTCTGGCTGCCATGTGCACCATTTCCCATCACAGCACCATGTTCATCAAATTCCAAGAATTAATAACCTGAACAATCCTGGTCCAATGCTCACTTTTGGGACCTTGTCTAAGATCATTTCTTGTTGAGATCCAAAGTCCAATACCTCTTACAATTTTATTGAATGCTATTGCTCAAATATTTGCACCTCCACCCTTGCGTCCATTAACAAGTTTGTGCACTGGCAAATGTGATCTGTCAGCCCCTGTTAATCACATCATCATCTTTCTGCAGTGTCCTGAGGTTTAGATTGCAATGCATTGAATACAATACTCAAGAAAAGATGGATTGCATCCACCATGAGTTTCACCCACACACCCTGTAATAACCCAAGATGCCACAGTTTTTGTCAGATATGATTTATGTCTCAAACTCATGGTGCTTATTGCTCAGCAGGTTCATTTCCCCAAAACACTTATTTTTGCAGTCCCCTGCTACTACATTCTAGCCTACTGAAGTCAAGCTAAGTGGTCACTGATTTCCCAGGTGGTCTTAAATATCTGCTATGTTATTTCCATTCAAATAGCTTCTCACTCATTTTCTAAGACCATTTTTCTCCAACTTGTGCATTGCACTCAATATGGCATTTTTGAGAATTAGGATGCAATCACCATGTTTTCCTCACAGACTTGAAAATTCTGGGGTTTCATCTGGTGAGTCAGTGGAAGTGCTTTGTAGCCACGTGTCTATCAGAAATCTAAGGTAAATTATAGAAAGTGAGCTGGTGCTTTGAATAAAAAGAGAGAACTGAAGCCATTTGCAAATGAAAAGTCTTCCCAGTTTTAGAAATGAACAGAAGAAGGGATCAAAAACACAACACTGCAACGTACAGGGATCAGACTTGGAGTGGTAGGCAAAAGAAATGAATTTCAACAGGCATTCAGACTAAAATAACCTTCATCCCAGGAAGACAGGGATTATAAGAGGGAGGCAGAGAGAAAAGAAAGGAGACAGTGGAGGAGGAAGGTAGGAAAAAACTACATAATCATTAGCAAAAAAATTATTAACCAAAAGCCAGAAAACCAAATTAGCTGGGATGATGTCAAGCCTTGAGCTGTGCTGCATCCTTCACAGCAGGGAGAAAATTTAAATTTGGGAATGATGGATGCAGAAATGCATCAAAGAAGCTGGAAAAGGAGTTTAACTGTTCTTCTTGAGCTGGAATGGAGAAAATTAGCCACTGAGGACAAGGCAGGAAAAAGGGAAAAGTGGTAGCTGTGGCACAAAGAAAACATGAATCTGAAAATTACCAGAACAAATTGCATAATTTGGAAAGGACCTGGGTGTGAGTTAGCATTCTTCATTGCAGTCTCCTCTTTTTCCCACACTCCAGGCTCATTTCCCAGAGCCAGATAATGGATCCACCAGTCTGTCTGCACTGGGGCTCCCGGGCAGGCTCTGGGCTCAGCACTGCCCAGGTCGGGTCTCTCTGGGCTGTCCCTGGGGTGGCTCCACGTCTGAGGGGTCAAAGCAAAATACCTTTTACCCTTTCAGACCCCTTCTTCCAAACAAAGTCTATGAGTAAACAGCAGGAAAACAGTCAGGGATGTTCCCAAATAGCAAACATCAGCTTTGCCAGTTCTAACTACATTTCATCTATAAACTTATTTTCCTTCATTGCTGGATCATGATATTTTTGTCAAGGAGCTGCAGTGATCTGGGAGTTAGTCAGCCATTGGCACAGTGCAAAGGGGAAGATTTTTGTTTCCCAAGCCTTGCAAACAGGTTAGCAGGGAAATGAATAGATCTTTGCTTAAGGAGCAGGATGAGAGCTGTGGTTGCAAGCACATACCAGCAGGTAACAGAGATGTCTCATGTTTATACAGAAGCCCGCAGTGAGTTTCTGTACCCCTTACAGGTAAAACACCTCTTTTACAGCCCCGCAGTGGTGTCTGAATGGTGCATTGTGCTTCTCAGCAAAGATGGATTTCTTAAATAAAAGCGTAATTATCTCTGGACTCGTGGGTTTTGTCTCTGCCAGGAGTTGCCGGGTGTGGCACTCTAGCCCAGAGGAACGAGGCTGACCCAGATCCCCTGGATCCCAAGCACCTCCTGCTCAATCCATCATCTCCATGGTGCTGGGTCCTGGCACTGCTCAGCCCCATCACCTCCGTGCTGCTCGTCACCACACAAAGGATGCACTGCTGCTCTGGGGTGAGCACTGCTCCTCCTCCAGCTGTGACCAGCAGCACTGCCCATGGACTGGGAGTGAAACTGAGGTTTGGTCCAGGCAGCCACCACTGCTTGTGGCTACTTGTCTCCATTTTCGTAGCCCTTTGCATCTCACAGTTTGGCTGTGGATCCTTCACTTCTGTCACCCACATCCCTGCCTGAGGAAGAAATTATTAACATTAGCCATTATTTTCTTCTTCATAAAACTTTACCACGTCAGTCCTGTGCAAGGAGAAATTAATCTGATTTAAAGAAGATGCATGAAAAAGTTAAAATCAGCAAAAAATCATCCAGCTGCAAAAGCTTTTGGTTTTGGTTAGTGACTAATATTATAATAACACTTCAAATGAGTAATCAATTCTTTATTGTGGTGGATTCTGCATAACCTCTGCATTGGTTCTGCAGGGAATTAACAGGTAACCAGAAAGAAGGAGAATTGGGATCTATCCCTTTTTTTTGACCAGCTATTTCAATTTGTTCTGGTCTTTTTTTGTTTGTTTCCTTAATGTGAAAGCTAGAAAAAATTTATTTTAGTGACAAACAGCTTTCCAAGCTTTCTTCCCAGTGGATCCATTTAAGTACCCTCTCACAGCTTTGTTGAGCAACAGAAAAGATATGAGCTGTTCTGCAGAAGTGCCCTCCAAACAGAGGAGTCCTTGACAGTTCACTGAGCAGGCAAATTGACATTGTTGTATCTGCAGATCAACTCTGCTTCCCCAGGTGAGCTCAGCCAGGGACATCTGCAAAGGCCAGGCCAGTGCCCTGACTTGTGTGAATTTCCTGGAAGGAACTGAAAGTGCATTAACCTTTTGCTGCCATGGAGAGCTGCCCCTGCAGAAACTCTTCCTTTCCCCCTCAACATCCAGGTGTTCCCTGAGCAACAGAATTCACCTGCTCAGAACTGGAGCCCAGAGTGGACAACTGCAGTTCCTGAAGGGAGGGATAATACTGATCAGACAGGTAAAGCTCCTCTGCACAGCAGAGATTTGTCAGGGACAGTGCAGGAGCTGAGGATCATTTAAACCTGTTCCAAGCTAAGGCACAAACTGCTGTCCAAAGCATGTATCAGAATAGACACCACCAGAAATTAATCTCCAAACCCAAGCACCACACAATCCTCCTCACAGAGAAAATACAAGATCAGGATTGGCAAATATTAGTCGTATTCTTTACAATAAAATGCACAGTGATGAGCTGCATCAGCAGGTATGAGGAGCTGAGAATACAATGTACAGAGATCTGTTTTGCCCACCTCAAGCAGGTAGGGAGAAAGATAAAAAGGAGGGTGAGGCAATGACTGCTGGAAACAGCTAGGTTTTTTTAGCCACGTTTATCAAAATAGTAAACCACTTTCAACACAGCTTCATCTAAAAAAAATACAAAACAAAACAAAAAAACAAACCAAAACAAACCCCATACAACATAAAACTAAAATATTTGATTAAATATTTTGTAACAAAGCAAAAGGTGGAGGTTTTTTCTCTTCCCAGAAGCACTAAACAGCCTCTACTTTCTCCAAAGTGCTGATGAACAGAACACTTTCTGTGTCTCCTCTGGTTCCAGGCTGCTCCTCTTCAGGAGGGGATCCCAGTGAAGCAGAATAATAAGGACCACAACTTGCACATGGGGAGCACTGGCTGCAAAGCAGTGGGGAACAATGTGCAGCTTGGTCAGTGCAGGCAGAACATTGATTACATGCTCCTGTGGGCCCCTCTTTTCCTGAAGCACTCCATTTGTAAGCTTGAGATGTAAAGCCTCAAGAGTAGAGAAAATCAAGAATCATTTTTGGGTATGGATGTTATGGCATCCTGATCAACTACCAAAGGTCTGTGCTGACTGGAAATCAGCCAGGATTATTCCAGTTTGCAAGAATGGTGTGAGGGCAGACCCAGGAAACCACAGGCCTGTTAATCTAACTTCAGATCCCAGAAAAATTATGGTCAAAAAATATTCTTGGAAAGGCATTTAAGAATAATTCTATCATCAGGCATGGACAACAAAGAGAAAGGCCAGTCCAACAGGTTTGATATCATTGATGGAAAGATCATCTCCCTGGGTGTAGGGGAGGTCTTTGATGGACTTTGCAGAGAGAATGTTCCAAGGCTGGAACAAACTTCCTAGGGATTTGATGCCCCAAGCCTGCCAGTGTTTAAGAGGTATTTGGACAATGCCCTCAATAACCTGCTCCAGCTTTTGGCCAGCCCTGAGGTGGTCAGAAAGCTGGACTGGGTGGTCATGTAGGTCCCTCCCAGCTGAAATTGTCTGTTCTATTCTGTACAGGTCAGCAGAACTAATTTTGAAGAGGCTGCTTTTTATGCCTCCTGTACCCCCTCTCCTCTCAGCAATCCTCTCTCCTTCATGCAGCCTTCCCTGCTTCTCTGGGATAAAGAACGTGCTGCCTCATGCTAGCAGTGCTTTGCATTTTTGTACCATTTGCTGACAGGGAATTCAGGGGCTTTGAAAGACTTCAGACTGAAGAATGCTTGTAGGAGCTTGACAAAGGTAAGGAAATGGAAGCCCAGAGCAGCCAGCTGAATACCTAAAGATGGGAAATAACCATGGGGGAGTGACTACACCTGTGCTTTTGGATCATCATCAAGCAATATGTGCAGGCAGATGCATATCAGTCTTTTAGTTACCAGTGCAGCTGACTTCAGAGCAGAACTGAAGTTAGCAAGTGCTTAAATGAAATTACTCTGAATGGATTCCCTGTACCACTTTGGCTACATCCAGAGCAGGAGAAAACATCACAACACAGCTGAAGTGAAACCTAAATGTGTATTGTGCTATTGCTGGATAAAAATATTAATGCAGTGATTGTCAAAGATGGCTGAAAGTCCATCCCAGCTTTCAGCTGGGAAGTGCTTTACAGTATTTGGGGTTTTAGTACTGGCCAAGGGGAAATAAATATTAAGCAAAGCACAAACAGCTACCAGCAAGGCAATCAAAGAGGAAATAAATGGGCAAACACCAGCTACAATTCAGGCATTATTATCAAAGGAGCAGCATATTCAGCTGAAGGTCTTGACTTCAACCTTTTAGAAAGGCAGGGGGATCTCCTCTGTTAACAGCCTGAGAAGATTGTATCTCGCTTCAAATGCAGACGCTGTTTTGTCTTCAATATTGCTACTTGACCACATTTTCTGAGAAATGTAGCAGAAAAGTGAATTATGTAGCAATTCTAAGGATGGCACTTTACATTTTAAACATGCAGGCAGAAATATAATGTCTTTTGTTTATATCACACTCCTTAAACTTGGAGGGCATCCACATTTCAGAGAGAATATAGCCTGGAAAAAGAAAAATCTTCATAGCCTAAATGCTCAGTGAAAGGTTAGCATTTCTCGAATATGGTTTCTAATAGTAGCCTCATTAATTTAACTCTGTAGAATGTTAGTGCAAAGCATCTCTTGGTAGCTTAGCTCATAGCTAGGTTGATTCTGTATTTCTACAATGCCATATGCTGAGCAAAAAGCAGTTTATTTGCATTTTTATATCCTACTTCTGTTTTGTTATTGCCATTGCCAGTAATGTTCTTTTCCACATTCCCTCACTGATACTTAGTAAGCATCTGGTGTTTCTCCAAAACAAATTTATCCTAAATACTTAATAATAGTAGCCTGCACTTGACCTTCAAATACAACAGATTTTTGTCTTAAAAAATGAGAAAAACTGCTCTTTATATCATTCCCTAGCACCTGTCCCTCTCGTTTTCATTTGCCTATCACAATACCACAATGCCTTGTGGTATACAGATCCTTGAAATAATTGTAGTTATTTTTAGTTTTCTCCTTTTCTTTAGTTTTTTATGTAATTGCCTTACTGAGACATCCTCTCCACTTCTCTCTTAAAAGAAATTTCTGTTTGATGTGGAGAACACTGAAATTAGTCCTGGTCCCAGGAATCACTGCAACAGAGCACACTCAGAGCAAGAAGACTCCAAAGAATGGCTGTCCCATGTCAAACCAAATTTGCTAATCTCTGTTCAAGGCTTGTAGCATGAGCCTCAGGAAGGGGACAAGGAAGAAAGCCAGTACAGAGTAATCCACCCATTACAGCCCTGAAGTTTCTAGCAAGCTGCATTTTGGGGATTTTCAGAGCCAAAAGTTATTGATAAACGTATTTGATTGTTGTTTTATGGCCATTTTTTACCCAGCAATAATTCCTCTGATTAATTTTTTTGAGCCTATCATAGAATCATGGAATGGTTTGGCTTGGAAAGGACATTAAAGTTCATCTAGTTTCAACTGCCCTGCCATGAGCAGGGCTGCCACCCACTAGATCAGATGGCCCAGAGCCCCATCCAACCTGTCCTTGAACACTTCCAGGGATGGGGCCCCCACAGCTTTATACAGATTTATAACTCATGTGTATTGGTAGATAGTCAGACAACCTTCAGTCTCCACAACATCTCACAGTTATAAGTCTCACACTTACCCACCCTGAAGCAAAACTTCATCCAGATGGACCAAGAGGATAAGGAAAAATGCTCTGGTTGGTGTGAGTATTTAAATGGTGAAGGTATTCCTATGAGTAAGAGAACCTCAATATCTGCTATTTCTATGCTGTCCTAAGTTGTTTTCGAAATTATCTAAAGAAAACCTAGTAAACACTTAGAAAAAAAAGTCCAGTTGGATTCTAGCAGATCAGAGGTACTGGGTTTTTGTTACTTGTTACCTAACCTAAAATTTAAGCCTGAATGGATCCAATCTGCTTTCCATCAGCAGAGAATTTTTCAGTGCAGACAATTCTCTTGTGCAAAGATCAGTCTGCAGCATCTACCATAATTCAATTTATTCACAGGGCTAACCAGGACATAGTCCAGCTCTGCTGATCCTGAAATCTATTATATAAGACCAGTAGGACAGGCTGACCTGAAGGCATGTTTTGAAACTGTGTGGGTTAGTCATGAGAAAGACTTAACTACTTCTAAATGGAATAGATTTCATGTATTTAGGTGCCTTCCAAACTTATTTAGAACTTGTCCGCAGTGTCACCATCACAGACTCAAATATTATATTATATTATATTACCACACTTACAGCCAGGATATCTTAGCTCATCCTGGAAAGAACAATGACTGTATCAGGAGGGTGTGTCTGGACTGTAACGTGCCCAAGATATGCCCAAGATTTCAGAAATAATTTCTATATTAATATTTTTAGCACTAATAATACTGATATAATGGCCAGTATGTCTGTGAAAACTCACCATTGTGTTTGATGTATTACAGACAGCAATTAAACAACCATAGCTTCAGGAATTTTACAATTCTTAATGATCAGACTAATATGTTTTGTAGCCCTAGTAACCACTGTTAATGGAGAAGTGACAAAAGCAATGGAATAGTTTTTAATGTAATTTCATACCGAGGATGTTGGCATTTAACCCAGTGTGTGGGCAGTCTGTGGGTGCCAGGTCACATCCCTACGTGCCCATGCTGTAGCTGAGAGCTGTCAGGTCAGGTGTGCCCATAACAGGGTCTAGCCCAGGTACAAATCCTTGTGCCTCTCTACCTTTGCTGTCAGAACTGATTCCACCACCTAAAAATCACGGGATCACAGACACCCTCAGCCTTCTGGCCATACTTTACCTAATGCAGCCCAGGACACTTTCAGCCCTCTTCAACACCAGGGCACTCTGCTGGCTTATGTTCAGCTTGGTGTCCAACAGGACCCTCAGGACCTTTTCTGCAAACCTGCTTTTCAGGAATAAATTGCGTGGTGGTGTCTGAAGGCAAAAATATTTCCTGAGGGTAAGAATTAAACACAGATAGAAGAAGATTTGTTAATGTTCACAATTTCATTATCTGAAATCATTACTGAGTGGTGATGCTGAACATTTTGTAAGGGAATTTTCTTCCTTCACATCTTAAGCTTAGCTGTGTTTGTTTGGTGTAAGTGGAGATTATTCAATGTCTGGCTGCTGGAAGGAGGATGACAGTGGTTCAACATCACTGTGTGTCATTTGATGCTGCCCACTGTCAGTGACTGGAAACCAGTCCAAGTAAACCTCAGGCCCGATTTGGTACAGCAGTTCTAAGTGTGAAACAGCTCCAAGACTAAAATCCTTCATGGCATTTCTCACCCTAAGCGAAAGTGAAAAGTGACACAACTTTTTAAAGCTACTAAAAGGTGAAACTCTGCTCTGATTAACTGCTCATCATCTTCTGAGGCACACAAGGCACTCTAGTCCCTCTGGTAGGCTGAGATTTAGCCTGACACCCAAAAACTCTGGTATGTTCCACACAGCACAATATAGCTTCTGTTAACTGATTCATTTAAGTCATTATAGGGGAGATAAAGGACACCAGCACCTAGCTCCTGAATGTCAGATTTCAACTGAACAGTTCCTTGATTATTGGGTGTGCATTCATTTTGCAAACTATGGTCAGGAGACAAAATCCAAACTCAAAATATTTTTATTTCTTTGGTTGAAACACTTCCAGAATTTCTTACAGTGTTTTTGTCTCAGATACTATTTTATGATTTCATTCAAATTTTGCCTTCCCCCTGCTGACCCCTCAAAGTGGTTTCCTCACTAAAATTGTCATTGTGCACAAATGGTGTAGTCATGCCTGGTAAATCACACAGACCTCGAGGCAGCTGTTCCTCCACAGCTACAGAAAGAGTTGGAGATGGGCATATAGGACTCCACACAGGAATCTGTGGGCACTTCCCAGAAGCACAGGTGCAATGAAAATCCATGAGCCTGGTAACTGATTACTCTGCAAGCTCACTGAACCACAGCTGTGCAAAACTATCCCCTTGTGTAAATAGACAAGAAAAATGGGACAGTTGGCTTGGCAAGGTGGCAGTGCAGAAATTATCTGTGCAAGTAAATATGCATGGCTCAGGTCACACAGTAAGTAAAAATGGGCTGGGCCAGAAAGAGCATTTGTTCCCAAGTCCTTCAGAACTAAAAGCAAGAGCAGAGATGAAATATAAGTGCCTCTACCTGATATGAGCATCTGATTCATCAGACGCCGCGGCCGGACTTGCCACGCACAGTGGATGGCAGCCTCAGTGGAGCAGGGACATTTGGGAACAGATGCACTAAAATCCTAAATGCCATGACATCCGTGCCCATTGTCAGCAGGGGTATTTGAGCCACAGATCATCACCATTCTGGTTATCACTCTTCCAGTAAGATATACAGTGCCCACATTTGTTCTTTGAGCCACCCTTAGGCCAAGCAGAGCTCTCTGCTCAAAGCCAGGCTGTCACAATCTACACCACCCATTCTAGGGTGGTTGCATCCAAAATGTCTTTTGAAAATGGTTCTTGATCTCTGCTAATGCCCGAAATGAAAGAAAAAATCTTTCATCAGCTGCTAAGCCAACCATGCTAAAGGTGTGCCAAGAACTGTGTTGACAGTTTGGTGATACAGAGGGTTAAGTTTTAGTGCTTAGAAAATCCCCAAGCAGTGTTTGATCTACTAGTATTGATTATCTTAATTATCCAAAACAACTGCTGTTTGGCAGCACAACTTGCTCTACCTTGAAAGGTAGAAGGTGGCCATGTCCCATAGCTCCTAGGAGCTGGATAGAGGTGACTGAAAGCATTCATTTTTTACTGCTTTTGTATTTCTTTGTCTTTTTGCTTTGTTTGGTCTTTGAGGGTTTTAACATTTTTTTCTCTTTGTGTACCAGGAACAGAACACAGACATCCTCACTCATTTCTGAGTTTCACTACTCACTGTGTAAAAAAAACCTACACCATTAAAAATTTGCTCCAAATTTATGTCCTACAAGTATCAAGGAGTACTCTGCTCTTCACAGAGAGTTTTCATAAATAAGAGCTCTGCATTAATTTTTCCTCTGCCTTCATGATTTTAAAATTTTGGTTCCTCACTGTTCATTTTCAAACCCCATGACATTCTTCTTGAGATGTAGAGCCCTCAAGTCCCCAGAGTGTGGGTGCATGGAAGTTTTATGTAGCAGTACAAGGACGTCCTAGTCCATTCCTCACTGCCCTCCCTGATGGCTCCTCTGTTCCTGTTGGCTTCTTGCTTGTCACTGCCCATAAGGGCAGTGATTTCTGAGCCCTCCAGCAGTGATGCCAAGGTATCTCTTGTGAGCTGATTGTAAGCATCGAGGGGACACAATTTACATTCTTTTCCACAGATGAACTATTGCACATTTATCTTCCTCTGCCACGTTCTTCCCCTTTCACTCGGTTTTGTTAGATCCTTCAGGAGTTCCTCCTTGTCAATGGGATGTTTGTCAAAGACAGTGAAGATAATCTTTATTATCCAGAAATCTGGACCTTTAACAGCTTGTTCACTTCAAGGTAACAGATCAATGTCAAATAAAACTAAGAATGCCCAGTTTCTGGCTGTAGAGCTGGAAACTCTTTCATTACTAAACAAGCCCTAAAGGCCATGCCTGTCACTGAGAAGGGAAAAAAATCTCACTAATCCATACAAACCAAAATACATCCCATACCTGCTAACATCAGTGTGAGCTGGGAACGTTGTGAACACAGTGACTGCACCAGGTCCCCCAGCTCTTGTGGGGCTATATTGCCAATCATGTAATTTCCATGCTTACTGATACAGAACGAGCAAGATGACACAAAGACACATGTGGTCACAGGCAGCATGAGGGATTAAATACTCAGCAGGTTTTGCATGCAGGTTTTTCTGTCTGGACTGACAGAGTTGGAATGGTGCAGCTGGTGTGGCTGTCACAGCAGGAGCAGCAGGTGGATGGAGAAGCCATGGAAAACCTGAGGTTTGACACTGGCTGAATTACTTTGCTGACAGAAATGGGAATGGGTCAGGTTTTGTCCTCTGGCAGAGGGATAAAGGCATTACAAGAACAGCATGGACTGACAGACTGATACATGAAACTAAGAGAGTAAACATGGCATTATTAAATTCTTTTTGTAGGTTCGCTTCTTCCAGGTGTTTTTTCATACTCCCCCTCTAGCAGTCTCAGAAAATTTCATTTTTTGCAGTGAAACACAGAATTCCCTCATCACTTTACAGAAGGGGTTCAGCAAGAGGCATCCATGGTTTTGAAGTCTGTACTAAACAAACATGAAGCTCTCCCTGTCCTAGCTCTGAGTGAGCACCTGCAATGAGAACAACCACAACTGAAGATGCCTTATTCCCCTTTCCTTGCAAGATTCCCTTAGGGTGTGTTTTAACAGACATCTGTCTGTCTATCTCCTCTTCTTCTCACTACCTTGCATCACCTAATGTGCAAGACAAACCAATAATGTGTGGGCTAAAATCCTCTTAAAACCTAAAGAAGAAAATGGAAAGCAATTCCCGAAGTCCTGCAAGAAATTAAGTTGATGTGAATGGTGGATTCTCCTCTCAGCATTCCAGAGTGTTTATAGTCTCTGCTTCTGGCTTCAGGGACTGGGAACACTAAAGATTCATGAATAGTTAAATAGTTTTGGACTAGAAATTTAGGGTCTTTCTCAAAAAAAAAAAAACAACAAAAAACCCCAACCCAATAAAAAGCAACCTCCCCCCCACCCAAAAAACCCAATACAAACAAAACAAAACAAAACAAATAAAAATAAAAATAAAACAAAACAAAACAAAACAAAACCAAAAAAAAGAAAAAACAAAAAAAAAAAAAAAAAAAAAAAAAAAAAAAAAAAAAAAAAAAAAAAAAAAAAAAAAAAAAAAAAAAACAAAAAAAAAAAACAAAAAAAAAAACAAAAAAAAAAAAAAACCAAAAAAAAAAACCAGAAACAACCTGAATTTAAAAGCATGGGGGTTTGGATACTTTGTTTGGTTTCTCTTTTCTTTTTTTTGTTTTTAGCTTTTAGGGATGACACAGGGAGCTACCATAAGTGTTCTTATTATGATTTATTTTCCTAATGTCAGCATAAGCTTTGTCAGTGCCTTACTAAATATGGATGCAGTTAAACCATAACGAGGTTTTAATATGGTACCAAAGGGTAAGGCCCAACCCTGGAAGGAGAGAGATTAAGTTGATACAGGAACACACATAGCTGCAAACTTGTTCATGCTAGTAAGGGTAGCTAACATGATAGGGCATTCAAGCTCAGCCAAGCCCTCAGCTCCAAAGTTCTTGGAGGTTTGTGGCCAGTAAATCTATCATTTCTGACACTTGAGTGACAGAAATGGAGTTTCTGCAGTTTAACCACTTGCTGCTTGTCAGCTTCATCGAGGTAAAGGCCACCCTGACTCTGTTAGCTGAGAGAGAACATCACCTGACACCACCAGGAACCCCTGGGTGGTAACTGAACTAACTGAGGTTGATGGATCCCATTCTTTTGGGACAAATAAAAGTCACATTTCTGTAAGAAAGGGCAGCATAACTCTGTGGTAGGCTCTAAGGAATCTAAGCTATCACTGGATTTCTCCCAGGTGGAAAGTGATTATCATCACAGCTTCCCAGTGAAAGGGTAACAAATTTTAACAGATTTTGTAAAAAGAGACAGCAGCCAAGCCTTTCTGGCCTGCTGCTTGCTGGCAAGCATCTCTCAAGCTCCTTATAAACCATCCTAAAGGACCTATTCACACAAATATTATATCCCCAGGAAAAAGAAATTAAAAAAGTTGTGGCCCCCAGGCAGAAATCACATGAGGTCACAAAGGGATTTAACATCAAAGTTTGTGTATTGACAGAGGACTGGTGACATGAAGAACAAAATAAAGAAAACATAAAACAAGAGGAAGATGTGTTCCAGGAATGAATCCACCTCTTCTCATGGAATGAGCTGCCAGTGAGGAGAAAGCTCAAGTGTCCCCAAACTGAAGAACTCCTTGCACACATTTCTTCCTCTGGGAAGAGAGGACACTGATCACAGGTGCTGTCTCAAAGCTCATTGCTTGGGAGAATCCTGGGACAGGCTCCACTGGTGGGAAGGAACACAGGGACACTGGAGAGATGAACACAGAAGAGCCTCTGGATGGAAGTGTGGAGCCAGCTGCTCTGCTACCCTGCAGCACCTCACTGGGCTGTTGTTATTCATGGATAACATCTCCCAGGCTCAATCCCCAGTTCCACTTTCAAGGATAAATTACTTGGATTCTTCTGAGGGTAATTACATGATCCCCAGGAGTAATAGTATTTTCCTGGAGGAGAGGTTTGCCATGTGAAGACAGACAAGAACATCCAAATTCATTTAATCCAGATTTTCTTATTGCCCTCCATGGATGTTAGAGTGCTATTATTTTAGCAATTGTGTGCTACAACATGGTATAGCTGCTGAGAGAGCTCTCAAAAGCAGCAGTTGCCATTACAAAGGTGTCAGCATGTACAATTTACACTTTATACACTCATTTTTATTACTGTTAAAGTAATTACCCCTGAAAGATTGTCCATCACTACTGCTTAATAATTTAACCATCGATTTGATCCTTAGCAGAACTGGCACCCAGCATCAGACACATTATTGCCATCAAAATATTAAAAACCCCCAAACACTTGTTTACTGAGCTACTATATTGAAGAATTGGGTTTTGTCCAGTTGCATAGTGATCCAAAAATAACATTTGTTAATATGCAATAAACCTTTTGGCAAGATTCCCACTTCTACTTAATTTTCTTCTACTTAATTGTTTCTATGTTAGGCAGAAACAAATATTTTGGCTTTCCATTTAAAAATTGAAAATAGTCACTTTAGTAACTATCCATGTATAAACAATGTTCTGTTTTACTATGCTTGTAAATTACTTATTCCTTTCCTTGCTGAGGAGCAGAAAACAAAGGCTGTTGAAATCACTGGCAGATTTGAAGGGCTGGTCCTCATCCTCTCTTGGCTTCACAGACACTTTTCCTTTCCTACCACCACAATAGCTGTAAATCTATATCCTAAAAGTCTGATGTTTGTGCCTGTTCTTAATGAGCAGTAACTCTGGATCAAAACAAGCTGAGGAGTTTCTCTCCATGAAATGAAGAGTTACAGGATTCAAAAAGGGAACTAAAAAAATTAGAAGGTGGAACCACACGTGTTTGCATCTGCTCCTCTGAGCTCTCTGTGCAGTGCAGGGGCAGCGTTCAAGGTCTTCCCTCCCAGCCCTCTGTGGGATATTTTGGCAAGAGGTTTCCATTTCTGCTGACTCAAACCGTACATTTAATTCCCCTGCACAGCACACAGGAGCTCAGATACACCCACAAGAGTTTCACAAGCACTAACAGAAATTAAGAAATCCAAAAGAAAGAAATTATACACTTCAGTTTATTTGATTTACACATTATTAGCCAAGCCAAACACGCTAATACTGACATGGGGCTTTCAGGATAATGAAGAAGGAGGTCAGACCTTGACTGTCAGGAAGAAGCAGGCACCTCCTCTGTCCCAGAATGGCAGACTCAGCAAGAAAGGAGAAAACCATTCATCATGGCAATGTCACGCTGGTACTGCTCAGTCTCCTCACAGCTTTTCTACAGGTTCTGGTCCTTTCTGGGGCTGTGAGGAAATGACTGGATCATTCCTTCAGCCACAGGCTGAGGATAAGTTGTCTGAATAGGACATGGGAAACTGCTGAATGGGACAAGAGCAATGTGCAAACATGACAAAAGTCACAGCACCTCGAGGGATGACTGGGTTCCCATTTCACAAACATCCCACTTGCCAGCCAAGGGAAATGCATGTGGCCAGATCCGCAGATAATTGAAGGGGGCCTTTTGGGAATAAAGTCTTGCAAGGCCACAGTGCCTAAGGAACCTGTTAGTAACACCAGCAGCAGTATGTACAGTATCCACAGGCAACAGTTTTGAGAATACCAGACTTTGATATTGATGTAGCAAACTGGGGCCATTAGGGAAAAAAGTAAATTATGGATGATTTGTTGATATGGAATAAGATCAGGTCAGAGAAAAGGATGTACAAGGATTTTGAGGAGAAGAATTCAGAAACAGCAAAGCTGAACAAGTCTCAAACCATTAAAAATATTTCTTAAACTTCAAAACTATTCTGCTCTTTAGAAGACTCAGAAAGTTTCAGTATTTTCACATCCCATATTCAGCCCACATTTATAATTCTGTTCATCAGAAGATCCCAGCTTCTTAAAGGTCTTTCCATCCTGGGAAAATATGTCTTTCTTAAACTTATTTTACATTATCTCACAGTTTTTCCTGACTGAAAAAGTCTAGTCCAAAGCGGACTTTTGCAATTTTAAATCACTAGTTTCCTAGATATTACACAGTCAGAACAAAATGCAGAGGTAATGAAGTACCTGTGGATGAGTCTATAGGGAAGAAGCAGTAAACAAAGATGCTCTGATTTAAAACAAAGACTTCAATATGTTAGAAGCTGACTGTGTGCAATTACTTTGGGTGAAAGTTTCTAAGTTGTCTAAAGGGATTGTGTTGCTGCTAAAAAATCTATTTGAGCCATGTTTTCCTGCTTGGTGATCTATAAACACAGCCCACAGAGCAGTAGCTGCCTGGTATTTCCTTTGGGATCATGCTATAATCTTGCAATACTATACATTTAAGCTTTGAGTTCTGACACATCATAAAAATAAAAAGCAAACAAACAGGAACAACCCTCAGACACACTGAAAGAATTTTTAAAGAGAAGGAGATTAAGCTCATAGAGCCCATTCACTCCTTGCAGAGAATTTTGTCAGTTTGTTTTGTTGCTATCACACAGGATCCACTCCACCTTGTCTTTCAGACCAGTAGTTCCTTTCTTTTCCACTCTCCCATTCTCTGCATGTATCCATGGTTTTCCACATTTCATTCATTCTCACCTTGAAGATGATTGATGTCCATAATTTCCAACTTCTCTCCCCCTTTCTTTGGCTAATGTACTGAAAAAAAACATGACATTGGAGCAGGAGCTGTGGAGTTTGATACCTGTGCCATGTTTGCTGGACTCTTTCAATTGTCCTTTGGATGTAGCTTGGTTGTAAAACCCACTTTTCTACACAGCTTCATAATACCTCCCACAGCAGCCCCTTGATGCTTTTATCAACAAGGTAGCATTACATATTAAGTTATACTAAATTGCATCATTTTACTGTAACATTGGGTAAATCCTTGCCTGATCACAGCACTGCCCCAGGTCTGTATGTCCTGGGCACTCTTTTGTTTCCATGCACGGCACAAACGAGTGCTGATCTTTTCCCAAAGCTTCTCAGTACCACCATGGAACAATTCCACCAAACTGGATCTATTTAGAGGTCATAAAGTGGAATTTTCAGAGGATCTTAGTGCACTACTCCCTCTGATCTTTTTCTTTTAAAATCCCCCATTTTATTTTCTCAGAAAAATCTTCCAGCTTTGAGTTTTCAATGTTTTTGAAAGCAATCATGATTCAAACACTGGATTTTCCTTTCAGACATGGTGCTATAGAACTGAACTGATCTGCTGACATTCCTGTCATATTTAAAAAAGAAAAGGACGTGTTTTTGTAATTCTTTCTACAGTCTAGTACAAGAATCTTTTTGCCTCTCAGATATCTCCCTGATTTCTGTTTTCCAATTAGATTTGAATGCATCCTGTTCATCCAGTGCTGATAGCAAGAAGCTGCACTTCACATTCAATTCCCACAGATTTAAATACAATCAAATGATACAAGATGATGGTGTCTTGGTGTATGAGTCCTAAAGTGGGGGATTACATGACAAAAAGTTATTTCTTGTACAGACCATCAGGGCTACAGCTACAGGGTTTATTTGTGTCTGAGACAAAGTCTGGCACATAGAAATAGCAGTCTCCAGATAGCCTGTAAGAGGTTTCAGGAGAAAATAATGATCTTTAGAAAAGTCCTTCTTGTTGTACACAGTTTTTGTTAAGTGTACCTTATAAATGGGTTTACACAGACAGAAACCACAAAATGTCTGTATTTTTAATCCAAATGGAGAGGGAAGAGAACACTTTCTTAGCACTGCAAAGGGTATAATCATTCTCTTGTCATCCTCCACTGCCAAAGACCCTTCCCTACAGAATCATTCCAGAACATCTTTTATTAAAAACTAGTATTTACAGAAAAACAGCAAACACAGTTTTTTATCCGACTCTTTTCCACCTGCTTTTTACCTGACATTTTCTCTCTTTGCAGCAGGGTTAACACAATGTGAGCGCCACAGCTGACTTCTATCAATGCACATCTTATAATTGGGCCATTTCTGCCCCAAAACTGACAGACAGGTGCCTCCAAGCCAGGCTATATATTATCCATCAGAAGTGGATCCACAATCCTCTGAGACTCTGTAAAGGACCAGGTGGGTTTGAAAGCTCAATGAGACTGCAGGGTGAAATCCATTTCCTCAAACTGTTTGGTATGCCTCTCACTCCCAAGCTTCTTTTGCATTACTTTCTTGTGTTATGTGGCAGATGTCTTATACTGATATATTTATTTATTGTGTATGCAGTGCTCACTGGAGTGAGGTGTGTGCTCAGCTGTGTGGCACAGTGCGAGGTCTGTCAGTGACTTTCTATTCTAAAAACAAAAATCTGTCTTTTTATTGCTGCCTGAAACAAGCGCTGTCTTCCACCAGTATCCCCAGCATCAGCACCCATTCCATCAGCTGGTTTTGTTTGCAAGACACAAACTTTCATATCAGTAATATTCTAAGATATATGTGGAGAATGTTGGTGACTATATAGGAAAATGGTAAGTCACAGCTCAAAGTTCCTCTTCCCTGGAGATGTAATTACTTTTACACAGAGGAAAAGCATTAGCCCCAACACACCACTGACTTTGTACATCAATTTTGTGCTGGTATTTGCATAAGAGCTGGTTCCATATGTGTCCTTCAGTCACCCCTCTCTGTGACTTGTGTTTTCCTAGCAGCACTATGAAGGAACACAGTGCAAAAGTCAGGCCTAGTCTGCCAATAAAACTCTTCCTCTTTCTGTATATTTTTAAGTATTCCCACACAGACCTAACATAATCCAAAAGGCCCAAAAATATTTTGAATGTCCACAGACTGTTTGTTTAGTTGTTTGCCTCACTGCAGTTGTTTGGCTCACACTACACATTATTAAGTGTTTAATAGGACTTTTGGGAGTTATCATTTCTGGACATGCTGATTTAAAACAAACAAACAACAACAACAAAAAAAGAGTGATTTTTGACAATACAAAGACAGAGCAATGGATTTTTAGTTCTTTTCCTAGACATCTGCTCACTTTTCAGTACGTGTTCTGCATACCCATGCACAGGGATTTATCCCTTGTGGTACCCATGCATTCAAGCACAGTGATGGGATCTGAGCCCTTCAATTAAGTGCTAATATATTCAAATTACTGATGGGAACCACGACTTGGAGGTTACATCTCTATTAACCTGTTCTCCAGCCCTGGGACCAAGTGACAAAGTCTGCCCATGTGCCTACTGTTACAGCCCTTTAGCCTCCAGAGCAGGGTAACACATCCAAACTGCCTTTGGGGAGTTCACACAATTGCAGGAAAACTGGAAATTGACAGGAAATGTAAATTACCTATGAAAAACTGTTCTGTCCTGAGAGCAATTAACTGCTGACAGAGGAGGCCAGAGAGGCTGTGAAAAGTTCATCCTTGGAGATGTTCAGATCTTCACTGTGCACAGCTTCTGAACACGTTGCATTGGACCTTTTTCAAGCATGGTGTTAAGACCAGGTGATTTCCAGAATTGTCTCCCAGCCTAATTTATTGTAGAAATAAATGAAATTTATTGTAGGAATGGTCCTTGGCCTTTTCTAACTTGCAGTGTTTGGGAAGTGTTAGAGAGCCTGCATTTGGTCCAGACGAAACCATGCCAAGTACTTTGGTAAAAATTTAACAGAAGAGAGGATCAAGTTCCTTTTGTGCTCAGGGACAGTCTCTGTTGCTGGCTAGAGATGTAGACAGAGGTGCTGGTCTGTTCCCAAAGTCTGTAACAGAGGAGGAACTTCAGTGCCCACCTTCCTGTCTGAGGCTTACTCTGCATCACTGGCATTCCTCTTCTCATTTGTTGGAACATCCAGATTAGTTTGTGGTGGAACCTTGACATGGCTTTTAGCTAGGATGTGGTTCTTTTTGGAATATTTCCAGATACAACTGTTTCTTTATGATACTAATCTCCAACCCAGTACAGATCACCTCCTCTGTAAGCGAGATTGAGAGACTGTAAAGACAACCTGTGTCAGGAGGTGCTGTTGACAAAGTGGTTCTAGTGTACTTTCAGAATCTGGAACTGGTGAAAGGCTTGCAGTCACAAAAGACTGAGAACATCACAGACCTTTAGAATAAAAGCCTTGGAACTAAAGCTGGTACCTCACTGTATGCTTTTAAATATGACACACACCCCAAAATCTGCACCCAGATTTATTTCTCCATGTTACTGGCCAATGTGTGAATGTCTACAGCTTTTGCTTTCAGACAGGTGAACATCTTCTTTGCCTTCCTTCTAGGATGACTGGATGCTGGCAAACTGATTTTAAAGTGTTGGGATTAAAATCAATAGGACTAACCACATTGCAAGCACAGTTCTGCCTAGTTCTTCCAGGTTCTGATTCAGCATGTGTTAACACCAGAAAAACCTTGCAGACAAACTGTGCTTCACCTTTCATGGTTATTTTGGAAGACATAATTGGCAGGAAAATTGTGGCATCCATTTGAGAATTTGCAGTGGTTATTGCTCTGATATCTACAAGCGTTAATTGCTTTGCCATAATTTCACAAGCAAGGTGAAATGATAAACCTGAGGCCATGCAATTTGCATGTGGCAGACCTAGGACAGCTTGATCTGCCAAGTGCCAGCAACAAACAGCATAACTTCCACTTTTTCACACTTGAATTTACTATTTCCCCACTTACAAACAAATCCTTTTACTGCTGTAGCTCATCTTTCAGTGAGCCATATTAGTTGATTAGTGAGAGATTCTTTACAAGGGCAAGGACAATGCCAAGGAGGAATGGCTTTAAACTGAAAGAAAATAAGTTTAGATTGGATGTTAGGGAGAAATTATTTATAGTGAGAGTGGTGAGGCACTGACACAGGTTGCCCAAAGCTGTGAATGTTCCATTCCTGAAAATGTTCAAGGCCAGGTTAGATGGAACTCTGAGCAACCTGGTCTAGTGAAAGGTGTCCCTGTCCATGGTAAGAAGTTGGAACTGGGTGATCTTTAAGGTCCCTTCCAAACCCAAACCTTATTCCATGATTCTGCATTCAGGCCCTGTCCCTTAACATCACTGACAAATGGCCAGATCAGTGATCTCTTGGTAGTGGAAATGTAATATTGCTGTTCCCTCAGCCCATTGGAGCACAGTATATTTATTATCCACCTTGAATTTGTTTCCTTTGCAGGTTACTTTGCACCTTTCAAGAAGAGTCCCTGTATGCCACTGATAAAGGAGCAGCTGCCTTGGATGCTGCCTTAGAGGCATCCAATAGATCAGCAGTGTACGAAACAGCAAGGACAACTGAACAAGCTGGGTGATTTTTCTGCACTAAAAATAAACAGCGAATAAACATTTACATTTAAATAAGCATATTCAGCATGTTCACATATTATATTCTAATTACTTAATAGCTTGAACTTTGTTAAACTGTGCATTTTATAGCGTGCATTCAATCTTTCTTACACTGCACTGATGATGCTGACAGCAGCAAGTAATTGATCTGGGCTGTGCTTCAGGTACTCAAGTAAATCTTGATGTTTCTCTCTTCCTTGCACATTCATTCAATTAATTTCTCCCTAACTTTAATTGACATTCCTCTTTTTTTCAAGGGTTCCCAAAGTTTATTTCCCCAAAGATGCTTTGTCATTGAACTTGCTTCCTAAACCACTTGCAATTTGCACACTTTGGTTTTCCTCTTCTGGCTGCAGATGTCTTCCCTAAATTGTCCTTTCCCTCAAGCCCCAAGCATCTTTTCTATTTCCAGTCATCTCAATTATTTTGCATTTTAGGGGGTCAGAATTAGGTACTCAGTTGCTATTGCTGGTAGGGTAAGGGAGCCTGCAGAATCCATAGGTTGGAATATTGCTGCTCTCAAGCAGGGTAAACACTAATAATAAGCTCCTAATTGCATCAGAAGTACAGAGAAATTATTTTTTCAGTAAGACCTTGGGAAAACACATGAAAAAAAAAATGCTGCTGCATTAACAGAAACTAAATAGGTGCCTCTCCCTGCTGGTTTCTTACCTTGCCCCAAGGTCTGTGAATCTCAGGCTCCATCCAGACCACATGTGTTAAATTCCTTCTTTCTCTCATAGTAGAAGATGCGTACCTTGCACAGCTCAAAAAAAAACAATGGCAGAACAGCTACTTAATGGTGGAATTCTCCCCTCTTTAAAAAAAATGTACACTAACAGTAAGGAACAAAAACATTACAGCAAATTTATGCCTCAGGGAGGTGGTAAAATCACCCTAGGGGTTGCTTTAGTCCATTTGTTCCCTAAAGCCAAGTGTCAGAGACAGTTGCACAAAATAATATGCTATCCTTGCCTCCTTGCAGGCACAAAAACCCTAAAGCTTAAGGCATAATTCAAACCCTTTCTCTGACAGTCCTTATGATTGCAATAAGTATTTTAATGTTATGAACATCTACTCTGGATTCTTCTTATGTCTTTAAAAAGGCAGTGATTCATTGCTTCAAGCTATGCTTCTGAAAGCATCTTATTGCTGGGTTTTATGGAAAGTATTTTTATCAAAGTATAAAAAAAATATGCAGAATTATGTTTCCGGCTGTTGGAAAAGCTTCCAAGTGATTCTTTTACTCCTCCCCAAAAAAGGAAGCTGAAAATTGAAGCAGAATAATTTTAAATAAGTTTGGACTCATAAAGTTTCTCCCATATTAAATCCTGCTCTTAGCTGGGCCGCTGCAATAGCTGTGCAGGGAAAGATCCCTCCAGATCCACAGGAGCCAAGCTAAGTATGCAACTCTGTGCTATAAAACCACCACGAGTAAAGATGGACTGCAGTTTTAGTTTTCCTGGAATGCACCTAGCAGTCTTCAATTTTATGTACTTCCACTGTCATTCCACAGAGTTGGCCTTACTGGTGCTGTAAAAGGACCAGGAACCTCTCAAAGTGTGATTGGTGCAAGGGAGCCCAGAGCTCAGTGCCAGCCAGCCACCAGCCCCAGTGGCAGAGCAACCTGCCAGCTGCTGATGGGAGTTGTGCACTTTGGAGCTGGGCTTTGTTCATTTTATGGTGAATTCCTCACCCATTGTGTGCCACTTGTGCATGTTTCTGATAAGGCTGAAATAACTCCTCTGCAAACACTGAGCCTTCAGCACTGCCTTGATTAAATATACATAACAAAGGGCAATCTAAGTATTTGATCAGAAGGCATCATTTATACCTCCTCTGTAACAATTTAGGATGATAACATAAATACTCACTGAAAAAAATGCTATGAATGCTCTCATTTCAACAGCACCTCAAGCCCTGAACAGAGATTAACTGAAACTGCTGGGCTAAATGCTATAGAAATCAGGAAAGCACAAAGGCCTTTTAAATATAAAAAGTCTTTTTATTAGAAGCTGTGTATTTTAATAGGAATTTTTTGAATGTAAATCATGTTTCCAAAGAATAAATATAACTGAGATTAAGAATGGAAGCACAGAAAAACAAGGGGACTACCTTGTGCAGTTTTAGCAGGTCATGTTCCAATCATGCTTAGATCTTAACCCCTATCCGAATCAAAAATTATATATATTTGAGAAAAGTTGACCCCCCATACACATGCTTACACCTAGTAAAACTTCATTTAATTTCTTTTTTGGGGGCAACACAGAAGAAAAGTTTTTGGGTCTATTTAGAACAGAAATAGAGTAAGAATACTTCATCTGGAAAGGATCTGCAACCACCATCTAGTCCAACCACCCAACTACAGTAGACCTGACCAAAAGTTAAAGTATTTTACCAAGGGCATTGTCCAAACACCTCTTAAACACTGGGGCATCCACCAAATCTCTAGGAAGCGTGTTCCAGTGTTGGAGCACCCTCTTGGTAAAGAAAGGCTTCCTAATGTCCAGTCTAAATCTCCTCTGGGGCACTGCTGAGACTTTCAAACTAATCCTGCCCCTGGATACCAGGGAAAAGAGCTCAGCTCCTCCCTGTCCCATTCCCCACCTCAGGAACCTGCAGAGCACGAGATTGAACCTCAGCCTCATTTTCTCCAAAGCAGAAAACCCAGTTATCCACTCCTTGTGCAACTTGCCTTCCTGCCCTTTCCCCAGCAAAAAATATGAATGTCAAGCTTTATTTTGGGAAAAGCCTCACAGAGAGACTGTGTGTGGTGTGATTGTGGTGCTGCCTTTATTCACAGCTACAGAAAGCTTCCAGCTGCCTGCAGGACCATGGGAGCACACAGGACAGAGCTTTGTGGGCATCCTCAGCCCTGGGTCAGGGATCACTGTGATGTGCCCATCACCTTCTATCTTTCATGCAAGAAAAAACAATTTAAAATTTTTTAAAAATGCAATATGAATAAATATATGTCTACTTTCAGTCACAGCTCCCCACAATTAATTTGCTGGAGGCATTTCCCCATGTTAGAGCAGCTTTGCTCAGCATTATTGATGCTGTTTGAACAGACACACCGTGAATTCCATTCTGCCGCAACGCATTCAATTTGGGGACAATAAATACTTCCTTTTCATTACCTCCCATGAGTTATACTGATGTGCAGTTTTCATTCATATAACAGAATAATTAGAGATGCAGAATTAGCAAGAACCTTCTCCAGAAGTAAAAGTGCAAGTATATATTTTCACCTTTTTTTAATAAGCTCTGACTAGGTCTCTGACTTTCATTCATTTAGACATCTCGGAACTCAGAGAGCTGAACATAAACAACATATTAGGAAATGGTTTTTAAAGCCTGTTCCCTCTTCCAAGTTTATTTTTCAAATAATACTCAAGATATAAAGACTCATTTCAGGCGCCCTTCTCAAATGTTGTGCTCCAAACATATATTCTCTGCAGCAAAAATACACTCCAGGAACAAAAACAGGGCACAAAGCATTTTGTTCTTGCTTTGGGAAATGTTCAGCTATCAAGCCTGGAACTCATAATACTTTTAGAGAGAGAAAATATATTTATTTTAGTAGAAATTTCTACATTTTCCAAGGTTTGAGCTTCATTTCCTATGAATATTGTGACAAGACAGCCCCAAAACTCATCAGAGATTGCAAAAACATATAAACCACTCTACAATAATAAAGAGTATTTTGACTTTTGTGTGGTCAGAATGAGTGGAGCCATTTATAGTTTGTTTCTTTTACGAAAAATAAAAGGGAAAACAGTTGGGGGAAAGGCAAAATATGCAGTAAGCAAAATGATGCAGTAAATTGAGCATCCATGGGCCCACTTCCAGATTCCTACTGTGAAACAAGACATTTCCTTTTATGTGCCCTCTCCATGTATAAACACCTGTAGTTCTTGCTTTTCACTTTTGAGATAAACTATTCTCCACGTTCTGGTGTCAGAATCATGAGATCCTTTTGTGGACAGAACAAGTTGGACATTTGCTGAAAACATCACATTTGCAAAGTAAATGGGCGATGTGTATGAACATTTTAAAGACCATCACAAGTTTTGTCCAGCTGAGCATGAATTTCAGAGAGTGGTGAAAAAATCCTTTTTCTACCATTTCCAGAAGACTCAATCAGGTTGGGGCAATTTTCATTTCATCTGCTGTCTGAAATTATGGGAAAAGCAGAAATAACTTCCCTAATGGACCAAACTGGCTTGGGCAAAACTGCCACAGGGCTTGGACAACAAGAAGCCACAGAACAGAAGTTCGGTCTGGCAAACAGCAAAGTTTCATTGCATCTGCACAGCTTCTGCCTCCAGCTTTGCTTCCTCTCCTCTTCCAATCTGTCTAGCAAGTGAAGAAACCTCATTAACAATTAATCAGCTTTTCTGGGACTCAGATTCCTGTGTGTGTTATGGAAGGTTTCTAATTATGGATGGCTTGATTTAAGAATGCATTAAATGCTCTACAGATTTGAAAGGAATTCATCACAGTATAATTAGGCTGATAGCTCTTTGGTCATCAAGTGTCCTCCTATTTCCTCCCGATGGTGGGTTAGATAACAACACTGAAAAATGTAATAGCTGCCTCTAATGACTAACCCCAGACAATTAGGCATTGCTTAGAATAAATTGCTTGCAGGCCACAATTTTTACTCACTACTAACAATTTCTGTCTTCACAGAAAGCTGCCAATCAAAAATATTTTTGATCCAGAAGCAACATGCAGTATCCTCCAGCAGGACAAAGCAATGGAAGAGTACCCAGATGAGGAAGCCCTGCACAGGAAAGGGACAGTCAGAAGCTGATCTCTGCTGGTGACCAGGTGTACTTCAATCTATTGCATTCCTATCATCAGACTGTGGGTTGGGTGCTGGTCTAGGCCAAGGCACTGCAGAAAAATAACAAGAGATCTATAGAGTTCAAGCAAAGGAAAAAAAAACAAAAAAAACTATAGAGACATCATTTATTGCATTTCCAGGGTAGGGACAGCCTCATGGTTCTTTTAGAAAAGGGTGTAACATTTCACTTCAGTGGTCAGTTCCCAAAAGTGAGAGAAAGGGAGAAAGAAAGAGACTATTGGTTCAGTCAAAGACAATTATTCTTTTCAAACAAAGAAAAAAACCAAGAGAACTCCTCCAAATAATCCATTTTGCATCAGACTAAAAGCTGTTCTTTTCATTTTCCATTATTAACATCCTTTGATTTTTTTCAACTTAGCCAATTTTGACATGAGCTGCTGTTTCTAACCAAAAAAAAAATCCATATTTTCATTTCGGTCAAAACAAGTTTTTCAACATTTGAGCCATTTGTCTCATTTTTGGGTAAAGCTACTTGTTTCACAACAAGCATCATTTCTCCTGCAACCCATTTTCAAGCAAATTCAATAAATGCACCCAGAACTTGCCTGCTTGACTTCCCCAGAAAAAGAATTTCCAGTCAGGATTCTCTATCCTGCTGCTAAAAGCAGCCTGTTTCCATAGCTGTCACCTCCCCTGCAGTGAGGGAGCCTGAAACATCCCTAATTCTCCCCCACATCAATTAAGCCTCTCCTGGCTGGCTGGGGCTGCAGGCAGGAGGCAGGAGCAGCCTGTCTGCTGCAGGTCTGACTCACTTCCTTGGCCCAGCCTCACTCAGATGGGGAATCCCGGGAGGATGGATGTGTTGGCAGCACAGCTCCCTTGGCCACGTTTAAAGGTTAGAGGAGCCCAAAGATAGCTGGGAGAGGCTTCCTGCAGCCACCTCAAGGAAGCTATGGAAGCCTCTCTTGATGCCAGCACCAAGGGCACCAGAGAAGGATTCTTCTGCCAGAAGACTTGCACAAGTTATTCAGGTTGTTTCAACCCTTTATTTCTGTGGCTTTGTCCCCAGAGGAAAAAACATTACTTTGAAATCCAAACCAGATGGCAATAAGAATTTTGCCCTGCAGACACTGCTTCAGGGCTGCTGGAGGTATCTTAAAGGGACCTGAGGTGGTGGAGAGCAGCAGAGCATCCACTGGCCTCCAGCCAAAATGGGTCCAAGTCCCACTGGCACCATTTACAGTCCTGCATACAGCAGGGGGTGGTCTGAGAGGGACACCCCAGCCCCAGCAACTGCTTCCTTCTCACCACCCATCAGTGTCCAAGGATATAAAGCCCCTTGGGAATGAAAACCTCCTTTTTATCATCAAAAACAAAGCTTTGTCTAGACTGGAACTGGGCATCAGATTTTAGGCCATTTCTTATCCAGATATGGAAATGAGGGCTGGTAATTTTGTCTTGACATCCTAAGGTTGCTTTTCTGACAGAAAAAGAGATTAACTATTTCATTCCTACATTTTCTTAGTAAAACATTTCAGTGTTAAAATCAAAATAAAATAACTGTAGCCATAAAGTTAAATTTCAACACCTAAGTGTACCTAAAAGTGCAGTTACTTTAACTTGTTCATACTGCTTTCTTCAGTCCAAAACCCAGTGTTTAGAATTGTTTTGGTTTGGGCTTTGAGCCTCCTTTTTTTCTTTTTTAAAAGAATTCCTTTGAAACCACAGAACATCCGAGTATTTGATGCAGTTTTACCTCAATGGACACTGGTTTGTACAGCTCTAAAGATTTCACAGAATATTCTACATTGGGAGGGACCTGATCCTAAGCCTGCAGCCACTGGCAGTACCATTTAAACTTCCATCTCCACTTACTGCAAAGTTCAGGAAAATGGTGACCAAGGTTTGTTCAGTCAGACACCCAAAGCCAAAGGCTTCTTCTGGTCACAGTGTTCACGTCCTTGGGCCACTTTCTAGCAGCTCACTGTGGTCTGTGTGCACTGTCATTTATGCACTAGGATCATGGCTTTTATTCTTTGCAAAGGATACAAGCTTCCCAAAGGAAGTTCCTATCCCTAAAGGTTGTTCCTGCTCCTTTGGGGACTGCAAAGGATGTAGCTCATAAAGGGGGCCTATGAGAAGGCTGGAGCCACTTTTAGCAGCAGCTTGGAGTGAGAGGATGAAGAGAAATGTCTTTAAACTGGAGGAGGGTGGATTTAGATTAGATATGAGGAAGACATTCTTTGCTGGGAGAGTGGTGACACATTGGCACAGGGTGCCCAGAGGAGTGCTCAAAGCCAGGCTGGATGTGGTTCTGAGCAGCCTGGTCTAGTGGAAGGTGTCCATATCCATGGAAGAAGAGTTGGAACTGGATGGCCTTTAAGGTCCCTTCCAACCCAAACCATCCTGGGATTCTGGGGTTCTAATCATCATGACCTCCAGGAAACCCTCTCTCTGGTGACTCTCTCTCTCTTTCTCTCTGGGCTGAATTCTGGAGACAAACAATCACGGCTGGCCCTGAGGCTGCAGAATTAAAAGACAAAGAACAGTAATTTCTTCTCACCTGAAGAAACTACACCAGGCAACAGAGCAAGATGGACTTGCTCAGTGAGAGCTCAGATTTCTTCCCTCCTACATTGGGAATTATAATTTCATAACACTGTTATGTTTCAGGGTGAGGGATTGTTGTTTTTGCTCCATGAGAAAAGATGCAGAAGGTACAGCCATCCTGTAAAAAGCCCACAGACTAATTCATACCCATGGGTCAGCTAGAAATGAGTGAAACCAGCTGATGGAAAACAAGGACCAGGCTGAACCACACATCACATCCAACCTACACAAAATCCAGACTTGAAAGAGTTGAAATCTGTTCTTTAAGCAGTTCGTTTGACCTTTTCCTCAGCACCATCTCTGATTATTAAAGACAGGAAGATGATGTCTGGAATACGGAGCATCTATTGATTCCATGGGAATGGAACAGACCGCTGGACACCCAAGGCATTAATAATGCATTGTGTGAACAGCCTAAAAGCAAAATGATACTGATTCATGTAATTTAAGTGAAAAGCAAATTGCCCTGCTCTGGTTTTGGTACTTTGATAGATTTGCCTATTTGGTTACAGATTACAAGGAGGGGAATGGAATAAAAAGCAGGGACAGTCCTGCAGGCTCTGAGCTACCCTTCACAACAGGGGCCAGAACACATCTGCAGCTTCAGGAAATTAAAATGTTGGGTTAGCACTCTCTGGAGCAATGAGGAGGAGGATTTTGCACTAAATCCATGCAGAGATGTGGTAAGTCTGTATCCCATGGAAGGAAGGAAATGTGCACACTGCTGGGATAACAGGACAGCAAGCTTATAGACCTGCAACAGGGAAAAGAGGGTGCAAGAAAAGAGTTGGGGAAGTTGTGAAATCAGTCAGAAAGTTTTGCAATGAGAATTTTAGATCATTTCTGAATTCATCATATGCTTCAATATAAATATTCCGGAGGTAGGATATATTTCTTATCTATTTTTCATCCTTATTTTTGTTGCTGACATCAAGACAGGGTTGTCTTATTGGCACCATATGTGTCCATGCATTCAGGCGTGGGGGAGTCAGGCTTGTTTTTTTTCCTCTAATTTGGCAATATTCCGTTACATGGACAGATTTTTTGTTTCTAGAGCGACATTTAAGTGAATTGATTTTGAATCTTTGACAGCGTAATCGATACACGTAAAAGAAAATATTAACTCACAACTGCCAGTTTCTGCTGTGGCCGTGGTTTTCTTCCTTAGCACCAGATAAGATCAGTAACTGTCTAAATGAAAAGTGCTGAGTAAACACATTTTACTTAAAAGCAAAGCTCATCCAAAACAAACAAGGACAGAAAGATCAGTGCTCCTGAGTCTTTCCAGTTCTGTGATGTCCCAGACAACAGAGCCCTCTCACCTCCTCTGCACTCTGGGCTCTCCACTGAGCACCTGCCCACTCCATTGGATTAATACAGGACTGGTCATGGGTCATGTGAAGCACAAAGAGACTGATCTTCCTTCTGGTTGCAAACAAAACTATGCAAGGCATGTCTGCTTTTCCATCCCCAGAAATTTTATTCCCCCTCTTCCTCTAAAAGCATCATTACATTGATGCATTGCTTCCCAACACTGTATGGGTGGGTATGCTACACATACCTCTACAGGTACAAATGGAATGTGAGATTGGGAGTTTTTTGTGGAGACTGGGCAGAATTAAAGCAGCTTTTGTATTGCCAAGGCTCTTCAGGTTAGTATGTGTCACTAATTATTCAAATAACAGATGTAATTCCTGCAGCATGAAGAGCTGTTGTTGTTTTCTCTTGCTTTTCAATTACTGTCCTGTGAGCTGGGACAAAGTGTGTGAAATATGAGGTTATTGTTTTGTATATTTAGTGTCCCTGTGAAAAGAGATGTGTTGGGGCCCATCCTCAAAGCTCAAGGGGAGCACAAGAAAACAGATTTTGAGGCTGTGTCTGTAATAGCTAATTTAGAGTTTCCAGGCCAAAGTGCTGGAAATCAGTCTCTCCACTGGTGCCTTGCTAGAACAGTTCTGCACCACTCTTTCCTCTTGGCCACCAGTCCCTTCTGAAGCACAGGCCAAGGAGCACTGCATGTGTCCCCCTGCTGTGGCACTCAGACACCCCTGACAGTGTCCTCTGCTGCCTCCTCCATGCCTCCTCAGAGCTGGTGGGTGAACCTGGGTGCAGCATCTGCCACTGGACACATTTCTACTTCTTACAGAGCTGTGCTGTGCACTGCACCTTTACAGAAGTTTCCAGCTTTTTCCCTCTTTCTGGGCTAAATGGCCAGTTCACAGCCTTTTCTTATGTTTATGCTGTTTGTTTCCTTCTAGTCTTTATTTCCTTGGTGGTCACACACCTCTGCCCACTTCTCCTCACCTGGATTTCCAGTGATCTCTGTCCTCCTGACGCCTTGTGAAGGCTGACCTAGAACTGAGACTAGACAGAGCTAAAGAATAAAGTAGGTATTTATTAGGAGACCTTAATGGATCCACCTTGGGCAGCACAAGGGCCCAGCCAGGGCTACACCCAAGATGAACCCAAAATGGTCACACAAATGGATGACCAGTCGTGGAGACCCACACTTTTATAAGTTCTGGTCCATTTGCATATTGGAGTTAATTGTCCATTTACAGCTTTAGCCCATCCTTCTTGTTTTCTCTCTTCAGTCCATGTTGTTTATTCTCTTGGGCCTGAGATTTGGATCATTTGTTGTTGGTCCCCAGTTAGAGAAGGAATTGTTTTGTCTCCCTACTCTGTGAAGAGAGCTCACCATCCCCTGATATGTACAAAAGTACACATTAAAGCAGTGCAGAATCTGAAAAATATGAAAGCTAAAACCTGAGGCATCACTCCTGGATGTTGTTCTATCAGGATGAACGAAGCAGCCTCAGCTAATCTGTCTCCTGTGATAGACTAATCCTCCCAGTCACCACTGAGCCTGCAAGCAAAGCAATGATATGGCTCGAGATCAGCCCCCACTCCTGCTCTGGGAACAAGAGGTTTCCTGGGCCTCAGTGCCCAGGGAGTGAATGATGTTCACAATGAAACGTAATTCCATAGCATGAGGTTGGAAAAATGACTCTACTTAGTACAGAATATCTTGCTCTGTGCACTCATATGACTTTATAGTTTTCTTTTGTTTGACATAATTTAGGAGAGATCTTTAAATATTTTCCCAATAAGTATATGGACAGGAATTCAACACATCCGTGGGTTGGACTTCCCAGTCAAGGAAGAAACTGATATCTTAGGAAGAAACTACCAAGGAAGAAACTACCTTAGAAGCATAAATTCTTTCAAGTTTGTTTTTTTTAGTAACTACTCTATTTGTCACATTTTTCTTAAACTTTTTAGAAATCATTACTACTGAAAACTGGACTTGTAAATAACTATTGACTTCCTTTCACTGCAGTCCTTCTTTGCCTTCCATTACTTGTGGGAAATCCTGTCTCTGCCTTTCCAAATTACAGTTTTGACTCTGACATACAAAATTTTGAGTAGCTCCCCAGTTCTCCTCAGCTGAGGATTTGCAGGCACCACCATATCTACATGTAATCATCCTCAAACATTTGCACCTAGATAATGAATATTTTAGTGTTCTTCATTATAGAAAGACAGAAGTCAAGAGTCACAAGTGAGGCAGCTGTTGATTAAGACTGCTCTACTGGGAGCCCTGAACCTCTCCACAGTTCTCTAAGAGACAAACTAGGGAACAGCATTTGATCTTCGTGATGTGTCACGTTGTAGGGCTGGAGAGGTTTTCTAAATAGCTGGCAGCAAGCACTTATGGGAAGGGTCAGAAACCAGGCTGCTGTCATTATTTCAATGGATTGTGCAGGTAAAAGGTAGAATTTGGTTAAAAATAACCCAGAGTACATGCTCCAAACTTCTGTTTTCCAATGGAAAGGGATATTTTGCATTTGCAAAATCATCAAGTGTTTTTAAGGGTGTTATTAGCATCCTAAGTGCTAATCTCACACCAGAAAATTAGGCTGTGCTTAACATTTGGGTACTAAATCCCAGTTGTCTAAATGCTGTTATATTGTTAGAATGGTCCCTGGCCAAATGCAGTTCACCCAGACAACTCCTGGATGTGGTTCAGAAATTAACATAAGGCAGGAACTATTCCTAATCGGCACTTTGGATGCACTCACCCTGATTTGAAGGTTAAGATAGTTTAATAGTATAGATGCAGATCATTCTGTGCCAGTTGGCTTCAACTACTCAAATCTCTTCCTCATCATTTAATTAACTATTGAACATACAGCCAAGCCCACCAAAGTAATCTCTTTTACTCCTTTGACTTTAGTTGTAAGAAAAACACTAAATACGAATACTTCAAACATTGTGCTAGGTATGTAAATCAGTTTACAGGTGTTAAAGGAGGAGTCTGAGTGATGGGAGACACAAGGGAAATTGTTCACAATCACAAAGGCAACCTGCAGCAGAGGAACCTGGCTCTAAACTTCTCACAGACCAGGTTAGGCAAACATGCATTGGTGGACCTACCCAGCCCAGTTACTCACTTCACTGGGGGCTCCACTAACCTTTATCTGATTGCCTTGCTAAAGGCTTTTTTTCTTATTTCACAATGTTTTAATCCTTCTGCTAAGTCTTTGTGTTGTTTATTTAGGAATTTCTAGTGTTAAAACAAACTTTTTCATATCTCTTTGCTCAGAGTATTTTCAAATACATGCAGTGAAGCACGTCAGATGAGCAGGGAGAATCTTTTCACAATTTTCTGCTTTTTACCTCCTTGAATACACCAGAGACAATACCGGCTTTGTGCATATTAGTCCATCCCTAATATTTAACCCTAATTTGTAGAAGGGGCACTCAGGGATTCTAACTGCTTTATAATATTTTGTTGATTATGGTGAAGTAATTCAAGGTGCTTCACACCCAGCAATAACCAGTCCATGAGAAGGAGAAAGCACAGATCAAGCTGTGGACATCAAGAGAGATAAGCACAACCTGAGGTGTTCTCTTCAGCTTCCTAAACCATGTCCAGCAATCCAGACATATGAAATGCCTATTTAAAGTAAAAGAATTTAAAATCGTGGTGTTTTGCCAACTCTTCTTCATTTCCATTGCTCCAAATAATGCAATTTTCCCTGAATAATTGTTGTTACGAGCATAATCTATTAATTCCAGCCCAGCTGCCCACTGGATACCACCAAGGATCATTTGCTCATGAAGAATACGTGCCCCTGCTCATTTGCAGACATATAAATGCATGATGCTCTGCTCTGCTCCCACAGGGGAAAAGCAGTGCTGCATCTTCCATCAGAATTGCCTCTCTCTCACCTCCTGTTACTGCTAATTTGGCTGGAAGAGTGCAGCTGCTGAGATTTAAAGGCTTGAGGAAACGCAGCCATTCTGTTGTCATTGGAGTTAATAAGCCAAACAGCTCAGATGGTTGAAGCCTGCCCTCCTTCCCCGGCTGAAATCGGTGGGAAAAAAGCCAAAGGAGCCTGTGGAAGTTTGATAATGCACAGCTAGCAGTCAGTCTGCCCGCCTGTGTGCAGCCACCAAGAAACAAACATTGATTAATCTCTGCTCTTATTGGGGAAGTCTAGTGCTAGCCACTGCGGCAGAGGTGGGATGAGGCTCAGCAGCTTGGGAAAAAAAAATTCTTTACACCTTTGCAATGCTGTTTCTACTCCTCAGGTAGAAAAAGGTCCAGAGACAGAAAATCCTGTTCAACAGACAAGACACTTGATGAAATCACACTGAAGAGATTCAAAGGGACTAAACAATCAAGCAGGACAGTTCTTATGCTATTTGAATGTCCAGTTTCATCATTTTTAGAATAAAAATGTATCATTTTACCTTGCTGGAACCCTTCTTCATTTTTTATACCCTAAGCAAAAATAGAGTGACCTATTTTGACTGAACTGAAACTACTCTTTTATACTTCAGAACTTCACTGAAATATTTAAAAGGGAAGACAAATTTCAGAAAAGATCTAAAAAACACATGATTTCCCTTTGTTCCATTCATCCCATGAATACATCTCATAGAAATAGAATGGGTGACATCTTCATCTGTAAACTAGGGGAACAATTACATGCTCCCTAAGGAAATAATTAGGGGCAATTAAATGCAGTCAGACTGAGGAAGGAATCACGTTGTGCTCAGCACTGGTGAGGGCACACCTCAAATCCTGCATTCAGTTTTGTGCCTCTCATGGCAAGAAAAGCACTGAGAGGCTGGAGCATGTCCAGAGAAGGGAACAGAGCTGGGGAAGGGTCTGGAGCACAGGTCTAGTGAGGAGCAGTTGAGGGAGCTGGGGGGGCTCAGCCTGGAGAAAAGGAGGCTCTGGGGGGACTTTCTGGCTCTGCACAATTCCCTGACAGGAGGGGGGAGATCAGCCTTTTCTCCCAGGTAAAAAATGATAGGACAAGAGGAAATGGCCTCAGGTTGCACCAGGAGAGGTTTGGATTGGATATCAAGAGAAACTTCTTCAATAAAGGGATTATCAAGCACTGGAACAAACTGTCCAGGGGAGTGGTGGAGTCACCATTCTTGGAGGGATTTAGAAGACATGGAGATGTGGCACTTGGGGTTATGGTTTAGTGGTGGAATGGCAGTGCTGAGTTAGCAGCTGGACTCAAAGATCTCAAAGGTCATTTTCAACCTAAATGATTCTCTGAGTCTCAGGTTCTATGAAATTAGCAAAGGAAATGCCAGGTGGTCACCAGTAAATCTTTATGTCCATGGAGCAGGTCCACTCAAGATGACAAGAGATCTGTTTGACTCACAAAAGAAAGCTGTATCATCCCCTTAAACAAACACGTGAGGCTTTCAGGAATGTTGAAAATCATGGAGTCTGGAAGTTCTCTTGGCTAACCCATGTAAAACACCAGCCAGCTACTCCAAACCACAAACTGAAGTTCAGAACACAATGCAGAAGGAATCAAACACCAATTTTCCTTCTCACATCCTTCGAGTGAACTGTGGAACATTCTGCCCAGAAGAACTTTTTCCAGGACTTTTTAAAACTTTCTTTTGAGACAGGAAATGGAAATTTCCTGAGAAATGAAATACCCAAGTGTCTTTTGACCATATGCAGTGATGGTATGTTACAGGACAATGTGCAACTTGAGGCCTTCTCATCACTGCTCTCTATTTCACCAGTCTGGCACAAGCCCATGTGCAAGATATAACACAGACCAGTGGAGCCACAGTGCAGCACAAACCTGCTTTTCTCCAAAGTACAACCTCCAGACAAACCTCACCACCTCAACACTTTGAGTGACAATCTGATACCACCTGAGTCAAAAAGAAGTTTTTCCCGTTCAGCTGAATTAAACTGAGACCTTTTTTCCCAGTTGACAATGGAAAATGCATCAGCATTCTTGACCTTGGCAATCTGTAGCATTGCCATCTTCCAAAGAGTCAATCAAGCACCATTTTGAAACAGACATTTTCACTTCTGGGCTTTCCTTCCTGGCCTTTGTGAGCAGAGGCTACAAGGAGTTGTCTAAGGCTCTTCCCAAAGCAAGAACGGAAGCCTTTGGCCTTGGCATAAGCACAGGATAATGCTCCCATGCCTGCCCAAAGTATTTTGCAAACTCCCATCCATCTGGGCAGAGAAACACTTCTTTGGGCAGGAATGCATCCCCCACTGTGAGCAAGCTCTGAAAAGGAGTTGGGTATTGAATGCTAAACAATAAAATACACATCAGCCATTTCTCCAGTTAAAAAGAAGACAACTTTAGTCTGCAGCAATGCTTTCCTCCTCCATCCTTTTGAGTTTGTCAGGCTCTAGCTCTGTCTAGCACACATAACAAATCCTTCTTCACTCCCCTGCAGTGCCTCTGTGCCTTGTACAAAGGCACTGTTCCCACTGTGTCCTCTGAAGGGTGGAACTAGAGCTGTGTTCCATCACTACAGCAAGAGCAGAGCTGATCAATCTGCTGATCAGTGTGTTCCTCCCCCATCTATCCCACAGCCTCACAACTTGTAATAACTTCTTGTGGTAACTGCAAGCAGAGTTGAGACAGAGCTAAAGGACAGCAAGAATTTATTAGGTTTGGAGTTAAAAGAGTCTTTTATGCTGAAGATGTTTCATCTCCTCAAGACCATGGCTTGAGCTAAGTTCCCTCTGCTTGTGGCAAGTCTACACCAACATCTTAGGTGGGATAGTGATAACTCATACTTGTCCAGTGATTCATGTCAAGAGTGCTTTGAAATCCCTCAAGAGAACCACAGAGATGAGATTTACTAAGGAATGGAACCAGACAGGAATTTCCTCTCTCTCAGAACTGAGTAGAGCATGAAAGCACTATTTCCATGCCCTCTCATACAATTTGCAGGGCAGGCACAAGACCAAGAGCTTCCTTTCAGTGAGACCCACCAATGTCTCACCTTAGCTTGAATATATTTTCCTACAGTGAACCATATTCCAGCTCCTGCATTCTCCCTGCAGATGAGACAGGATTGATTCTGAGAGAAGAATTACAGAATGATGGAAAAGTCTGTGTTGGAAAAACTCAAAACTCAACTCATTTCGTTCCAACCCCTCTGCCATGGGCAGGGACACCTCCCACTAGACCAGGTGTCTCAGAGCCCCATCCAGCCTGGCCTTGGACACTTCGAGGGAAGGAACATAATTCCAAGTTCTCCAAGTTAGAGCCCAAAGCCGATGCCTGCAGCACATCTCCTGCTCAAGATCAGCTCACTGCAGACCTGTCTTTTCTTCCTTCTGATTTCCTCCACCTTAAACCCTCCTCATACGAGCTTTTCCCCCTACACAGTGGTTCACACAGAATTGTTTTCATTAATAAAAAAGGCCCCTGTGAGACTAATTCCTCTGTTAGACAGAACAGGGTAGGTGTAATAATGAGTACAATTGGGTACTATGTGGCTGCAGGGCAAGAAAAATATTAGAGAAATAAATTATTAGTATTTCAAATTTTATTTGGAGTAAGTCTTCAAAAGTGCTTTTAGAAGCAATAATAAAGTTATAATTAATGAATGCACTGCCAAGTATTGACCAAAAGATTCTTACAAGTGCACCTTTCATTTTCTCAGTGCCTGACTACTCAATTTGTTTCCTTATTAAAATCCAAGGGCTTTGTGAAAGCATCTTTGAAAACAATCCTCAGGATACAACTACCCTTTGTAAAAAAAAACTCATCAAGAACCAACTTTTATGGAAAATTGTCTGGTCAATACCTATTTTTTTAGAAGGTTTGCAGGGTATTTTAAAAGTCAGAATAAAAGTACTCTCATATTTGCCTGTCATATAAATTATGTATTTTAAAACATTTGTATAGACAGTGGAATGACTCTGGGATCTGCAAAAGATCTGATTTGGGAAACTCTAAACGTAAAAAAGTGAAGTTATTTGAATAATTAGTAGAATGAGAGTCAATCAAGAGGAGAGGAGGATAACATGATAGCTGATTTTAATTGCTGAATATCAAAGGACCTAACTTTGTTGCCCAAACAACAATGTAATACAGAGGAAAAAAAATAGATGTGTAAATCAGAATTCTCAGGCTAAATTTAAATCATAATTTTCTGGACATATTTTGCCTTTTGGTGTTTCCACTGATAGTATTTTATGCAAGCAAGCCAGAATATTTAAATCACTCAGATGTCACACAAAAGGATAGTGGGTGGGTCCTTCCCAATTCTTCCACAAATAATTCTGGAAGGAACATTTAGTGTCCTCCATCAGTGCTCCCAGGACATTATATGCTTGGGTAAGCCATGAGTCACAAGAAGTGAAATCTTGAGTTTGAGTTTAACACATTTAAATCACAGTTGCTTGAGACAAAATCACTCTAAGTGAAGACTGCTGTGATCCAAGTGGTAAAGGGAGACAAACACATGCCTTCAGTACAAATGTGGGACAGACAGCTGTGAGAATTGGGACATGAGGAATTCTTGCTTCCATGCAGAGCAAGGCAGAGAATAGCTGTAAATTATGGAAATGTGGTGATGTATGCAATTAAATATACTAGCAAGGCTGTCTTACCTGCTGATGTGTCAATACACAGAATTTTTTCCATTAAGTTTTATCTCTGCAGGTGAGATCTATTCAGCAAAGGGAAATTGCACAAAACTGAGAGTTTTCCCTTCCTTTGTAGCAAAGGAAATGCATCATACAGGTATTTTCAACAGGCAAGTCCTCTGCTATTGCTGTACCTACATTATCAATGCCCTTTGCTGCAGGTCCCTGACATTTCCAGAGCCTTCATGAGGAGTTGTGCTCTTTTGCTCTCAGACTGAGTACACAAAAAGCCACAAAAAGCCTATTGTGCAATGGTCTTTTAGCCAATGGTTTGCTAATAATCTCCTGAACCTTTGCAACTTGTGTTCCATGGGATTGATCCTTAGACCCAGCTGTCCATAACCCAGTTTGCCTTCAATTATGAAACAGGCAGATTTCAATCTCCCACTGTTCTTTCCATTTCTATATGCTCTAACATCATGAGAAGTTACCACATCATATATTTATATGCCAGATTGCCCAACAATGGCTATTTCCCATTTCTGCCTCTTGTGTCAGATATGTTGGACCAAAAGGTTTCCCTTGCTAATGAAGATATAAAAAGCAGAGCTTGGCATGTGGGCTTTGCTTCCATGTGCATCTGCCAGATGGGCTAGAGCAGAGGATGCCTAAGCATGTGACTGCAGCAGCAAGCAGGGCAAATACACAGCCTCCCTAAGAACAGAAACACTCTCTGCAGGGAGGTATTACCCTTCCTCTACAAATCATAGAGCCAGAGAAACATTTAGGTTGAAACAGACCTCTAAGATCATCAAGTTCAACCATTAACCCAGCACTGCCAAGTCCACCATTAAACCATGTCCCTAAAAAAGGTATCTGGGCTCCTGGAAAAGGGCAAACTAGCAGAGGTAAGTTCTGTGATGGCCAGAATGCCAGGAGAATCTGAGTCTGTGATGTGTACAACTTCTGCATCCAAGCTTTTGTTTTGCACTCTTGCCACTGTGATATGAGCTAAGGAGAACTGTGTGTGAGTAAAGATGATACAAGGTCTTGGGAAAACACTGGGTTTTTGCAAACATCCTCCCAACACAGTGGAGCAGACAGCCCAAGTTGGCTCTGAGGCTGGATATTGTACAAAAACCCTCCCAAAGTGTGAGTCTTTCCTTTATAAGAGTCACTGCTGCTTGTATACATCCATTCCAAAATTCAATGTCCCCAGTTCTGGCTTGGCTGCAATATCATCTGAACTAAGGCTTGAGAGGCCTTTAGCCTCATCCTTTCCTCAAAATGACCTCTTCACCTTCATCACCTGTGTGGGCAGGTGTTCACATTTTAACTCCTGAGGTTGATTTGAGATAGCACTTTCATATCCTAACTGGATTCCCTAAGACTTTAATATCATTCACCAACTTGGAGGTGAAATGTTGGGCCAGACTTCCCAACTTCTTTGAGCTAATTATCTAAATGTTCTTCCAGCCCCACCGAAATGCAGAAACTTTTTTTTTTTTTGACCTTCCAAAATGGAAGGTACCAGATGAATGTGCTGGCAACTGAAAAGCCAATGGAGCCTCAGCTCTGACTTTTTTTCCTACTTTACGTATTTTCTTTGTCCTTTAACACCCAACTACAAAGTGAGTGATGATAGATGATTTTTCAATTTGAATCATGATCACTGTTAGATGTTAAAGGACAAGGGAAATAAATCATCTGAAAAGACATAAGGAGGTGGTGGTGTTTTCATTATTCAAAGCCCTTTCCAAGTTGTTGGCAAATAAAAGTCTTCTTTGACAATGGTAATTTCATGTTCTTTATCTCTCCTTGAGGAGGAAGAGCATTTGATTGCTTTGAATTTTTGTTATCAGCCTGGTGATTTTTTCAGGGCAAAAAAGGTCAAAATCTTGCATAGCATTGAAAAGAAAGCTCTGAATAAGAAAGAAACAGTGCAGGTGAAGGGGAGTTTTATACCCTTTGGAATCTCTGTAAGAGGGAAAAAGTCCCTCATTAAACTATTTTTTCCTTGCAAACTCAAGGGGAAAAAAATCAAACTCACTTCCAGTCAAGAAAGGCTTTGACATTTTTGCCCCAGTAAAAATGCTAACAAACCATGCAGGTCCACATTTCCACTTGTGACCACCAACTGGAAAGCTGAAGGTGCTGGATGCAATAAAATTTTGGGTAACTCAGGCATCCTCTCTGGATCTTTGCTTCCAAATCAGTGAAGCTTTGATATTTATGTCCTTCAGCCATTACAAACCTGGTTAGCAATAAGGTTTTGAATGCTGAAAACTGTGCATCTACAGACTGTTCTGTTGCTCATCTCTTGAGCACCAGCACTGTCAGAACCAGCTTTGGTTCATTCTTAATGTCCAGCAAAGGAAAGGATTTAATCTGAGTCTCCTTACAGAGGCTGAAAACAAAAACATTTTCCACTCTAACACGGACTCCATTCACCCTCCTGAAGTACCTTTAGAACAGAGCTCAGCACAAATTCTCCAGTTCTAGAGCTGTATTATCCAAAGGTCTGGGTGACTACAAATATTTATACTCTCCACATCTTGAAGATCGTGAACGTGTAGAGTCAGTTGTGGTGTTACTGATGAAAATATTCCTTCCTGTTCCATATGCAGTGACTCACATTTACCAGAGCATTAAAATAAGAGTCTTTTCCATTCTCTTTAGTGCAGATGGTGGATTCCTTACACTAATACTGGTCCCACTGAGTCCCTGTAGGATTGATCTCTAGGAAATGCATCTCCCTGTGACCTCAGTATTATTGAGTAAATGACAGACTGGGTCCTGCAACAGGGCACGGGAAGGTGAAGATACTTAGAATTTGCAGGGATATTTTTATCTTCTGAGGACTGTAGAGCAGCCTGTGGGTTACATTTAAGTTCTAGAACGAACCAAATCCAACATGGAATAACTGTTGCTAATAAATTAGCACATAAATATAAAGCCTTACATCAGCATATTTCCAGACTTTGTGGAATCACCTTGCTGACTTTTTGATTGGGTTTTGCAAATACTTACTGATACCTTATAAAAAAAAAAAAAAGCCCTGGTTTTTCAGTCAAAGGTATCACAGCATAAATCCTAAGCAAGTGAAATCTGTAGAGGCAGTTTTGGTCATTAAATTTTACTGGCAAACCCACTTGATATAATTATCATATGTTGCAGGTAACAGACAGAGTTTACCACCACAGTTTTTTTCACCCATCAACACACATAAATCCTTGAGCTGAAACACAAACCAAAGTCCTACTCTGTGCCACAGTGGTGTCCTGGGCTGGTAGAGAACAATGCAGGCTGTTGTAGCTAGAGAACCACACTGCTGGTGACTGGCCATGATGGCTTCTGCTGCAAATAACATCAAAGCCTTTCCTACAGATTTTTAAAAGGTAGTCAGGGAAGAGAGGTTTCCTTCTGAACTCACACACTGAGGTGGGCCATCCAGGTCACTAAATCAGCACAGCTCCTTATTTAACACTCCTGAGGATCTGGAGCTAGAGGATATTTTTAAGAAGATGCAATTGAACTGTAGCTCTACTGTTCATGTTTATTTAGTTGCTGTATTGCCTAAGACACTACTAAAACACTGGAGATTTCTATCATCCCTATGTCATAAGCATCACAAAGCAACCAGTTTAAGCAGTGTTATTGATAGTGAGTACAATGCAATACTCACTCTTTCATCTGTTACAGAACAGGTAGGTTTTGTAATAAGATGTTCCTTTTTTTTTGTATCTCCTTTTCCTTCCAGCATATTGCATGTGTCTCATCAATGCATCACCTCTCCATTTCATTAACTATCTGTACTCAGAAACCTCATTTTTTCCTTGCCTTGTTCATTAATTTTCTTCTTATTCTTTCCCACTGTTTCTCTCTGCCATGTCATTTTTTATGTCTCTGGAGTCATATTAAGGGATGGAGGGGGGAGAATTTTGTTTGTGGTACAGATAATATAGTACACAAAATCCTATTTTTCTCATTTGAACAGAGGTTTGCAGCAAATCTGGCTTAATTTGTCAGCAGCCTGTGTGTAACCATGTTTTAGAGGGGCGTAGAAAAGATTTGGAACCAACCTGTTTAAAACCCAATTAGAGGGACATGGAGCTAGGTACAGGTTAATGACTAAAGTCAAGGATTAAAAATATACAAGTCTGGGGTGCTTAAGCTGAAACGTTAATAAAGGCTGGAAAAAGGGAAGCCTGAGATAGCAGTCAGGTGAGACTGCACTTTTTGAACTTCAACTTTATAGCTCAATGGCTTCCATGTAAATTTTCCAGGGAAGGAAGGTCTTCAAAAAGGCTCTTCCCCTTCTAGATGTTCTAAAAGCAAAAAAGTAAAACAGGTCTTCAGGCAGAGAAAATTGAAAAGAGCTGTTGAACAAAAGAATACCAGGATATCATGCAACACAAATCAGCACCTTACCACAGATATCAAAGGAGCTGTGGCAACTTCTACAAGCAAGAGTTAGCGGTCTCAAAGAGAAATCAAAATGTTATCAGTCAAGTTTTGGAAAGACAGTGCTGTCCATCTCTCTGAAGTAAAAAGTGTTACAGTTAAACAAGGAGCCCTAGCAAAAAAAAAAAAAAAAAAAAAAAAAAAAAAGAAAAAAAAATAGTCTTGGTCTTGCACCTTGGTCCTTGGTCTGCACAAGCTGCAGAGCAGCTGTAGAAGGGAATAAATCAGGAATTCACTGCACAGTGACCATTACGTCTGAGGACAGCATCATCCGTGGTAGGATGATTTTGGTTTAAGTTTGTTGAGTGGTTTTTTGGAAGGAATAATGCTATTATAAATGGCAATTTGCCATTAGCCACGTTAAAACTTTAGTAGATTAATAAGGTCCCAGGTTTGACCATCTGGATAACATTAGTAAGATCATCCAATCTAGTTGCTCTTTGTACACAACCTTTTTTTTTTTTAAATTAGTGTTTTCTGTGTGGCCAGTCTAAAGGTACCATAGTGGCCTGATCCCAAAAGAAAACCTTCCCTTTCTTTAGCCCTTTTCAATCACCTTTCCCTGAACAATTTCTCTGTCTATTATATCTTTTTTTATGATACAGAAGAAAAAAGTAGTATTCAAGGCTGAGATGCAGCCCTACCTTATATGAAGCAATTAAAACTACCCCAAGAATTCCTATACTTTTATTACTAAATAGTCATTTCACCATGTCCCTGGACATTACTGACCTTCAATAGCAGTTCCATGCAATCTCCCAATGCCACAGTGATAGCCAAGCAGCCAAAGTCACCCTATTTTTTTCTATTCTTTTTTTTTCTCCTGCCCAAAGCATTCTGAGCTGATATTAATCTAGCCAGACAATGAAGTCTCTCCCTGCAGTGTTTCATAGTCACATTTCTGCAGTTAAGGTGGCACTCATTGATCCACAGGTGTAAGATATCAAAGCATGCAGCAGACATGGACAGCATGTGTTTTATGGACTGGTCACACACACCAGCAGCAAGTGTCAGCTGTGGCACCCCTTGTGACACAGGATTGTCACCTCTGCCACAAGGAGTGCCTTCTGTGCTGTGTTACAAGCCAGGCCAGCAAGGAAGGCTGGGATATGCTGCCTCAATGGGAGCTTTCTGATATAGAGAATGCAGTGCTGCTACAGGCACCAGACCAGGTGAGGGGACAGGCTGCACTCAGCAGTGATGCTGGTGGATTTCAGTAGCTTTGGAAATTATTTCCTCCCAAGTGCCATCTCCCACGCTTCTGGCAGGATCACTCATGCTGTGGAAGTGAAGAAAATGTTCCCATCAAGCCCATCAGGGAGAGAGACTAAGGAGTTTCTCCTCTGGGAGTAGCAGGGGCAGAATGATTTACTGTTCTCTGCCTCTCTCTCTCTGCCCAAGGCAGGGCACACAGACACATCACAAGAGGTGGGAAAGGTTATTTATGTGTTTACCACTTCCCTCGTATCCTAAAATGTCCCCTCCCCCGGCAAGTCATCTGTTACTTCTCAGCATCTCTGTAAGGATGGGGTGTGACTCCAAAACCATCACAAGGAATTCTGTGATTCAGTGCTAGGTGCAAATAAAACAGCTGAATTGGAAGGATTTTAGAAAATATTGAACTTGCTGCTTGAATATCCTCAATATTCTGTGGCTGGATTTCCAATCAGTGAGATGTCATGCATGGCTCCTCAGAAGCTTAGGTAGACAAAAGTAAGCAGGTTCTCCTTTACCTCTTCCTCTTTTCAAAACGCTTCACATCTCTTTGCCTTCCTTTGCTCTCCATACAGACAGACACCAACAGATCCTTTCCCAGCCTTCCTCCCATTTTTTCCCAAACATTCTTAGTTATAAGAGCAGAAACACACAGGTTTAAAATAAGCCTCTACTTGAATAACCACATTGAAAACATGTCTGAAAGGAAGACACTTAAGTGTGGTGGTACATTCAGAGTGCATAGGACTATTTTGAGCTCCCCCTTTATTAGTGTTTGGGTTTTTTTGGGGGGAGGGGGTTGGGGTTTTTTGGTTTTTGGCCTTTTTTTGAGCTCAACTTCAAAGATGACAGCACAGTAGCTCTTCGGAGAAGTGAAACAAATGGATGACTTTGATAAATGAAACTATTCTTTCCTGTGATTAGCCTATAAGTATAAAGAAAGATAAATATGACTAAACTCTTCCACAGCAAAAAAAAAAAAAAAAAACAAAAACAAAAAAAAAAAAAAAAACAAACAGGGACAAACTCTGAGCAGAGAGTACATCTGAGAGTACTCTTCAGTCTAATGCTGACTGAAAACAAAAATAGAAATAACTTGCAAAGAGGGCTTACAACAGGGTGTGTTTTGTTGGCAGTAGTGACCAATTCCTGTGCCATCTCTGGAGGTGTTCAGGGCCAGGCTGGATGAGGCTTGGAGCAACCTGGGATAGTGGAAAGTGTCCCTGCCTTCCAAGGGTTGGTCTTTAAGGTCCCTTCCAACTCAAAACATTCTGTGGTTCTCTGACCCCAATTACCAGGGAATTCAATTAACTAAGAAACTGCTATTTATAACCTCACAAAATGAGTACTCACCTCAGAAAACACAGCATTCCCAACAGCACATTGTTTCTTTAGAATTATTAAGACAAAAGGTGGCACTGCTGCTTTTGAGTCTCTTGCTATTCAAGCTGTGTTATCTACCCTGACATTCTTAAAACTCTTGCTGTATTTGACATTTATCATAAACCTCCTGCTACAAGAATGGTGACACTATGGAAATATCAAACCATCTCTGTTTTTCATGTGTTTCCCACATGCCTGGCAGAAGCTATTTCATAAGAAACAAATATTGTGTATTCCTTGGACCCAAAACATTCAGAAGTTTAAGAATCCTTAGGAGACCTTTTCTTCTGTAAAAAAATCAGAATTCATGATACTGTTTCATGACTTTGAAATGGTCTCTTTTGTGTTTCTGATTATCAATACTAGGAACAGCTGCAGGGTTTAATTCTCAGTCTCAAGATAGGCCAAAATAAACCTTCTGAGAAGAGAAAACAAGTTGTTTGAGTTGTTCAGCTCAATAAAAACAAAGTCATCAGCTTCACTGTTAATTTCTAGCAGAGACATCCATCTATGAACAATATGAGAAACAGTCAGGGGACAAAAAAAAGACATAGATCTTTTCCACCTGGATCCCCAGACACAATCTCAGTTACTGTGCTGGGTTGCTAACACTTACTCAATAAATAATAGTTCAAATTTATCCCAGGTGTAATTCAGTGGAGTTAGTACAGGAATGAATTGCTCTGTTCAGATGTGATTACCCACATTTATTATAAACACTTTTGATAACTTGTTATAAATCTGGAGTGTTTCCAGCTTCCATGCCAGCAATACTGGTGATATGCTCCACACAACTGCAGCAGAGGTGGCAGTTTGGCTGACAGAGAAAGAGGTATTTGGGCACAGATACACTTTGCTGCTGTGTGAGACAAGATAAAGGCTGCATTTGGAAAAAGAGGTAATTTTAGAGCAAGGAACTTCATAGTTTGAAGTATTTGTATAGCATGCAGTTGTTGGGAGGCCTCCAGAGGTCTCCAGATATGCCAAACTATTCTGGTTTTTTTCAGATAAATAAGCAAACAGAAGGTCTGGAGTGGAAAAGAGGTCTTGATGTATGGATGTGCTGTATGCATTCCTCCTCCTCCTCTCCCCCTGCAAAGCTGGAAAACTCTCAGCAGCAGCTGCACCACGAAGCATTCAATCCTGTCACACATTGTCATGCCCTCCACCTAAGCCCCTCCAGGAAGGGACTCACTCCTGTGCCCATGCAGGACAAGGGACCCTTCAGTCTCCATGAGGTGGCTCTATTCTCAGTTTCTTATCTTCACATACAGAACCCAAAGACCAAAGAGGCTGACAACACAGCCAGGATCAGGTTGAAGTTGAATAAAAGTGTAGAAGAAGCCTAGAAATATGTAATGGGGGAAGAGACACCTTCCAGTGAAGATTGCAGCACCTGGGCTGGTACGGCCAGAAGCTGCCCTGTGTCATCACCACCCTGCCCAGGCTGGGACAAGTGCCCTCCCCTGGAATGGAGACACAGCACCTGCCCAGCCAGGGACAGCCAGGGGTGGTGAGCAGAGCCCCCAGGCACTGTGTCTGACCTCACAGGGCATTTCACCCCAGCAGGTACATCCCGAGCACCCACATCACACCCTGAGTACTGCCCTAAGTCTATTTCTGAGGTTGATCCATTGAACTAAATGACATTGAACCTAAATATACTGTTCAGTAATTATCAGCTAATGGCATGTCACTATTAGTATATTTCCTTGAACATGATTTGGGTTTAAAGCATATGAATTGACTCGTTGCAAAAAACAGTGGCGTTATTTTTAATTCCACCAGTAAAACATGCCATCATATTTAATGGTGACTGAGATGCTCAGCTCCACTCATCATTTGTTGGGTCTCCCAGGGAACATAAAATACAATGTAATGGCACTGCAGTGTAATAGCACCATCCTCACCCCTTGGGATCTAACAAAACTACTGCAGCAATTCCGGTTCAAAACTCGTAGCTCATTTATCCACTTACTAAAGTGCCTTAAAACCAATTTACAGTTAACCACCAGGTGGACCTGAAGAAAACACAGACCTAATATGCCAAGCCACTGTATTGCAGCCATTATGCTTTCTTCTTCTTCAACAGTAACATATTGCATCAAATTAAATCCAATGCTAAACACAACTACTGCAAGCAGAACCTTGCCAGCTTCCTCTTCACCCCCTTAAGGAGGGCAATATTGCAAATGGATATGGCAAAAACCAAATCCCTGGAGCTTGTTTCCTTTGCCTGGTAATTGATGAGTAACCCTGGGGTACATGTATGCATCACCCTGATGGAGGCTGAGCTCAAACATTTGCTGTGTTCATTTGTAGGTAATGGGTTTCCTTCCTGAGATGCTCAAAAGCTGTTTCCTCTTGAAGGATGCGGACATGAGACACAGGGTGAAAACCATTTAATCTTTATAAAATAAACAGGTGACAACCTGGTTAGAGATCTGACTTTTTATCTAACCATTCCTCTAGGAAGACCTACATGTGTTCTCATAATTTATTTAATTGAAATATACTGTAAAAGAAAATGTTTAAAGTCAGGGCGTGTTTTCCTGGTTATTGATTTTTATGCTTTTTCATGTTGTCTTTTGCAGCAGCCAGCTTTGCTAAAACTCTACCTTGTCTAAAATACACAAAGTAAGGAAAATTTCCCCTTTTTCAGTTCTTTGTCAGTCAGTGTCTTCCTAAACCAAATGTCAAATTATTTTGTATAGCTGTCTATAGATTTTTTTCCCCCAGAAGTATGTACCTGCTCTTGCATATTTGTTGTTCTAGTGTAGTAGTCTGTATCCTGGGACTGAAATGCCACCAAGAAATGATGATTGCCATAGAGGGGATAATTATCATACAGCCTGATCCAAACATTTTCAAGTATCTGCTCAAGTCTGGAGTATCTCTGGACATATTGTTTAACAAAGACTTAATTTTGCAGTGCTCCCATACTGGTCTGTTCTCTTAAGCGACAGAGCAAAAGTTTTTAGGCCCAGAGGATGAGGTCAGTTCTTACCCTAGCTATAACTAAGTCCTTCACGTGCATCTACAGCTTTTTGGGCGCTTGCCACCTGAATTTAAGAAAAGAACTGCAAAAGTCACCTTCCCTCAAGCACATGTTTTAGCAGATGTTGCATCAGCAGTTACTGATTCACAGAAAATAGGACGTTTCAGGAACACAGCAGATTCAAGAACACCATGAAGACACCAAGACTCCTGATGGGAATGTGGTTATCATTCATCCTCCAGTAGAGCAGAGGATGGCAGAGGTGTGCCCCCGTGGAGCCAGGAGGTCAGGGAAGGAATACCTACTCTGAAAAGATACACCACACAGAGAAAAGCCACAACCCATCTTTCTTCCCTTGGCAAGTGGAGACACACCATTAACTACACAAGGACACAAAGAGATAAGCGACTGCAGTGGCCTGAACAGCAAAAATTTGCATCCTAAGTCACCTGCCAGAAACTGGCCGTTTTTAGGTTTATGTGTGATAAATAGGCTGAGATTCTTTAGCTTATAGAGGGAGTGCCTGCTACCCTATCCCATGAGCAAAGGGGGGGGAAATGGGGTGCTCACAGTGTCAGGACTAAAAGCCTTCCTTCTCTTGTCATCAACGGGAAGAGTGAGGTGGCTCCTTTCACCAGTAATCCAGAGCAGCAGACTCCTGAGGGGAGGAGATCCTCACATCTTGAGTGTGTTGAAGGAATCTCCTACCCATTGTGCCTGTTCCTTTTGAGCACGGAGTTACTCGGACTAAGAGCAGCCTTGATTTGCCCATATGCTGTCATCTACAAAGTAAATATCAGTACTTGTTCTAATTGTCCAGGGTCTGAACTCCATGAAGGCTCACTTTGAACTCAATGGTTGGTGTAACCATCCTGAGTCCTTTTGTTTCACTCTCACTTTAGCAGACAGCTAAAATAGACATAATTGCCCATTGCCTTCCGTCTTGCCTAGGCAATGTCTGTGATTTTTCAGATGCAGACATACATATTGTGGGCATGAAAACCAAGAAGGATGGAACCCCATTCCTGAATAAGGTGAGAGGAATCCCATCAATATAAGCCTGTGCTCAGTTAATTCAATATTCAGCTTTTGGCAGTAGCAAATTGCTAAAATGCAAAGAAAGACCCAGTTCAGCTGGGCTAACTGTGATCATTGCTGACTTTAGACACCTTTCCAATTTATGAGCCATTCACAAGAAGCGCTGACTTTTCATCTAACATACTTATGAATTTTAAATATCCACCAAATAGATTCCAGTAAAGATGATGCGACTTGCAAAATATCCATTTCAATTAACCCCTGTATGCACAGGATCACACAGTTATCTATATCCCCTCATTACATGTTTTAAACAGTGGCCTGGTTTAAATCCTAATGAGGATGATGGAAAAAATACATTGACTTTTATAGGTTTTGCCTCTTGACCAAGGAGAATATTGTAGTATGATTATCAGGGGTAGAAACTCCCTAGTACTAATCATGTGAAAAATGTTATTCCAGTAATCACCAATGTCTCCACAAATACCTGATTATTTTTTTAGGGAATGTTAGGCAACTGTGAAGGACAATAAACTGACAATGGCATTTTTCTTCATGAAAATTCTGCCAAACTCCAAGCACAGTTGTTCTATTGCTAAAATATGCAATGCCTGCAAGTGCTGGATCAATCAGTACTGCTACAGACAAAAAGGAGATCTCCTATAACCCCAGATATTCCTTTGCCATGCTGGGAAACTCGAAATTTACTCTCTCATCTTACTGTGTATAGTCATAATTTTAACTCCAGATCTGACGTTTTTAGCATGTCTTTGGTTTCACAGTTTGTTGGGACATGGACTGGTCTCAGGCCATTGGTTGCCAGTTCATAAAGGTGATATTTCCTCTTCAAGTCTTTCCGTGGAACCTCCTGTCAACACCTTTTCCCAGCCTGCCTATGTCCCTTGACACAGCAACACACTCTCCATATATCAGCCCCAGGTGATTGATAAAATGTGATGCTGTCCATGAACTTTCTGACACTGCACTGCCCCATCATCCAGGTTATTAACAAAGATATTAATCAGTTTTTACCCCAGCAATTTACCTTCAAGGTTGCCTCTAAAAACAGCTGCCATTTGTACCACTTACCATCTCTCCAAGCCCAGTGTTCCAGAAAATTTCTCACAATTTCTTCCCTTGTCTTCTCATCACAAATGGTAATCAATTATTAAGCAGTATGCTCAATTTCAAATGTTTTGGTCTGTGGTTGTTGTTTTTTTTTTTGCGGAGAGAAACCAGTAGGAATAGATGTCATAGACATCTGAGCACCTAGATATCCCCTTGACATCAATCATAAAAAAACATTGAAATGTCAATGAAAGAACAAGCAGCACTTTCTCCTGTGTGTTGACAACACTACATATATGGAATACATACAACTATGGTAAGAGAATTTTAGTCTGTGCATTAGAGTTGAAAGGGACACCATGAGTAGCACGATTTTCAAGTACTTCGAATTCTGTGTTCCCAGCTTGAAATGATGAGCAGGTGGCCCAAAAAAATGAGGAACCTGGGCTGAAGGACTTAGCTAGTTCAGTGACCCATGGAGGGCACGTGAGGTTTGCATTTTATTTTCTTTTCAGTATTGTTGCTAAATGAAGAGATCTTTATTGGAGTGCTGAGACCTCAGTATTAAATATCGGCTCTCTCTAACTTGAGAGAAAACAAAGATTTTCTGGTCCTGCACCTCTACAATGTTCTGGAATTAGATCCTCTGTGAAGAATGAGCTTCTTTTTCATTTGCCATTTTTGATACCAGAAAATTAACAACACTGGGGAACACTTGCAGGAGTTCAGCATCCATGATGGTAAAAAGATAAAAAAGCCCCTCTCTGGTTTTGGCCCAGACTAGCCAGTGGCTTCCCAAATGGTTAGTTCCCCAGCATGGTTTGGGAATCAGTTCAGACCAGAGACCTTCCCCATGAAGCCCTGGAGGGAAGGCAATGGCATGTCTGGATATTCCAGCTGGTCCCAAAGCTCCACAAGAGCTCCCAGCACTGGGTGATTTGCTGGTAGTGATACAAGTGTAAATGTTTTCCCAATCAATTCAGAAGCAAATCCAGCAGTTCTCCCATGTTGTAACTCAAATGTCTTCCCTCTTCCCTCTGCAAGGATGGATAGGATTTCTCCAGTGTCATTGAGAAGCTGGTGTACTTTCCCCAGCATCTGGATTTCTCAGTATCTGACCTTAGAGTTTCCTCTGTGTCAGACAGAGGCTGCTGCTGCCATTGAAGGGATTCAGAACTAATAGCACTGTCTGGCAGGGAGTGACAGGCTCAGAGGATCAAAGACAAGAACATAAATCTAACAACCTCCAGCCCAGGAGCCATTTCCCCCCTCCCTACTGATAAGGATGCAAGATTGAAGAGAGGTGGGAAGATTTACTGGGAGCAGAAAAGTGTATAAGGAATGAAGAGAGAGGTAACCATGTAATGAAATTATGAAAGCAGGGATTTCCCTAGACATTAGTATGCACAGATCCCTTTTAAGTCCCTCTGAACCCTCTTAAGGTGATTAGTTTTGCTGTATTTTCTCACCCTGGGGCCGGGAAATCCCATTGCTGTGACACTTGGCAGGCTAAACAGGGTCACATTCTGTCTTTCCCATGAGGACATCCCAGCCAGGTTCTGACAGCTTGCCTGTTCCTGGTTTCTCTTAGGGATAAAATCTCCCTCAGGTGTGATTAATGCAATGTCAGAGCACTCTGGATTCCTAAACTAGAGGATTTGATGAACTTACAGACACCTCCAGAAGCTAAAGGGCCAAGCTAGATTCCATGTTCACTCTCTCAGCTTTGTATCCAGACAGTCTGCCCTTTCCTCACTGGGACAGCCCTTGTGCAGGGAGCCACAAGATCCCCCACACCAAAGCTCCTCTGTTGTTCTTTGTGTCATAGAACCATGTGGGTTGGAAAAGACCTTTGAAATCATCCTTGATTTGCAGCACAGCCAAGTCCATCACTAAACAATGTCCTTCAGAGCCACAGCTACACATCTTCTAATAGTCCCAGGTCCCTGGGACACCTGTCCCAGTGCTTGATCACAGTGAAGGAATTGTTACTGATATCCAACCTGACCTTCCTCCACTGCAACCTGAGGCCATTTCCTCTTGACCTGGAGATGTCCTTCAGCCTCTTCTTGCTGTTTTCTGCTCTCCAGTCCTGCTAGGATATGCTTTGGGGAGCATGACATCCATGTCAGTGATAATGAATGTATTGGGGTCTGTTAGATCAGTGTTTCAAGGGCAGGAGAATTTTCAAAAGATACATGCACATAGCAATGGACCTAAAAAGTTTATTGGAGCCCTCCACTGTTTTCATTTCTTCACCCCAGGTGGCTCTACTTAAACTAATTTTTTTTAGTTATAATGTTAATTATGTTGGAAATCCTTGTTCAAACAGACAATGATCCCAAATGGACTCTTTACCTGGACTAGTATAAATTAAAGCATGAAAGTCTTTTCTACATTCAGAGACTCCTTTGTCCCAAAGGAGCTCAGCTATTTCAGTCCACAGAGGATGGTCCCCATTCACAACTATAACACCACTGACACCGACTCTCAAAAATTGGGCCCACTCCATTTTGTAAGCAGTGGAATTGACTGAGGGACAGTTTTAGGTTGTGGAAGGTGGTTTCAACCAAAGATAAAGTAAATTTTGATCTCATCTTCCATGTAATCACTGACTCCCTGTCATAGGGGAAAGAGGAAGACCAGACTCCATATCAGTGTTAAGCTCAAGTGAATTAACTGAAGAACAGGCTGTGTCAGGAAATGCCTGGCTGGAAACAGGCCACAGTGCACAAGTCTGCACACCACTAAAATACATGTAAATGAATTTTCTTGGTATTGTGGAAAAAGTGCTGATTTGAAGCCTATAACAGATGAATGTAAACAATCATGACAGTCAGCAGTACCATCTTGCAGACTGAACAGAAAGACTGGGTCAGGACTAGAAAATAGGATTTTTAATCTGGCCCTACAAGTGTAATTGACTGACTTTCTTCCTAAGTGAAAAAGCAATTACCACTTTCTCCCTGTCACCAAAGCAGCTCCTGCCTTTCTGCGTCCTATCTCTCATAATTAAAGCAGACACCCATAAAGTTTGATATTGACACTGAACACTGCTGAGGGGAGGGAAACCTCTGGGAAAAAGAACAAGTGTGAATGGGTACCTTGGAGTTTTACAATACCTTGTGTTGCAGCCTCCTAAAACTGTCACAAAAACATAGAATCTTGCTTAAGAGGTAAATGACTGCAAGATAAATAGGTGGTCCTACTTCACTAAAGTCTTTGAACATCACAGCTGTATCAAAAAAATTGAAGATTATTAAATGGAAAGAAGTAAGTGAAAATATCAATAGTGGTTACTGCAGAGGATCATTTGCTGCATTTTCCTTAAGAGGAAGAAAAATTGGGGTTTGTTTGATGTTACACACAAACAACATATACATCAAAGTTTTACCCTACTAAGTTATAAACCTTCCTGTTGAAGATGTTCTGTACAGATTTAGAAAGCTTTTCTTTTCTTTGGCTGATAAACTTGCATCAAGAAAGGCAGCTACTAAAATAAAACCACTCAACCCCCCCCCCCACCAGCCAGTTGTATTAATATAAATTGCTTTTTAAATGCAAATGAATCAGATTGAATGAAGAATAAAATCCACATATACATGCTGAGCCACTGGTTTGTATTTTCTGTTGCATTTGGTCTGAATTTCAAGTTTTAGCAGAGCTTCCTTCATATTCACAGTTCACTGCAGTCCAGTCACAGTGGGCTTATATGGGTGTCTTCTGGTCTTCCTCAGCCACTGCTTCCGTCATGTGTCTGAATAGTAAATTGAGAATATTGAGGATGCTTGTTTTGTGTATCTGTTTAATTGCACCAGACTGCACAGCTGGTCACTTTGCAAAAAGACCAAAACCAACACATTTTCTTTTATTTTTCTTTGGGCCAATACCAAGTCTTTGAAGTTAATGTAATTTTTTTTTCATTTTAATTATGGAGGAGGGGGAATCAGATTTCTGTGTTTGGCATTGAAATACTTGAGGTTATTTTTATGGTTAATGTGATTTTTTTCAAGGATTGTGTCTATTAAAAATAAATTTTAAAATTCTAGTGAAAAGCAACCAATTGTAGGGTCTCTGTGGCCTCTCAGAAACAACATTTTGAGTACCAGAATGCCATGTTCCATGCTGCTGTCCAGCCAAAATGGAAATCTCGCTGCGGTTGTCATTTGCAGGCTCTCTCTGTAATCATTATACAACAGTAGTAACAGAAAAGGCCCTTAACTATAAATTCTTGCACACAAGACTAACAATAGAAACTTCCTTGTTATAAATTTTTGTGCATTACATGAGTTAGGAAGTTTACTTTTTACTGGTAAAAAAGCCAACCAAACAGACAAAAAAACATACAAACTGAAAAATAAGCAGATCATGTGTTAGAATAAGAAACCAGGAAGCAACATTCAGATATGAGTTGTTATAGCTGAGGATGGAAAAGGGGAAGAACTGGCTCCAAAGAGGTTGGAGTTTAAAGAGAATGGGGATATTAATAATAATCTAGTCCATGGCAGGGAGGCTGGAACTGGACAAGGCTTGAGGTCCCTTCCAACCCAAACCACTCTGAGATTCCATGATTCTGCATCCCTGATAGTTCCAGACAGAGCCCTTCTGAAATGAGGGGTGTTCCTCAAAGATCTGAAGTTAGTACAGGTGATGTCCTAGTTAAGCCAGGATGGCTGAAGGGAGTAAATAAGTTGTATCTTGCTCCTCTGAGAAAACCCTCCAACACATTCCTTGTGTATTAAGCTTCCAGTGTAACATCTGCCTGTGTTCCCCCTTTTCCCAGCACTAGAGATGCAAGAATTCAGCAGCATTCCCTGCACCTTGAAACTTTTTTTTTAGATGTTTCTTTCAATTTTTAAAATAACTTGCCTACAGTTGACTGGCTGGGTCACCCTCCATCCAAAATGTCATTTGTCCTACGTCTTTCTGTTTCCACACCTGCACAGTTCAGTGACATTTTGTTCCATCTGTCCATCTGGTTAACACACCTGCCTTCCCTTCTTCCAGGTGCAGAAGCTGATGACTATGACAAATAAAAGTTTAGACCAAAAAGCAATGCAGTATTGTTCCTTCATCACACAAGCTATTTTTAAAGGTAAACGTCAATGAAGTTCCAACTCACTTTTTATTTCGGCAGCAATGGTCCCCCGAAGATTTGCAGGGAGTGAAAGTCAGAAGCAAGATAAAGGGAAGCAAATCTATTGTTTGACCAATGTGAAGCATCACAGTCTGCAAAAGAATTGGATCAGCTCTTTCATTTTTAGATCACTTTGCCCAATCTATTACACGCCGTTCCAAAATATCTTTGTACAGTACAAATTTTACTGATAGTTAAGGAGCTCCAAGACTTTTTCAGCATAAAGCAAGCATTCAGTTTTGACTGGAAAAGAAGATGAAAGTGTAACTAAACTATGTCATAAGTTATTGAGTTTGTCATTTAACATAAAGAGGAAAGGCATAGTTCCCAGACCACACTGCAAGAGGATCCACAACACACATTCCTTATAGGCAATACGCAAGTGAGTTTTGCATGTCTGAGAGAAAGAGAACAGAGAGAGAAAAATTTCTTTGTGTTTTTCCTTAGCAGCATTTCACAGTAAATTATTTTATTTGTCCATGGCCTCATGACTGATGATACTTTACTTTCCCAAACTGTACTGAGTAGAGGTGATGGTCATTCTCCCAGTGTCAGTACCTAGCCTGAGCAAGCCTGAAGTAAGGGAAAACATCAACATGCACAGAGGAAATGGTAATAGGTGTCTCACACTCAGAGGGATCTCTGACATGTGGCCACTCCCTCATTATTCAGCTTTTTACTTACTGAGTTATTTTTCATATGAGTTGAAATAGTTCAGGGGAAAAAAAATGCCTGCAGGAGTGTTGCCCTGTCCCAGAGGATGAAGAGAAAGACTCCAAGGTTTCATTGAATCAGAAGGCTTTTTTATTGTAACAATTACGACACAATGTCTCTCTACCACTATTGGATGAGATAGAGAGAGCATGTTTTGAGAACACACACAAGGATAGAGTAAACTAAAGTGAAAACCAGCCCCTGTTATTTTGAGAACACAAGATGCTTACAAAACCTCTATCAATCCTTCCCTGAGAACACGAAATTCTTCAAAGAGCTGTTCCCTAGGAAGGAAAACTGCTTTCCCTTGGGAAAGTCAGGGCTTGCTGCTGAATCTCTCTAAATCCCACTGAAAGTCAGCCCCACACAGGAGACTGCAACAATTCTAGTGGAGTTCAGCAAACTGGTCAATGCCTGACCACTCTCTCTGCAGTGAATCAGGAATCTGATTCAGAACCTCAGACCAGAAGGGAACAACATGAAGTAATTCAAGTAGTTCTCACTTGCACAGGAACAGTTGGGATGGCTGCAGAGATGTTTTATCATTTTAGATACACCTTACAAAACCTGGATAGAAAAAGTAGGTAAGTATTAAACCCGATCTTACTACAGAATGGTTTTGGACTTGCCTATGAGTAAGTTTGCTCCAAGTTTCCCTCAGTAAATGAGCCTGAGGTTCAGGAGATGTGGTTTCCTCTACTGTGTTTGAGTACCAGAGGTCTGTCTGTCTAGGTGGAGGATTTAGATCCTGCTGCTCTTGATGAAAATAAAGGAGCAGAGGGTAATTTCTCTTACCTTGAAATACATGTTTACAAGATTAATTGCTCTGTGATGATCAGCAAGCCAATCTTCCTGCTGGATCTCCAGTGAGATGTTGCACCTGCCTAAGCAGCTGGTGCCAAGGGATGTCAGGATTTCCCTCTAGAAGCCCTCAAAGGCAGCTCCTGTAAGACACTGGCAACTCAATAAATGGGGATATTTGTTTTCAGCAGAACTGTTTCACTATTACCCTAAAATTTAGGTTCAGGCTGACAGCCTCAGTTCCCTAGACAATTTCTGGCCAATTTTCAGTCCTGCTTTTGAGGAATCTAGTGAGGAACCCAGTGCCAGACAATTAACAGCACCTATGTTCCTTTTGTAGTTGGAAGAAAAGGACTCTTGCATTGCAACACACATGAGGGAATGCCAAACTGGTGGAAAAATCTACAAATTCTCTATGACAAAGTTTCGTTGGAATGAAATTGATCTTTGGAAAATTATACACAAGACAGTATCTCCCAGGTATTTACTCTAGGACAGAGTGCATCACAGGAGTGTTTCTGAAAATGTCTCACATCTAGAGTGGGAACACAGAGAAACCTAAACCTGATTGCTGCAGTTATGGGGCTGGTAAACTAAAGGAACCACCTTGGCACTTTCTGCAGTTGGTTTGCAGGGAGGGCTGGAGCCCTGATTCCACAGTGAGGGTCTGCAGCTCACAGAACTGCCTGGAACTGGTGAGATGGCTGAGGGAGAAAGAAAGAAATGAACAGACAAGAAAAAAACATTGCCATATTATCAGGTCAAACTCTGGTGCTTTGGGGGTCCTTCTGCTCAGCAGCCTGGGACCCACACCCACATCTGCCCTGTGTGCAGCCTTTGCCAGTCTGAGCAGTGACACAAGAGTTTGCTGCTCTCTGCAAGAGGCAGCTTGTCCCTGGAGCCAGATTCTGCTCACACATAAGTCAACCATAAAGCTTACTCACACCACCCTGGGAACACAGTGAGGCTTTTTCTGTTATGTACTTAATGCTCCCCCAATTGGTGCTCGTGAAAGATGATAGCATGCTTCACCAAGAGAGCACTTAATCAGGATTGAAAAACAGCACCAAGGGAAAGAAAAAGTTGTTGAATTGAGCAGCCCGTTGTCCCAAAACAGTAAAATTCATCTATAAGGTCATATTTGACAATAGTTTTGCAATTACTGCAAGCTCTTAAGAGACAAATCTTTGTCCTTAGCTTTTGTCTTCCCAAAAGAGTCACAGGAGCTTAGAAATATAAGCTGGAAAAGACCTCAATAGGTGATCTAATACATCACCCAGAGTCTTTGTTATTCAAACAAATAAAGAGTAATTTCTCTACAGTAAGTCTACCACAATTACAGTTGAAAAAAAAACCAAAAACCTTTACCAGCATGGCAGTAACTAAAAAATCAAAGGCTGTACTATTCTCTGTGCTCCTCTAAGATTTACAGCAAAATACATCCCCATCTTCATTTTGCACTGTGAAGTGCAGAGAAATTGTTATAATACATTGCAGTAAATCTGAGAGAGCCCTTCCATAAATCAGGTGAGAATTTCCCTGCTCTACCAGGGCTTTTAGGTGTTGAGCTGATGAGGCTCCAGTGCATGGATATCAGTGAGTATTACTCCAGCACTCTCCACACCCAGAAAAAGCCAGAATAATAGATTGAAGTCACAGAACAATAGAATGAAGTCACAGAGTCACAGAATCATAAAGGTTGGAAAAGGTCTCCAAGATCATCAAGTTCAACTTTTGACTGAATACCACCATGGCCACTAAACCACACCACTAAGTGCCACATTCACTGGTTTTTTGAATATTGCCAGGGATGGTGACTCCAGCACTTCCCTGGAAAGGTTGCTTCAATGCTTAACCACTCTTTCAGTGAAGAAATATTTCCTAATAGCCAACCTAGACCTCTCCTGGCACAAGTTGAGGACATAACCATCACAACCCAGTCTTTCAGTCTGGGCAGGAGGTGGTGCAGCACTTTTCTAACAGCAACCAAGGTGTGTATCACATTAGTTTTCATGTGAAAGCCAAAAATGGTCAGAAACATTCTTTTTCATGCTGGGTCCCTCATCATGCTGCCTTGATTTGACTCGTAGTGGGGCAGACAGCAGCCACTGAGACTGGCTCAGCTGGTCCAAGCATGGTACTGGTAACACCACGGTCATGGGGCTTATCCTTGTATGGGATAAACTTAAGAGTTGGACTTGATGATCCTTGTGAGTCCCTTTCAACTCAGAATGTTCCACATGAAAATGAGACTGCAAAGTTTTGTCTGTGACATGGGTCTATACACCCTTCTACCTCTAGACAGTGAAGAGCACACAATTTCTACAGCAAGTACCTCAGAGCAACACAAAAGCTGCAGCAAAATCCACTGGGTGGGGTTTTAGTTATGGGGCGGGGCCTTTTTTAGGTGTTTTGTTTTTGTTTTTTTTAACAATTAAAGCCAAATCATCACTTTCCTGGCTGAATGATGCCTTGCTCCTTTCAGCAGGTCAGCTCTGAGGGAGACTTTGCAGTCAGGTTTTATCTGATACCATCAGAGCAGATGAGCCAGCTCACTGCACATACAGTAAGGGAAAGCTGATAATGAAGATGTCTGACCTTGGGACAAAGTGGCTGAGATCCACAGAGGAGGGTGAGAGAGCACTGACAGTGAAGGTCCCTTGCATGATAAGCTAAATGTGACAGCAGACTAACAGAAAAATTAATTAGCAGCAGCTGAACTCTTATATGTGACCCAGTTTCAGGAAAAAGAGTGTTTTCTTTAAGCAGCTCTCAACATCATCAGCTTCCTCAACACTTTGGGATCTTTTGTGGAAAATGAGACACCAGATGCAGGGATGGAAACATGCCCCCAGTTCTCTGTCAGTTTTGATTCAAACCAATGCAGGATACACTCCAAAGCCCCATATTTTATAAGCACTAGAGAAGATGCATTTGCTGGTGGAAAGGTCATTTTTAATAGCAATGTGGTAAATATGAACAGGACCTGTGCTGGAGAATTATCCACAGAGGGCTTCCATAGTGCAAGGCTTCATTTATCAGAGGTCTTCTGCTCCACTGTACAGCCCAGCCCACCAAAGTGCACCTCCAGATCATCAAATCAAGACAAGAAATATCAGACATGGTTCACCTCAGAACTTTTAAAGCTCATTAATTGTTTTGCACTAAAAAGGAAAACAGATTTCAGAAGTGCAAGACCTACAAATGAAACCCAGTTCTTCACACGGTTCACACTTAATTATGGCCAAAGATCAAATCCTACATTTTTTGAAAAAGAGAAATCAGAAAAGCCAAGGAGCCATAGGAGTTATCAAAAAACATAAACCCAGCATAGCCCAGTATAACTGAGTGCTTCATGTCATTCTTGGAACCGGAAATTTGTTCAATGCTGCAACTTCACCTAAAATACAGCAGCATGTCTTGCCTGCTTACTATTTCTTTGCATAAACAAGTGAATTTCAGTTATAAGGAAAGATTCCAGAACTTTAGCCCTAGAAGCTGAAATATTCTACAGATCTAGATGTGAAATAAACCTCAGGAAAATAAATGTGATTGCGAAGCTTTCATTCATGGCTGATAAAGCCTTTATTTGCTGCAGTTTCCATAACAGAATAATAGCTTTCTAAGCTCTTATTTATTTGCTAAAAGGCCTGTAGCAGTTCTATCATTTTTATATAAACAGTTTTTTCCAATTTCAAGGCAATTAAATACTTATTTAAAAATGCTTTGTAAAATAAATGTATAAAACAACTGAAATAAAATGACAAATAACAAGAAGATGGTGTGGATTTGTTGCTGGGAAGTTTTTTCTTGTATCCTGTGGACAGAGGCTGGAAGTCTGTGACTGCATAATATCAGTTCCAACCAGGCAAGAAAAACTATTGATTCTTCACTATTTGGTTTAATTTTGCAGCAGACAAGAGAGAGGCTTTTTGCAAGGTTTCATGAGGAAAGGGAGAGATTTGCACTTGCAGAAATATCAGTTCAATGATCCTGACACAAAATATTCACAGACTCACACTCCTTGCAACTTGACCTGGTCACAAGTGGGGACTTCAGGTGAGTTTTCCCTCGACATCAAAAGGAACTTTGCTTTCTTAATTCTTTTCTAAAGTTACATCTCACTTAACAGAAACCTTTCTGAGTGAACTTTCTGCCAATCTGAGAACATTTCTGCACATACTAAGTATCAATAGCAATTTCAATAACAAAAAGCTCTTGATAAAAAGTAAATAAATAATTCCTATCCAGCTGTGTATGCTGTAATCAACAGTTTAATTTCTCAGAGGACTGGTATGCAGTGGTGTTTCCATCTCTACAGTGCCTAGCAGTACCAAGGCAGACCCAAAATTCACCTCAGTGCTGAGAGGGTGCTGTCCTCCTCCTCCTCACCATCTGTAAAAAGCAGCCAGAGCAGCCTCCACTGCTCCTTTACCTCCACCCCTGTCAGCTTTCACAGCTGAGTCGTTCCACCTTATCCAGACACAGGCACCTGAATCGTGGCATCCCCACTTGCCTCTGCAGCTGACAGCTCAGCAGGTTTGTCCTGTGCTGTTTCTCTTCAGGCACAGTGATCGTGTTCAGAGCTGCCACTGAGCAGGACTGGGCTGGTTCACCCTCGTTTGTCTTTTAATGAGATCCCTACCAAAACCACTGCTGGAAGAGGCTGGGGTGAACTGTCTGGGGTTTTTAGCCCAAAGAGGACATCCTGATGTGGTAGGTGACATCCCCGTCCGTGGCATGGGGTTGGAATTAGATCCCTTTAAGGTCCCTTCTAACCCAAACCATCCTGTGATTCTGTGAAAAAAGGCTCTTGGTGCTTTCTTCCACCACAGAAAGGGTGCCCAGCTCTTCTCATAACCAAATGGTGCACGGGAAAAATGCAGCAGACGTAAGTTGCAGCAGGGGAATTTCTGGCCTTATAAGAGGAAAATAAATTCTAAGTGTTTAAGCACTAGGACAAGGCCCCACAGAGATAATGAATTGTTGGCTTTTGGAAACATCCAAAACTTGAAAAGAAGCAAATCCTTGGGCAAGCTAAATTCAAAGTCAGATCAGCTCTGAGCAGAGGGTTGAACTGGAGACCTGCAAAGCTCCCTTCCAGAGCAAGATATTCTGTGAATCTATCCATTATCTTCTTCAGTTTCCCAGAATTTAATGATAGCCTTGTTGCCCTGATCAGAGAAGTAAACACCTATAGGATGCTGCTTGTATACTGCAGCTTCAGACAGGAGAGGTTTTATGCTCACTTAACCCACATCCCATCACCTCCGTGCCATGAAGGACTGCACAGCCCATAACAGCAAGATCCAAATAAAATTTCCACCCTCATGTGGCACTTTTTTAACAAGATGAAATATAAGCATATTACTCTTCACTTACACCCACACTGCAGTCCATACTGATGAGGTTGTCCAAGGAAAATGTAACATATTTTAATATATTGTAATATTTCTCTGGTACATCCTCCCAGAACTTAACCATTTGCAACTGAGACTAATTCCTAAGCCAAAGAATTTTTATTTAATTTTTTTAATAGAATAATTTTTTATTAGCTGTCTGGACATTTTTTTTAGCTAATGGACATTTTACTATCTACAGCATCTTGTGTTAAATCATCCAGTGAAAGACTCCAAATAAATAAAACATAGAATAATATATCACATCACAGAAATAGGTCTTGATTTTTTTGAGCACTGCAGAGAAAGAATTCCTATCCACAGCAAGCACAACAGCTCCATCAGTACTTAAAAGCACTTAGACTTTTGATCAACTCACACAATTTTTTAAAGTTCAGTCAAAAAAAAAAAGAAAAAAAGCCAATTAATTTCATTTCACCCAGAAGAAAGTGAAATATAACCAATGGAAATTAACACTGTAATAGAACTGCTCCAGTTTTCTAACCCCTCTGGCACAGCTGTGTCTGTCTGAAAAATGTCAGAGTGGTCCAAAAACCCCAGGCAGGAGGAGTGCTCAGCTTGTCTTGATCCACATGACTGCACAGTAGGTTTCATAACACAGGCTGAAAATCTTGAACACAACCCAGAAAAAAATTAGATCCGGAAGCCACAGAACAAGTAGCACTGATCATTTTTTAAACCTAGTCCTTATTTTCTGCTATTTTCTGCTGATTTTCTATTATTATTTGTAATTGCTATATTTTTTATTTTATTCCCAGCTCAGGTTTCCAGATCAGTTTGGAGGGACACTGACAGCACACGGGTCCCATGGGGCCCTGAGCTGTGCATGTGCACCACTTCTGCAGCACATTGAGGGTTGGGAGGGTAGCCCCAGCCAGAAGCAGGATGTCTAACATCAATTTTTAGTTAGTGTCATTCCTTGGAAGGTGAGTACCTCAGAAATTCTGGCTCTGGGAGGTATCCAGACAGTAACTGGGATGCTACCAATGGCAAAAAGCATTTTTAACCTATTCTTTCTATCATCCCTGTGTCTGATAATGCAGGACATCCTCTTGCTCCTCTTGGGGCACCAGCCAGGAGCTCTTCCCTGGAGGTCCACATATGGGCCCTTGCTTGAAACAAGAAGAAATGATTGCCCTAAAATACCTTTTGCACCATCTCACTCCTCAAACACCCCACTCCAGCTTCACCATTATCTCCATGAATTTGTGCAACTACTGCCAGCATCTGCTACACCTCTAGTCCTGTGTCCAGTTCTGGGCCCCTCATGACAAGAGAGACACTGAGGGGCTGGAGTGAGTCCAGGGAAGGGAACAGAGCTGGGGAAGGGTCTGGAGCACGGGTCTGACGAGGAGCAGCTGGGGGAGCTGGGGGTGTTCAGCCTGGAGGAAAGGAGGCTCAGAGGGAATATTCTGGCTCTGCACAACACCCTGATAGGAGGGGACAGCCAGGTAGGTTGGTCTATCTTCCCAGGTAACAAATGACAGGAGGAAATGGACTCAAATCGTGCCAGAGGAGGTTTAGGTCAGTGTCCTAGGGTGACTTTATGATGCTTGTATCCCCATTTGTTTGCTCTGTGTATGCTGGATGTTATATTCTGTGCCTTCAAGACAGATTCTGAGAGCGAAGGCGGGGAGAAGAAGAAGCACAGAGTTTGTTATCAGAGACTGCAGTGACTCCTCCACACTCTGCCCTGGACTGTGTTGTCTGGACACGGACAGAGCAGAACAGTGCTCTCCTTTGCTTTTTAGTTAGTGTTAGCTAGCTGAGGCAGAGAAGCCTTCCCTGGATTATTTTCTTCTCCCTCTCCTTGGAACTGTAGGAACCTGCTCCGGACGGGGACGCAGGGAAGCACCGAGAGCTCGCACTCTGTGGCCCACACCCACCGGGGCTGCTCTGGGCAGCGGCCTTTGCCAGAGCCGGAGGGACTGACAACGGAGCACCCCCCACAGGAGAGACTCTCTGAATTTGTCATCTCTTCAGAGTGGTGAATGAGTTTTCTAATTCGATATTGTTCACTTTTTGTGCTGGGGGAGTGCTTTGCCTGTTAAATAAACAGGTTTTTTCCCTCTCTCTGAGGAATTTTTTCCCCGAACTGGCTGGGGGGAGGGGCCGTGTGGTTTGTTTTATGGGGAGAGCCCATTTTGGAAGTTTTTTCTCCCAAATTTGCCCTAAACCAGGACAATCAGATAATAGGGAAAAATTTCTTGACTGAAAGGGTTGTCAAGCAATGGAACATACCGGCCAGGGAAGTGGTGGAATCGCCATCTCTGGAAATGTCTCAAAAAAAGATGAACATGGCGCTTGAGGACATGGTTTAGTGCTGAACAGAGTGCTGGGTTAACAGTTGGACTCAGTGGTCTTAGAGGTCCCTTCCAACCTAAACAATTCTGTGATCTCTGCCTCGCTGTGCTGTGCCAGTGCCTTTGTCTGGCAGCCGGTGCTGTGGGTGCCATTCCCAGCCAGGACCATGCCCTGGCACAGCCATCACCAGAGCCCCCATCACCTTGGTACACATACTGCTGCTATCAAAGGCAAATAAGGCTGGCTTCCACCCTGGCCAGGAGCTGCTGTGGGTTAAACAAGGCATAATAATTCACCTGTCAGTTGTTGATGTTGGTCCAGCACATCTTTTCTCCCACATCAGCAAGAGCCATTACTAATTTTGGCTCATATTTCATTTGGAATATTATTAAATATTTGTGAGACTTACTTCTTATCAGAATTCGGCTGCTGTTATAGTATCTTTGGAAATTTTATTTACTTTGTAGGTTTTCTATTTTCTATTATATTTGAAGGATTTAATCTCATTTCTGATGGATTTTCTTTCTTATCAGTGTGTAGTTCTGATTGATTTACCAAGTCAGACATTGAAAACCATCAAAACTGAGGACTCTTTAAGATAAAATAATGAGATCATATTGATCAGAATTATTCAAAGCCAGAAAAAGCTGAACTGTTAAAAAATTGAGTGTAACAAAACTGTCAAGTAAAAATATGTTTCTACCCAATTGAAATTAATTAGAAAACTACAGATTCTCTTTGTAAACTGCCAGTCATTTTCACAATGTGAACAGCACACAGGTACTTTCCAAAAAATAAGCATTTTTTCCTTCATGGTTCTGTTAGTCAGAAATGGATTTCATACCTTGCTCAGGTGCAATTTGATAAATGTGCTATTGCAGCAGTGAGCTGCTGAAGCAGTAGGAGCAGTGAGGCATAATGGGCAATATTCTACATTTTTACACACCTAATAATTTTCAGAGGATTTCTGGCTAAACACAGACATCTGCAAAGCATTAGCATATAATTAATCCTGCTGAAATCAGCAGATCATATTTTTTTGCAAAATAAAGCAAGAAACAACAAAACTCTGCAGAAAGAGGAAATTATTGTTATTATTTCTGTTTGATGGGTGATTTCAAAAATCAGAACAAATATATGAAAAATATCACTCTGGAACTGAGCACGTGGTTGTGCTTTTCCATGTCTATGGGCCATTCAGTCTGTTCTGTGCTGTTATTAGTGGATTGGTAAAACAGCAAAGTGGCCAAATGGAATCCTTCAGGGAGCTTGGGAACCTGAGATTAAGCGGGGGTTGCAGGACACGTGAGTGAAGTAATAATGAAGAGGAATTATCTCCTCAATTGAAAGGTATAAATGGGCTTGGATTGAATAAGTATAAATGGTGCTTTTTTATCTTACTAGAATCACCCTCTTTTTCAGCCATGAGGTAGAATGGCTATACTGAGGCAAACGTGCACCCAGGAAATTGGATATTTCAAGCACAGCTCAGATCTGTGCACAAGAATGATAGATAATTGATGAATTTGCATTTTTAATTAGAATTAAAAACGCTGATGCTTTTGAAGACGCTGGCAACAGGCCAAAGCCAGAGGCATCCCTCTACATTAAATGGAGGATTTCCTCCTGGAAGCAGGAATTGATGAAGGCAAAAACATCATGAAAGAGCTGAGGCTGGAAGCATCGCAAGCTTCAGCGGTAAAGCTCCAACTTCAAGGAGAGTTGAGTCTCCCAGCACCTTGCAGGAACCCCCCCTGTGTTTGCCTGGAGGCTGCAAAGCATGCAGCGGGCTGAAAGAGAGAAATCTGTGCACTTGCTTAGGCTTCTGGCAAAAAGAGAGTGGTCCAGGAGCACTCCAGGCAGGAAGCAACACACGCTGGTGGTCTCATTCTCAGTTTGCAGCTGCCAACCTTGGGTGTCTGTGAAGGGCAGCCACAACTGTCCCTCAGGAAAAGTGGTGTCCTAAAAGCCACAGGCACAAGTATAGCCTTGCTAGGCTGTCATCTCTGCAGGTAAGCCTCATCTCCATGCCTGCTTTTGTTCTCAAATCATTTTATTTCAAATGTATGTGATGTTTGTGGTGCTGACAGTTGCCTGTTTTCCTCTGTCAGCCAGCACAGGTCTCTCCCCACCACTGAGGCTTCTACTGATTTCACTCTACTACTCTCACTTTTCGCTCTTTCTGCCATGGCGTAGCTGTTCTGTTATGTGAACGCATGTCAAACCTTGGTTTCTAAAGAAAGTCACAGGAGGTTTAGACTCTGATATCTTTAGGTACCAACTTTCTTAATGAAGTACACTCACTACTCAATATTTCCCTGCAGCCTTTATTTGAGAGCCAAAACTAATGAGGTTCTACAGCCTGTCATCTTTTCTGACTGATAGGAGCAACAGTTTTGGGGGTGAGAGGGTTGTTTGACAAAGAGTGTCCTCACCTATGTTATCTGGTTTAGAACAAGAGAAAAAAAATCGCAAAAATTTTGAGAAAATTGTGAGAAAAAGTTTCACACAAATTGTGAGAAAGAATTTCACACAAGCTGTAATTATATGGCAGAACTCAAAGGCTCTTCTGCAAACCTAGACCAAGACAAACTTGGTGCTTTGGGTAGAATTTAAGTAACCAGAAAAGGTGCTTCATCATCCTCGCAGGAGAACAGCTGAGCCATTACGGCCATTGCTAATAAAAGAACAAAGAACTAGTATAAAGAGTTTTCATTGTTTGATATCTTTAAGGTAAGTATTGATTATGATACTTGAATATGATTCTTGATTAATTATATAAAACTATTATTTGCTCACTCATTGAGATTCAGAAGAACTAAAGACCTCAGAGTAGGTTTATAGGGCTGTAACCAAGGATGATGTGGGGGAAAGAGAGCGATGGGTGCAAAACTGGAGTGCCCCTAAACACCCCTGGCATAAATGGCCCAGAGCAGAGATACTGGCACAGTCTCAACTCTGTTAATATCAATGGTTACCAAAGGCAGTTGTGCAGGATGGGAATGTCAAACATCTGTGACTGAGCTGTCCAAGGGTTACTCTTAACTCTTGGAGAAATCTCTCTTTGAAATCCCTCCATCATCAATGGAGAGACACAAAAATTCTTACTTTGAAGATCTGTGACTTAGAGAAAGTCTTTTGAGATAGAAAAAGTCTTTTATGACTTCAGTGTCATCATGCCCTTCTGGAATGCCCCTAACAGGCATTTTTTTTTCAGAACTTAGGAAAAATCTATTCTTTACTCTCTTGAGTTCCTTGCTCCCATGCTCCTCTCTGAAATGTCAATAATAGCTCTCCAAAAGTTCCCCAACAGTCACATCATGAGAGCAAATGCAGTTTTTGTACAGGGGATGAGGTCCTGCCTCACATCACTGCATTGCAACTCAGAGGTTTTAATGTGAACTGAGAGAACACAGTACACCCTGAACCCAAGAAAATTGCTCTTGAATAATTCATTTCTTCACAAGGAAAGTTTTTGAGATTTTTTTTTTGGTTTCCTAGTATGCCGTGACAATTCTTCCGATTTATGTTTTGCCTTTTCATAAAGAAATTAATACTGTGAGCATTGGAAAAATTGATAATTTAATCCCTCAGATTTATATAAAATTTTGAATGGGATTCAGTGGAAAAATATCATAAATACTCATTCACAGTGTTTATTTCTAATTGGGTTCACAACTTAAAAAAAAGAGGCAACTACAAACCCTTCATTCAGGCACATGTGGGTATGAGGAGAAAATAGAAACTATTTTAATTCATTGTCATTTATATTTGATATGGTCCATAGTAAAACCAATCCGGAGTGTAAAATTAAACATTGATCCCTGGTCATTCATCCCTCAGGCATTCCTACTCTGAATGGAAATCATGCTTCTGAGAAAACCTGTGCTGAAAACTTAATAATATTTAGCATCCTTTTCAACCTCCATAGGGAAGAAGAAGGAATCAATGTCCATAAAAGAAGAATATTTTTTAATTTGAAGAAGATTTTTAATGGAAAGTCTCAAGAAAAAAAAAAAAAGTTGTGTGGTTTTTTCCCCCCACAGGGAAAAAAGGAGGGAAGAGGGGCATCAGTTTGCTGTTTTATTTTTGCATGCAAAAAATATAAATATATGTCAGTATATATAATATTCTAAGTCTTACAGATTTTCCTTTAGAAAGTTCACTCACCCTTTCAGCTTTGACAAGAAAATCAATTGAGTATCAGGTATGCACATTTTACTATTTCTTTGAAAAGCACCCACTATTTACTAAATGTTTAATACTGCAAAGCCTTTTCATTGTTAATTCTTTACAAAGGTTCAAAGAGTTCAGCACATCAATTATGGGTCCAGTTCACTTGCACAGAGCATGGTCAGCCTTGAGCAGCTTCGAGTTTGCTTTGAGCTCTTCAGTCCCTCTGATCATGAACTTCTAGCTGGGAGGACCAGGATGGAACCTGCTCAAAGGAATTATGCTGACTTGCATTTAATTAATGAAGCAGAATATTGATCTGTCTCCATCACTACTTATTTTTCATCTTCTGCAATAAATAAGGAGAGGATCACGCCCACAGTCAAAATCC
>VWZV01010502.1:479712-555597 GCA_013397155.1 Irena cyanogastra
AGGGAAGGGAAGGGAAGGGAAGGGAAGGGAAGGGAAGGGAAGGGAAGGGAAGGGAGGCATCATCTATCATCTACTAGAACCACTGTGGAGTTCTATTCAGTGGAACTCAGGGATGATTTAATTCAAGTGTGTCTGGGAGATCTCACACCTGTAGCCTGGGCTGAGCACACATTTCATGACAAATGATGGAGTTGCTCAATTAATTTCCTTTTTTCTTCTCAGAAATTATTAAGAAAAAAAAAAGATAAAGAAAAGAAATCCCCTTGACATTTTTTTTGGCTATTTCCAAAGATTTTTGTGTTTGACAGAGTGGCTGACAATACCAAAAATTCACATGACATTGTTAAGAGGAGAGAGGAGAGGTGAGTGGTTGCATTGGAAAGGACAAGGGTCTGCCCTTGGNTATGAGGAGAAAATAGAAACTATTTTAATTCATTGTCATTTATATTTGATATGGTCCATAGTAAAACCAATCCGGAGTGTAAAATTAAACATTGATCCCTGGTCATTCATCCCTCAGGCATTCCTACTCTGAATGGAAATCATGCTTCTGAGAAAACCTGTGCTGAAAACTTAATAATATTTAGCATCCTTTTCAACCTCCATAGGGAAGAAGAAGGAATCAATGTCCATAAAAGAAGAATATTTTTTAATTTGAAGAAGATTTTTAATGGAAAGTCTCAAGAAAAAAAAAAAAGTTGTGTGGTTTTTTCCCCCCACAGTGAAAAAAGGAGGGAAGAGGGGCATCAGTTTGGTGTTTTATTTTTGCATGCAAAAAATATAAATATATGTGAGTATATATAATATTCTAAGTCTTACAGATTTTCCTTTAGAAAGTTCACTCACCCTTTCAGCTTTGACAAGAAAATCAATTGAGTATCAGGTATGCACATTTTACTATTTCTTTGAAAAGCACCCACTATTTACTAAATGTTTAATACTGCAAAGCCTTTTCATTGTTAATTCTTTACAAAGGTTCAAAGAGTTCAGCACATCAGTTATGGGTCCAGTTCACTTGCACAGAGCATGGTCAGCCTTGAGCAGCTTCGAGTTTGCTTTGAGCTCTTCAGTCCCTCTGATCATGAACTTCTAGCTGGGGGGACCAGGATGGAACCTGCTCAAAGGAATTATGCTGACTTGCATTTAATTAATGAAGCAGAATATTGATCTGTCTCCATCACTACTTATTTTTCATCTTCTGCAGTAAATAAGGAGAGGATCACGCCCACAGTCAAAATCCGTAGAAAGGAATGCTCAGGCTGCAAGCCAAGCAAATCAAGTCCCCATGTAATCAAATAAAATGTGCCTATGGAATTATGGACCATTTCTACACATGGCCACACAGAGAGGCAAATCAAAATTTCATTTAAAATTTTAACTTTGACATTTATGAAATCTTGGTCTCTTATTGAGTGCTCCTTGAACACAGTTGCATGGGCACATAGTTTAATGGCATGGGCACATTTTAATTCCAGTCTTGAGGATTTAAGATTGCAGGGTGCATGTGCAAAATCTGGAAACCAGATTTTTATTGTCATTAGATGATTTTGTCCATGAAAAAGAAGTATTGAATGCTATTTATTCCCATCTTCCAGGTGCTCCGTTAATTCTGTACTGAAAATATGGGAGAGGGGAAGGGANATCCCCTTGACATTTTTTTTGGCTATTTCCAAAGATTTTTGTGTTTGACAGAGTGGCTGACAATACCAAAAATTCACATGACATTGTTAAGAGGAGAGAGGAGAGGTGAGTGGTTGCATTGGAAAGGACAAGGGTCTGCCCTTGGGTGACTTTAGTGAAGTCACCTCATTGCTCTGCACATCAGTTTTTATTTGTTGTTGAAAAGGATGACCTGGGTATTGCACTTTTTGAAATACTGTTGCAGTTCAGTCTCTTCTTCCCTCATCATTCAGCAAGCCAAGATTTCTCATATTACAAGAGAGAAAGTCTGGGAAGACCTCCAAAGAAGTTTCTCTACCAGCAGAAAATCTAATTTTTCCCATAAGAAAATCTTAAACTCATAAGAAAACAGTATTTCAATGCTTTAAGCCCTTTCTTTAGGGCAAAAAAAAACCTTCAAGGCCTTGGGAGTGCACAACAGTCCTCATCACTTTTATTTATGGACATTAAAAGTTCAGGTCATAAGGGGTGATGGTGGAAAGACTGTTATTATTTCCCTTTTGTTCCTCAGAGCAAACCAATCTGTGCCAAGAGGCACACGGTGACACTGGGAAGATGCCATGTAATGGAAATATGTCATCAAAAGATGATGAATAAATGTAATTAACTGCAGGAGTACACACCCAAGATCATGTAAATCTACAGACAGAGGCATCAGAGTGCCCAGGTTCAAACCTACCCTTCTGCCTGGCCTCACCCTGTGCTATTTCCAATGTCATGAGGATGATGAATGAAAAATTCCTAATGTGCTCAGAGCATAAATATGAAAAAGAGCTGTCTTTAGAGTATAATGTTATTTCTTACAGTTAAGAGCCTGCATCTGCAATTCCCGTCTTTTCAGAAAATTGGCTTGTTACTTAACTTTACCCACATGCATAAGATCTACTGAACAGTTCATACCTAAATATGTTGTCAGAAACCTCTATTCTTTTCACATTACAGGGAGTGTCTAAACCTAACAATGAGCCTCCCTCATCTGTGGCACATCCATCCAGCTGACAAATGACAAAAATATAAACAAACAACCCCTCTGCCAAGTGCAGCAGTGAGAGAGACCTGCAGTGTTCAATCAGCCCTGTGTCCCTGGCCTGAGTAAAACTGTGCTTTGCAAGATCCTTGCCACCATTTTTTCCAGGCTGGTTTTCTTTAGACCAGGCTAACTTTAGCCTTTCTAAGATGATGTTTGCTAATCTGAAATCAATAGAACATCCTTCTGAAGACTGATGGCAATTCTGCACCAGTGTCACCGTTGTAGCTTTTCTAAAGCATGAGAAAAATGAGCTGTCCACAACCCAAATATGGAGAAATGGAGACACATTTCAAGCCGTGAACATAAGTTAGGACAAAGCTAGTGGGAGCTTTGGGTGTAAATCACAGTTTTGGTTCTGAGTTAGACAGAGGTGGAAGTTCTGCCAGGCTACTTCAGAAGTGTCCTTTTCATTCAGGACTACCTGAATAGGACAATCTCTTCTCCCAAGAATTAATTTATTCATTCGTCCTTGTTTTTATTTGTCCAGGAAGCAAAAATGACTCCAAGGTGACACAACAAAATTCGTGGGGATAAAGTCTGTGCTGTAAAAAGCTTATAATTAATTTGACACCATATTAAGGGGCACGTGAAAGGAATGTACACTTAGCACTTAAGGGACACATATCAGATGATTCAGGTGATAATAATGCTTGTAGCATCTCTGTCACATGTACAGCAATAAGCAGTGATGTCCAAATCAGGGTTATGATTTTGTTTTGATATGTGTCATAAGCAAACAGACAGAGATATGAAAACATTCCTCTGTAATACAGAAATCTCTGCAGTAGCAACAAGAACCACCGAAAAAGAGAGCCCATGAACACTTCTGGTAACATAAATGTTCACTTTTACAACTGAATAACACCAGTAACTACACACTGGAGCCTGCACTCAGAATTTGTCTAGGCTTAGCTACTACTGTAGGCAGAAGTCAATAAACCTCCCAAGCTTACCCTGCGGGTTAATTTGGGCAAATTACCATTCCTCATGTGCAGCTCCATTCCTAGCTTAGAAGATAAAGACTTTATTAGTATGAACATGGATGCACTGGTCTAAGCTTAGACAACAGAGGCCATGGCACTGCCATCTTTTGAAAATGTATTCTGAGAGCAGTGGATACATCTCAGAGTGAGCTGCACTTCTGAAACTGCTGGCCATGGGTCTGGCATTGCAGCAGAAAAGCACACATTTTGTTTTCTTCTGTCACCTCTCCATGTGCTAGGGGTTAACATGAGAGACTTTTACAATTGTAAAGTAAGTGACACTTTATTAAAGGAAGTATTTGGAGTATTAGAAGACCCAGAACCTTATGGCCACCTTCCACACCTAAAGGGGACCTATGAGAAAGATGGAGAGAGACTTTTGGCAAGGGGAGATGGCTCTAAACTGAAAGGGGGTAGATATTAGAAATAAATTTTTTACTGGAAGGGTGGTAAGAAACTGGCACAGGTTCCCAGAGAAGCTATGGATGCTCCGTCCTGGAAACATTCAAGGCCAGCTTGGATGGGGCTTGGAGCAACCTGGGATAGTGGAAGGTGTCCCTGCCCATGGCAAGGGGTTGGAACAAGGGGGCCTTTAAAGTCCCTTCCAACCCAAACCATTCTGTGATTGATTCTGTAATTTCAACAAGAACAACCTTCTTCCTATCTTCAAACTTTTCCTTCTGCTGCCCATTCTCTCTGCAAGTTTCACACAGTTTTATGGTGAACTGATAATCCAAGTTAATAAAACATTCAAGCAAAGTGAAGATGAGGAAGAAGATCTCTCCTCTGGTACCAGCTGATGCTCCCCAGTGAGTCCCCTACATATTTCCATCTTCTAGGGCCTGTTCATAATGAAATGACCAGCCCTGACTCAACAGACCTAACACAAACCTTCCTGTGCATCCCTCACTGAGGTTGTTTAAGACTCTGTCATGGTGCTTTCTTTGAACTCAGCTGGCATTAACTCAGGAGGTGCCTGCTCCAGTTTGCTGTGCTGCAATGTCATCATTAGCTAGGTGAAAAAATGGAGCCCAAGCAACTCTCAGTTTTAATGAACAGTGACTTACAAAGATATTGTGCATGATCTAGAAAGACAAGCATAGAGTTGGTGAACCAGGAGTAACTAGGAAAGAAGCTATGAAGCAGCTCAGGGGAGAGTTAGGAGCCTGATTTTTGCCTCACAATGACTTTTTTAATCAATGATTTCAGTGGTAACAGGTTAACATCCCAGTTACCTCACTAAGGTAGTGCTTTGAAAAGAGAAAGTAAATTTTTGCTCGTGATAATTAAGTTTTCTGATAATCATTAGGCTTTCTGATTATAATTAAGTTTTCTGATTATAATTAAGCCTTATGCATATATTTGTATATGGAAATAAATATTTGCATAAACAAAGAAAGTGAAGTTGGTCTACACCTTATTGGTACCTAGTTGTTATGCATTACAGGAGTCAGAAGAAATATTGCATATTTACTTTGAAAACACCAGCCCATCTTTTCTTTTTCTTTGCATGCCCTAGTGTCATTTACATGATTAAATCACTCTTTAATAAATTTTTGATAAGCAACCACTATTACCTTGTGCTAAACCTTCTCTTCAGTAATGCAGATTCATATATCCAGGGTGAATAAGAATGATTGAAAATGGAGGTGTGCCCTCCAAAAAAGATATATTGTACTTTTACCCTGTAATTCAGGGATCAATACATTATTAACTAGTTTACTGCTGAAGATTTGTGGTATTCATTTATTTTTTATCAGGACTAGACAAATTTACAGTATCCCCCAGGTGCTAATTTTGCCCTACACATAAAGGAAAAAAGTGCCGACAAATAGTTTTTCATGAGAATCTTTTTATTTCCTTTTACACAATGAAAATTTTGTTATAATCTTTAAATATTGTCTTGGTGGAGCTCCCACAGGTTGTGAGGATGTGATTCTTCAGCTGCTTCCCACCGTTGTGCCTAATCCACTGGTGTGCCTGATCATGTTGGGAGTGGCACGTGATGAGGGAGAACCATTTTTGATATTCTTTCCTCAAAAAAAAGCATAGGAGACCTCTGAGCTTCAAGCAATGAGAATTCAGAGAATATGGTCAAAAAGCTCCATTGTATGTTTTCCCTGTTTTTATCCTGTGGTGAAGGCCCAGCCCAGGGTAGGAGCAGCCAGATCCCTTTCTGCTTCGCACTTTTTTTTGCAGCAAAAAGGGGACACCCACGTCCTGCTCCTCTGCAGCTCTTCAACTTAAACTATTTCTTATCTGAAAAGGGGCAAGACAAAACTGTCACTGCTTGGGGCTGGGCTGCTCACATGGGAGCAAGCTGGAAAGATCAGCAAGGGCGAGTTGCTTTGCTATTCTCTGCTTCCCTGAGATCCCTGGGAGCCAGCAAAGCCAGGCTGTGATTTACAGCTTTCCTGGAGAAATGACTCTTGGGTTCACAGGGTCAGTATTTTCAAAGATCCAGTCAGCCTGGCTGGCTGCCTGCTGTTTATCAGAGCTGTCAGAAGGATGTGGCTTTTGGAGAAAGGTGAGACTTGCTCCTGTGACACGGACACGTCTCAGGCAACAGATGAGGCAGCTCACTGTGAGATTAAAGAAAAGCAGATTCTTTCATCTCCAATGCTCTGCTCTAGTTTGAAAACACAGAGAGAGTGGGTGTATTTTTAGTTTTCTATTCTTCCTTTGAGGTTTCTCCTTTCTTTTTTTTTCTTTTTTTTCTGCTTCACTTTCATTGAAAATGCAATGCAAATAGGTCTGCAAATATGACAGAATTGTTTCATACTCATCACAAAATCCAGGTGCTTGTGCTGTTAGAAACTGGTGCAGCAAGATATGTCTGTGCCCTTTTGATTATATTTACCAAACCTCAGAAATTACCCATCTGAGAGATAAAGCCAAGGCATAAAGTTTGAATGTACATCCTCCAAAAACTGAGCATAGAACATTTTGCTCAGCTTCCAGTGCAAATCAAAATTCTTCTATTTAACTGACAATCACAGTGAGATAACACAGAAAAATTTGCTTTATTCTAGCACTTTCAAGAAATAAAACACCCAGAAATGCACCAGTGTATCATTTTCCTTTCCTATTCAATCAAAGTAACTTAAGCAGCACCTTCTTCTTTTTTTTTTTACTTTTTTACTTTTTTTTTTGGCATTTAGCAAGCTGCTGGCACGCCTGCTGCAATTAGACCATTGCTAAAATTCAGGAACTTGAAGCAAAGTCTTTGCCATCCAGAAAGTCTGAATGAAGCTTTCATTCCAAGTCAAGGGGCTATTTTTTGTGTCACCTCCTGTAGGACTAGTGGAAAAGATAAAACTGTGCTCAAACTGCACATAAGAAAAGAAAAAACCTTTAAAATCCATGCACAAAATCTTCAGAACATTAATTGATAAATGTGATCTGAGACCAGAAGTAGTCACAGTGACTCAGCTAATGGGTGCCCATAAATCCAAATTCTGAAGTTCTTATTTTCACCCTTTTCCTGCCATTCAGGTGATTGTAAGCCCTAACCAAATGGAGTCTGGCACTGTCATCCTTGTGAAATCTGCAGCATACTGGGCCATAGTCAAGGCCCTTTGAAAGATGCTTACCCCTCTGATAGATAAAAAGAAGTCCAATGTGCATATAATACAAGGGGCAAGAAGGATTTGGGAGTGGTCCTGCTTGAGATGCCAGCACCAGTGGGAGGAGAACACTACCCAGGATGGCAGGCTGTACCAGGGTGGATGCAGAGTGTGACCAGAGGTGCCAGTTCTGGGAGCCAGGGCAGCCTGCATTAGCACCCTGGGACCTGGTTCTGACCTGAACTCAGCTGCTGGACTGATCTTACAAGGGGACTTCCCTCTCTGGATTTTCATCTCATGATTCCTATGCAGCCTCTTGGCTCAGGTGAGCATCTTTCCCTTATCAGAACATGGTGGGCATCTTCAAGATTTCTAAATTCTCTGCTGGCTTTCTCCCATGCAGTACATCTTCCACATTTTCATCTGCTGTTGTTAGTATAGACAATTTCTCCATCAATATTAATAAACTCTCTTAAATTGTGTTCTTCAAACCCCATTGTAGCAAACACTGTTCTAGAATGGAAGGGGTTAGAGAAAAAAAAAGGAAGCAAATTTTTCTGGCCAGCTCCAGTCAGGGTGGGTACTCCCCTTCTCCCAGTCTCACAAAATGGAGGCAAAAACCATTCCAGAGACCTCTGTGCCAAAGTTTCCTGCAATGAGGTGGCTGGATAACACAGCATGTATCCATGCCCCTTTTTGCTCAGTCTGGGCTGTGAGCCTGGTGGTAGGTGGGCACAGAGCTCACCTGTGACCAGGAAAAGCCAGAAGCAGGACAGCTGCTGGTGGCCAGAGCTGTAGCTCATCCATCCTCCCTCAGGTACAGGATGTGCACAAGCTCCTGCCCTCTGGAGAGTTCCCTGGTTTGGCTGAGATCCAGCCCTGGTGTCAAGGCTGGGTGTCCCACGAGTGACAGGAGAGGGAAAGATGCACTTCACTGGCAGTGACAGATGGTGCTCAAACAGTGCCTGTCCCAACCAACACTTTTCACTTCTTCTTTCCCTTCATGGGCTGTCTTCACCCGAAGGAATGCTGCAACGAGGACATTTTGTTTGCATTGCTGCCTCCTGATCTGGAGCAGAAAGCGTTTGCTCACCTCCAGGCACAGCTTGGAGCTGGAGCAGCCTTCAGTGCATAAACAAACCTGCAAGTGCAAATTGGGGCAGGAAGGAGCCATTGTGTTCACATCCTTAAATGCACCACTTAACAAATTCCCCCTAGACTGTGGTGTGGAAGGGTGATTATGGACAGGGCTGGGGAGTGATGATCCTCAGGCTCCAACAGGGATTCAGCAATTAATTACAATTAATGTTTGGCCACTGACTTACAGCAAACCTTCTTGAAACTGGATGATTATATCTGTTTATGTAGAGTTTGAGGGTATTATTAATCTTCAGTATGAATGCTCACTGAATCCAATCCCAGCTTCTAAAAAAATGAATTATTAAAAAATGTCTGAAAAAATATACTGTTTTCAAAGCACAAGTCTGAGAATTGGAAGGAATCTGCACTTGCCCTTTCCTTCAAAAAGTGTGTGAGGTGCAGGGACATTTGGAAATGTGCAGGGGCATTTGGAAATGTGATCATTAGTTCCACTAATCTCTTGGAAGTCATCAGGCAAAAAGAATGAAGCATTTGTTTCCAAAAAGCAGTAAAGCACAAGGGGCTTGGTACTTGGGCATCAGAGGGAACTTTAACATGATTCTTCACCTGCATTCCATGAAGAGCAGCACACCATGAGTATTGGCAACTACAGATCTAGAACTGTTTAAATAAGAAACAATGATTTCCTTTTGAAGGGAAATTGAAAACCCATTTCAAATCCATATATTTATTTCTAAATAGTCATTGAAATACAGCTGAAAACTCAAAACTCACTCCTACAGTGGATCTTATGACAGGCAGTGATTTGATGCCATCATCTTAAATACCCAGAACACTTCACGGAGAACACTGTGAATGATTCTTACATTAATAAGGCCAGTCTGATTCAAAGCTTGACAGATTAGAAAACAAACTTGCACGGAATACACTTCAAGTAATGTGTCTTTTCATGCTTTGCTAGACAACACAACAGGTCAGAAACAGAATATTTCAGCTCACAGTGGGACAGGCTTAACAGTTTTTTGTTATTTAGCTCCAGACTTTTGAACAAGAGAAAATGATTTATTATCTCAAGGAACCAATTGATCCCCTTTCTCTATCAAAATGTATTATGTGCCTGTCACTAAAGGGTGTTTCCCACCCACAGTGAGTGGAGACTCTGTCAACATACATACACTCTTCTCAGTTTGTATATATATTTTTAACCACTTTTCCAGAAAGTGAAAGGAAATCCTGAGCTCCCAGGGGCAGTGCAGAATCCAAAGGCTCACTGAATTTTTTAAATTCAATGTGCATTACTCAGAATTCTGCAGAATACCCATGTTTTGAAGTCCACAGTACAAACACCATGGGTCTTCCCAAATCCATGTATCCAGATTAAAGTTGAAGGTAATATATCATCCTAAAAAATACATCATGAAAGCACTTCTTCTAGTCATAGATACTGGATCTTGGCTTATGGAGCATTTTAGCCAAGAACTACTGCTCCTTAGCAAATTGTTTTCTTCAACAGATAAAGGACATTACAATTTATTAGATTCCTGTGAGGGAATGGCAGGGGAGCATTTTGCAATGATTCAGCAGTGAAAAATTAACTCTGATTATATTGCTGTTTTAGTGACAATCCCAGGGTTGTCAAAACCACTTTTGATTCCTCTGACAGGAGGTGACACCAGCTACTCATTATGTAAGACTCACATCCAAACCCTGAGCCTGAAATTGAATGAGGACTTATAAATAATGTATCAATAAGGTAAATTATGCAAGAAATCATTCCAGAAAGTGTCTGAACTCATCAACAAATTAGATAACAAGGAGGTCTTTTTTCTACTAACTTAAATAAGCAAATTGAAATGGGATTTCTTCAAGAGCCTCCTCAGCACTTTCTTGGGAGCTACATGGGGTTTCTGAGTAACTTCTTTAAAGCCAAGATTCACAAAGCCTATCACCATTGACCCACTCAGAAAATCCTCATTTTTTTTTCTCTCATGCAATGCACGTTAATGTTTTTTTTCCCCTGTTGGTCACTGGACCAGCTGGCATTGTGGGGGAATCAGTGTTTGTTCCCTTCTTCACTTCTGCCTGAGGGACTGCACAGGAGAGCTGGGAGCATCTCTAGGGCACCACAGTGTGACCAGGCACGGGGCTGGAGGTTGGAGCATCAGCCTGTGTGCTCTGAGGAGGTGACAGTGTGAAGGCTGCAGTGCTGAGGGGCTCTTCAGTGACCTTGCTGCTGGCTTTGAGTGTCATCACTTGACCATCACACAGGATCTCATCTCTAAGAGCCTTTTTAGAGAGATTTAGGCATCTTGTAGGTCCATAACCTTATCTCCCTTTTGCTTTTAGAGAGAATGATCATTTCTGCTGCCCTTTATTAGAGGAGAAATTCAGTGCCCATCACTGCAAATCATTCTGCGCAGTGAGCTTGGACTCATTTTCAAGGTAGACAGCTTAAAACACTCAGTGAAGATTATTTCCAGGTCTCAATTAATATATTTAATTTAAACACTTAAATTACTTCTGTTAAACAAATACAGCTACTGCTGTTACAATCCCAAAGGGAGGTTGGAAGTTCAGGTGTGATTCTCCTCAGTCTGCTGACAGGAATCCTCCAGCTGACTGTTGACACTGAAAGGCAGATCTCCCAAATTAGCAGTAGGTACCCAAATCCCTCTGCAGCTCGGTGTAGTAACATTCCACATGCTGTAGATCCCAGGGATTTGAGTGAAGGATGCTGTGCAATGCCAGGAGGGAGCAGTGCCTCCTCTTCTGACTGCTCTTCCCATGGGAATCAAAGTTCCACATCTTCCCAGCCTTCCCAGGGTCACTCTGCTACGAAGGCTTTAAGAGAAAAATTTATTTTATTAGAATACAAAGTAATAAAATTATTACTATTGCTGTTGTGTTTTAGGGGGTTTTTGTTGTTGTTATTATATTTAGGGTAAGATGAGCAAATTCACCTAGTTACTTTTAAACAAATGATTCTCTATGCCATCCCAGATATCTATTTTAGGATGAGAAAAGTCTTCTTCTGGAAATACATATTTCTCTGTGCTGACTCAGATTTGGACAGTGGAATTCTAGATAAAGAAAACAGGTGAGATGAGCCCAATCCAGGAGGACAGAACAACTGTTCATGTGATAAGCACTGAATAACGACGATGACAAAAATCAAATTTTGGTCCAACATCTGATTTCAGTGATTGCCTTTTCCTTAATATTGGAGGAGAAAGGTGTTGTCAGAGGTTTTGCATTATGAATGTGTGGCTGAGCTGTTGGTCACATGTAACCATATTTCTTTCACGACCTGCAGTGCTCTCAGCTGCACGCACAGACATTTTTGAAGCTGCTGGAATAATGGATGGCAACAGGGGAAACATTTGTGCTAAATGGCCTGTGGTAATTGTGGCACTGAATTGAGCTGATAATCATCACACTGTGCTGCAGTGTCTTGGAAGAACATCTTCCCAGCTTACCTAATAGTGTAAAAATGAGATTCTTGGGCTTCATGAAGGCAGATTTCTCCTCGTCTGTGAATTGTATATGGGTGGGATTGATGTCCTGATTCATTGTTTACATCTCATCTCTGTCAGCTTGCTGCTGGTCTAGAGAGCAATGAAGCACAGCCAAAGTCCATCCACAGCCTTCTAGACAAGCATCTGCACTGTTACAGAGGTAATGTCAAACCTAAGGTAGATTCCAAATCTCTTCTCAAATCTACTTCAAGCAATGTAACTCTGACAACTCTGGAACAGTCACACCTGACCCATTACAGCAGAAACAAGTTGAGAAATAGACATGATACATAAAGGATTTGTTTTTCACCTGTGTTATAAATTTCATTTAATTTAGCTGGAAATCCATGGTGTTTCACAAGACTGAGCATGGTCTTATTTTCTTTGACCTCAGCAGAGGGAGCTCGATAGTATAATCCAGAATTATTCTTTGTAAAATTCTTCCACTGGGACTCTCCAGATTTTCACTGCAGCAGCCATTTAAAAAGTGCTGTGTTCATTGACTGAACTGCGATGTGTTTGTTCAGAAAAATATTGCACTTCTTTGTAAAATGAGGTCTTTGTTTTAGTAAGAGAGGGTTGCCCTTATAAACAAATTCATGGTCTGATGGGGATTTCTTTTGTGTGACAAAATTTGGGACCAAGAAATTAAAAGAGCTTCCAGTGTAGGAACTCCACAGTTCTGAAAATCAGTTTGGTTTGCAATGGAAAAACTGCCAGACTGACAATAGAGTGCTTTTTAATAACAGTCCTTTCTCCAGAAAATTTAAATGGAAATGGTAATTGTTTTCCTAATTCAAAAGCCTCATTGAGCCTTGGCCTAAGAAGAAGTGAAGACCCAGCCTTTAGCTCAGCTTCCTTTCTTCACTGTGTGCAAAGACCAGATGCAGAGATCTGAGACAATTCTAATGCCTAAGAGCAGAGCAAATCCACAGGGAGATGATTCCTCCATATTTGCACCTCAGTGTATAATATGATAGTATTTAGCTTTCTCATTTGGCTCCTTTTCTCATCATTTCCTCTTTTCTCTGCTACAAGAAAAACAGATATCTTTGCTCCTGGAAGCAAACAAATTAAGTTATTCCAGCTGTATTTTCAAACTCTAAGACCAGCATATTCAGCTCCTGTGGGAGTTAGTTGTCCACCATAAATATTAATTGATTAAAACAAGTGTAAGCAGCTGAAATAAAAGCATTATGTAATTGTTTCTCTGATTCTGTTGTTCATGTCACTAAAACCAACTCCTCATGCATATTTGTATTGTTAAATAAAGGTCATATGACTGTGAGAAATTACCAAATGAAAGGTATTTCCCAGAGGAAAAGAAATTATCTTAAAACAGGTTAAATAAAAAAACAAAACACAAAAAAACCAAAACCAAACAAACAAACCAGTCTTAAAACAGTTTAACTGACAGGAAAAAAGTCCCACAACATTTCTTTATGTATTTCAACCAAAAAAAATACCCTTCCAGGGTTTCAGCTATTTCCTGAGCTTGATATCTGGGCAGAGGGGATGGAAGCATTTGTTCCAGCTGAACAGCAGGAAACAAGCTGAATTTATCAGCAAAGGAGAAGCATGAATTTAGCTCCACATTAAATTTGCTTTCCTTGATGTCAAGGAGCTACATGGTTTATTGCCAGACCATGCCAGTTAGCCTCCAGGCCAGAGAGTGGGTCCTCACTTATTAATAGTAGAAAAATGTGATTCTATTTTCTGAGAATTGCTTTTTTTTTTTTTCCTCCATATCAGGTACCTCTGTATGATTTTTCCTCATGGTTCCACCATGGACAAGGATCACACCAGGAATCATCTGCCTCCTCCCCGTTCCACTGACTGGTTCTGTAACTCTCCTTGTGCCCAGGAACAAAGCTGCAAGTCGCTTTATCTTGCTTTATTGTTTTTTAATGATGAAACAGAAGGGGGTGTAAGGGCAAAGGATCTGTCTCCAAACCTCTGCTCTCTATCAGGTTGTGCTCCCTCAAGAAATTAAAGTAAAAAGATATAAAAGAAGAAGTAGAGAGATACTACAATCCCAAAACAAACAATGGCCCTTGTCACAAGAAGAACTTACAGACGTAGCTCTGGTGCTAAATAAAGCAGGAGACAAAACAGCTGACCTTGCCCCCTAGCTCACTTCATAGCCCTGTGCTCCCCGAGGTGGCTTGAAGTTACATTTATTGTTATTTGCTGTGCATATTCCAGCTCAGTATCTGTGAGGACCATTGCACCCCATAGGGCTGTTGTTTTGGTAGCAGGAAAATCAGGGCAGGTGTTGTGGGTTGTGGCACTGGCTTGAGGATATGTGAGGGACATTCCAGGAGACAAAGCTTCCAGGGACTGCTTTGGAGGATGGTGTAAGAAGGCAGGACCCAAACCCAGTTTGATGCTGAATATACAGCCCAACACACTTTTCATTCCCTGATGAATGATTTCCCCTCAGCCTTGACTAGGCTTTGTCTGGTCAGTGGCACCTTGAGATGGAATAAAGCTGTCCTAGGCACATATTAGCAGTTATACAGCATGAAAATTCAGTGGTACATGGCCCTAGCTCATACCTTGACATAATTTTCTAAGCAGTGTAGTTGTATCCACAGAGAAGCAAAAAGATGTGAAATAGGAGTCCTCGTGCAAGGAGCACAGAGGAAAACAGTTTGGACATGGGTGGGACAAGACACAGACTAAGCAGTGAATTCCAGCTGGGTGAGAAGATTAACATGTGGTTCTCCTCATCTCCTGAAGAGAAGGTAGACACAAAACATGCAAGAGAAGAAAAGGAGTTGTATGACACACAAAAGAGAAGCATTGGGTGAGATGAAAACCATGGCATAATGGAAGCCAAGGAAAGCAAAATATTACACAAAAAAAAAAGAGAGACTGAGAACAGAAATCAGAATTTCTATCTCAAATCACCCATTTTCCTAATATTGCTTTGAAGTAGCACTGTGTTTACTTTTTACTCCCTCCACCCTGCCTACCATATTCATCAGTCACACAATCTTCCCTTCCATCCTCTTTGGTCAGGAAAGTGAAGAAGTCATTGATGTTCAGGCCTCTCTTTTATTAGGAGTAGAAGAGTGTACAGCAGCTCTAACTCAGCAATATGCTTTCTCTTCCAGCTCCTGTACTCAAGGATTTCATTAGTGCATGAGGCAGTTAGCACAGGGTGAAGTAACTGCACAGGAGGAATGTTCCATAGTTATGGAGTTACAGATGCACCTGGTAAATTCCCCATCTGGTCCAGTAATGCAGTAATGTTATTCAGTACCTCTTTTTTTTTTTTTTCTTTTTTTTCCAGTAACTGAGAAATCCAATTGCCAATAAGCTGATTTTCCTGTATTTTAGATGCTGTGCATCAATCCATTGAAAATTACAAGCCGAGGATATAGAGGTGAGGCAGACAGCACACTAAGGCATTTGTCAAATGATGCACCTGCTTTCTGCACACTGTCAAACCCAGAGGATGCAACAGTAAACAAATCTGAACAATAACTTCCTTTCCCCACATTACATGTGTGCTGGTGCTGAGAAAGGTCCTGAGTGCTGCATTAGGTGGGGAAAAGTCTGTTAGGAAAAGGTAGACATGGCAGAGTTGAGGCCACTGAGGGTTTGGACAAGGGTCTTGTGGCTGTGAGTGGTCACATCCTCCCTTCCCAAATGCTGCCCCTAACCTGAGGGTGCAGAAAACTAAGAAACATACAAATATTTCAAAGGTGGGTGTCAAGAGGATGGTTCCAGACTCTTTTCAGTAATGCCCAGCAAGGGGAGGAGGAGCAGTGGCCATAATCTGAAATACAACTTCCACCCCAACATGAGGAAGAACTTCTTTACATGGAGGGTGGCAGAGCTGGAACAGCTACCCAGGGAGAGCCTGGAGACATTCCAAACCTCCCTGGGAGGTTCCTGTGTCAGCTGCTCCAGGTGACCCTGCCTTTGTGAGGGGGTTGGACTGGGTGATCTCTTTCCAACCCAACAATTCCCTGATTCTGTAATCATGGTGCACAATTTCTTCCATGCCTTATCTTATACCTAAAGAAGTTGCAACCCACAGACTCACCACAGCCACTTCTCAGCATCCAGAGCAGATGTCTGCTGTCCCCAGTGACCTGCAGGCTACACTTGCCATGGGAGAGGATCCAAACCTGTTACAGCCAGTAGAAATGGTTGGAGCAGGGGGATCTCTGTGTACTTCACTCACCCAGATGTTGGAAGGGCATTGTCCAAATTCATCTAAACACTGCCTCTTAAGATGCTTGAGGCATTGACTGCCTCTCCAAGCATGCTGTTCCAGTGTTTAACCACCCTCTTGGTGAAGAAATGCTTCCTAATGCCCAATGTAAACTTCCCCTGGCACAGCTTTGACCCATTCCTGCACATTCCATCACATCCTATCCCTGCATCCCTGGGAGAAACAATGAAGGAGGTGACTCACACTGGAGCCACTGGGGTAAAAGTGCTACTGGAGTGGATGGAGGGTTTTTCACAGGACATGTCCAGGGAAAGCCAGATGCTTGAGAAGGCACAAATGTGCAAAAAAACCATTTCACTAAAATGTACTTCTGGTTCAAGGCCTAAAATCAATGAAGGGATTTTCACAGAGCTCTCTATAGGGCTTTTAGCACATGCTGTGTTTGAGATAATTACCCCATTTTGAAAGACTGTACATAACAAGAAAGTGTATTTCTTTTGAAACTTCCCAAACTCAGCAGAAACTGTGTGGATAGATGTAACCAATAAAGAGTTATCTTTCATTCATGCAATCATCAATACAGCTGATACCTCATAACAGTCTGTGAGAGTCTGTGAAAATGCCTATAGGTGTGCAAAAGTGACTAAGTACTTACCATCCATCTGGCTCCTGCACAAGAGTGCAGAAGCCTGTAAGCTCTCAGGTACCTTTCAACATCCCTTAGAAATGGTCAAACATCTATTTTATAGGCCTTGAGGGAAAATAAAGGGCTGGCATATGACAGGCTCATCACCAAGGCAGTCACATTAACTACAAGGTAATTTTCTCCCTTTTTTGCATCGTTTACATGTACAAGATGTCTGACTTGCAATAAAAGGCTGACCAGAAGTATGAGAACACATTTCATTCACAAAGGATAAAATCCTATTCTTCATCCAGTCCCTCCAAGGAAAATAAAATAAAAAAAAAGCCAGAACATGCAGAAAGCAAGAGTCTTGAGGCCAGGGTGTTCATGGGAACTAGACAATCCTGATACAAATCCTAACTGGGAGATTTTAGAGGTTGGATTTGAACCAGCTTGTATGTGGCCAGTGCTCAGCCACTGACAAGGTACAGTCATCAATCACTAAGAAAACAAATATCTTCCTGTCTTGAAGTGAAGCAGCTACAACCAGACAAATTACTTGCTTAAGCAAGTATCTGTCCCTGTTGAATTTCCTTCTGAAAATGAGGTAGAATCCATACCTTCATCACCTCCTAACCAGGGACATGTTTCCTCATCTGCTGAAGCATTGCTGATCCCATCTCCCAAATCATACAGAGAGAGGGCCTCACTGTGCAGTGCCATGTGAGCTGGCTCCATCCACAGCTGTCCCATCCGTGTCCTGGCGAGCCCAGAGAGCAGTCCACAATGGCAGACACTTCATCTGTGTCTGGTGTGCTCTGCATCAGCTGCTCCTGGGGACGATGCACATGGAGCAGATGGAAGCAAGGGCAGCTTGAGGCAAAGCTGGAGCAAGGCAGCCAGTTCAATCAATCCCTCCCTGGTCAGCCTTCCTCTCACCCTACACATTGGTTACACCAGTGGCTGGTCTGCCACTCAGCCCTGCCTGTTGGCACGGGGGTTAGAGTCTTTTTTTTTTTTCTTTTTTTTTTTTTTTTTTTTTTTTTTTTTTTTTTTTTTTTGGTGAGATATTACTTGCTTTGTAATTAGACCATCCAAAAAGAAATTTAAACAAACAAATAAACAGCTTGGCTCTCCACTGCCTGGCACCCTCAGCCTGGTTCTGACAGCTACACAAAGCAGAAGTGAAGTGGCACTGCTTGGGAGACAGAGGATGTGGAGGATCACAGCCACAGACTGCAGTGGAGGTTGGCATATTCCTACTGAAATCAATATGAAACTCCAATGAACGATTGACAGCTTCTATTAGCTGAGAGTCTGCTGGCAGCTTTCTGTGCAAATTCGTTACTATGTGCCATCCATTCTTCTAGACTTTTCTGGAAATGGCATCTCCAGGGGTCTTTGGTGTTCTTGCTCCCCATACAGTCCATGCACACTTCTCAAGCTCACACCTGCTCTTACCCTGTGCTGCACTGTGCTTATCTCCAGGTGCCAGAACAAGCATAGTTGCCCCAGAAAAAAATGTTGCCTAATCTCTGTATGGCCCCTTCTCCAGTCACATCCTGTTCTTTCTCACAATGTGTTATCACCAACGATCCTTGGCTGGCTCCACAGCTATCCCTCTGTCCATGTTTGAGAGATACACATTATCCCTCTTTTCTACAAGGCTTCTACAGGAGTACCTGACACATTGAATCTGCCCAAGCATTTATCACCCCTTGAGCTGATGGTAGTAATTTTAGCAGAAGTTCAGGCTCTCACCAGAGCCTGAAACAGCAAGGTCTCTCACCAGCATGGGTAGCACTGCCTACATGCACAGCAGCCAGGACATGATCTTGCTGTGTTGCTAAATTCTTCATTAAACCCTAGGGAAAAGATAAATTGCTCCATATCTCCATCTCCACCACCAGTGGTTACCCCAGAGGGGGTACCCTGGAGCACCATGGAGTGGAGAGATGCCCACAGTCACGTAGAGTTTCCAAACAACTCCTCAAGTTCATCTTCTTTCCTTGGAACTGGATTTCCTGATGGTTCAACCCAGGAGTGGTTCTCTGTGACTTTAGGAGCTCACTGAATTCTAATAATTAGAGGAAAAGTAAGGGAATATCTTTATCAGGAACTAAAATACTCTGTGCAAGGAAAATATATCTGATACGTAGAGAGCTTTCCAATATCACTGATGAAGGGCTAATCAAATCCAATAGATGTATCTCAGCCCTGGGGCATTTCAAAATGCAAACACAAGTGTATTTTTATGGTTAAGGGAATCAGGAGAGGTTAACAGGGATATGTGATGAGCTTTCTCCTTGTTAGAGTTCTTAAATTGGGTTAAATTCTGGAATGTCAGCTCACAGCAACCACAGCATATCTTGGGTTTATAGACACTTATTCTTGATAATCTTCCAGTCTTGCATGTCTTACTTAAAAGCTATGCTCTATTTCACCCATAACCTATTGAAATCAGCACAGGAATTCCTGGATTAAATTCTACGGCCTGTGTTGTCAGGCTGGATTAATATAATAAATTTTTCTGACCTTAAATTATTTGTGGGGAAATTAGTGCAAATCTGAATAGGTTTACTAAAGTCACTGGAATTCTATGGATTTACACCAGCTGAGAACATGCTTCATTTTTTCTTCAGTGGTTTGAACCAGGATGAGAAAACTGGTATGAGCAGACAGTGAGCTGGCCCATTTGTATCCTGAGAGAAAAACTAAGGAGCAATCCTTCCTGATCCAGATGGTAATTCAGCCCATTTTACAAGCAGAGGTTTTTTTCTCTCTCACTTTGATTCAGAATTTGTCAGTCCTTGTGGGGAGGAAAGGCTGGAAGGCAGGTGCGTAGAAAACCACATTAAATTGTGCACAGCAGAAAATCTGCAAAGTGTACTTCCAAAGCTGGAAACTCACCATGTGTGACTGACAATTGCAGAGAGGCAGGATCCTAATTTCCAGATTAACTATTTCATCAATTAAAGCTGCATTTGAAATCCTTTCTCATTTGTCTGCCAATCTGTGACTGCTGCTGATACAAAGCCATTACCATAATAGAAACCAAAGTGCATATTTGAGGCCATATGCATATGGCAACCTATATTTTCTCCAAGCACAGTAGTTCCAGCTAATTAGCTTTATAATGTATTTGCATTAGTTTGTAGAATTCCATGGTTCCTATTAAACAGAGACAGGTACTTGAATGAGAAAATTAAGCAAGTCCTGGTGCATGCTGAGTGTTTACAAAATTGAGAGGGCAAGATTTATGGTTAAGATAATGTGGTACACAAGAACAAAACACCTCCAACTGATCCACTCAATTCTCAACACATTTTGCAAATGTAATTCAGCCCCCAAACCCTTCTTGAGTCCAACTCCTCCTAAGGGTGCCTTCCAGATCCCTTAGATCCAAGCTTTGTTGTTGCTGTGCTAAGCTCTGATATATTTTGCTTAAATCCAAGCTTAAATTTCAGAGACTCTAAAGGGAAGCTGCGAGCTGAGGAAGTCCGGTGGCTTCTCCTTTGCTAAAAGGAGAGGATTTATGCCTGTTTTGTTACCAAAACCCAGGTAAGACAAGTGAAACTGAAAACCAATGGCACAAACATTCGCCCTTAGAAAATATTTCCAGCCATGCTTTGCTGTCTGCATCCAAATTAAATTTAATATTTCTGCATGCATTTAGACTAATGCACTGAATTTGTACCCAGAATTGCATCCACCCCCTCGGGACCAGGCACTTCTGCCCCTCAGCCCATGGCCTGAGGGATGGAGCCAGGCCTCACCTTGCTCCAGGTACATCTGCAGTAATTCCTTCCCGATACAATGAAAGCAGCCCATGTAGTCAGGGTTAGGGAAGTCTTCCAATTTTCATGTGCAATCAGTTTAAGGCCCATTTGTGCCTCCCAGCAGCACAGATGTGTAAATCCCAGCTGCTCACCAAGCCAGGCACACCCAGCAGGAAGCACAGCTCCGACAGTAAATCCTGTGGGGCCTCGCACATGCTGACAGCCCAGGCAAGGCTTTAAGCCAGGCTTTGGAGCCAGACCAGGGCTGATTCCCATCACTTCCCAGCCTCTCAGCCAGAGGAGGTGAGAAGCATCTCCCAGGGACAGGGTTCAGCATCACTCTGCAGATAAAGCCCGAGGTGGTGGGAGCACCAAGGGCGAGCTGCAGCCAGCTTCCACTGGGAGCTGAGCAGGTCCTGGACACTGAGCCCCCTCTCACTCATCTCCTGGTGACCCAGGCTGAGCTGGTTCCTTGTGAACTGCTCCTTCTGCCACTTCATTGAGGCAGTTTTAGTCCCATTTTCAGAAATTATTGCTTCGTTCTAAAGTCATCTTTTCTATCTGCATTTGTGTATGTCTCCCTTTAAGATCATTAGGTTTAACTTTTTGATTTTTAATAACTTGTTTTGAACCTTCTGTATATCCTGAACTCCCAAAGCAGAGGCCCCATGTCTTCTGAATCAACATTACATTTTCTACCATTTTAAAGGATACATGCTCCTTGGCTGAGAGCTAGCAATACTCAAACTCTCTCTTTTTTTTTAAGTTAATAAAAAACATACTGTCTGGAATACTTTTTTCAGAGCTATATATCTAAGAAATTGTTTGCAGTTCCAACACAGTGAAGTTTGTTAAGGTTTGACAGGGGTGGGAGAGGAGTGGAGTTGAATTATTGGCATGACATCTGTGAGAACTGAGTCCAAAAAAGCACCAGGCACTCTCATGAATCTAACCATTTAATATGGTACATTTGGGAATTGTTATTGTCATTATTGTGGTGGGCAGAGTATTGGGTACATGGTCTTTTTAAATTCTAGAACAAAGTCAAACGAGTTGCTTCCTTATGAGTAAGTAAATCACACACCACACTATTTGAGTTACTTGAAAACCCACAGGTTCCTGCTGAGATTAAGCTTTTATTGTATAGATAAGAGATAAAACCCATTCTTAAGAATTTATGATCTGCATGCACAAAATGTTAAAGGCTATCAACAGTAAAACTAAGGGCTATCACTAGTCCCACTTTTCATATAGAAAACTACGGCAGAGGGAGCTCAGGGGCTCTGATTTTTATTCCCTCCCTCTGAAGTTCATCCCTGTCTTTAACATACAATTCCATGTGGCCTCTTCAGGAGTCACCCAGGAGGCTTTGGGGATAATCCTGTCGTGGCTGTTATGGAAATGCAGCTGCTGCACCTCTGCATGCCCCAGTTGAGCTGGGAGTCCTGGTAAACACCAGCTGCAGTGGGACTTGTCAGGATTCACTCACTACAGTCCAGAAATATATTGAGAGCACCTCTGGACAGGAACTGTAGAAGCAAACACTGTCCTCTGGTAGTCACATTTCTTTATTCATTCACCTGGCTGAGTTTATTTGCCCATTCTTTTTCATTAACTTACCACGTGTTTCAGAGAAAGTCCAAGGGCAGCCTCAGCTCCTCAAGTGCCTGATTTCTGAAGTTATTTCGCTACTTAATGTGGGATCCATAACTTTAGAAACCTACGTTGGAGTTCTCTAAACATCATCTAGTCATGAAAGCTCTCTTCAAAGTCAGTAGAGACGTGGGCATCACTACCAAATGAAACATATGAGCTGTTTCTCACCTCATCTACTTTGCAATCAGACAAAACTTTCTCTAAATCACCAGTTTCTCTCCTGTTGCTACTGACAGGCATTTGGTCAGACAGAGATATCTATAATTATGCAAAAACATTCCGCCTGCAAAACTTGTGAAGAATATGCTCTAAGCCTTTCAAGACATCCAGCTGACACCTAAATATACCAAAATACATTTTTAAATCCAGGTTTTCAGTGGCTGAAGGATCCCCTCTGACTCCCTCTGGTCTCAGTTGAGAGACTGCATTTCAGATCTGGACAGGCTGGATGGGTGAGCTGAGGTTGATGGTGAGGTTCAATAGCAAAGCACTGAGTCCTGCCCTTGGGTCACAACAACCCCTGCAGTGCTACAGGATGGGGTGAAGGCGTGTGGAAAGTGGAAAAAGACAGGAGGGTGCTGGTGACAGCAGCTGAACATGACCCAGCTGTGTCCAGGTGGCCAAGAAGGCCAAAGGCACCTGGGCTGTACCAGCCATGGCAGCAGGGCCAGGGCAGTGACTGTCCCCTGTGCTGGGCACTGCTGAGGTCACCTCGAGGGCTGTGTCCAGTTCTGGGGCCCTCACAAGAAGAAGGACACTGAAGGGCTGGAGTGTGTCCAGGGAAAGGAATGGAGCTGGAGAAGGGTCTGGAGTACATGACCTATGAAGAGAGGCTGAGGGAGCTGGGATTTGTTTAACCTGGAGAAAAGGAGGCTCATGGAAGACCTTATCACAATTTACTCCCTGAAAGGAGGGTGGAGCCAGGTGGGGATTGGGCACTTTTCCCAGGTAAAAGTGACAGGACAAGAGCACCATGGCCTCAAGCTGTGCCAGGGAAGGTTCAGGTGGGATGTCAGGAAGAATTTCTTCACAGAAGGAGCGGTTAAGCATTTGGAACATGCTGCCTGTGGAGGTGGTGTAATCACCAGCCCTGGGGCTATTCAAGAAACAACTGGGTGTGGTCACCTGATTTGTTCAGCCTGGAAGGGACTGAGGGGAGACCTCATTGTGGTCTTCAATATCCTCGGAAGGCAGGCACTGGTCTCTTCTCTCTGGTGACTAGTGTCAGGACTAAAGGCAATGGCTGGAGCTGAGGCAGGGCAGCTTTGGGCTGGACTGAGGAAGTTTTTCCCCCAGAGGGTGTTTGTGCACTGGAACAGGCTCCCCAGGGAAGTGGTCACAGCACCAAGGCTGTTTGAGTCCAGTGAGTGTTTGGACCATGTTCTCAGTCACACAGTGGGGTTCTTGGGGTGTCCTGTGTGGGGCCAGGAGCTGGGCTTAATGATCTTGATGGGTCCTTTCTAACTTAGTGTATTTTATGACTCTGTGATATTCTATGACAAACCCAGCTCCTTTTCCAGCTTTTTTCCTGGTCATGGGGAAGGGCTCCTGGGTCACTCACAGCTTTAAAGCCATACAGTTTTAAACCTGGCTTTGAACCCACCTGAGACCCTCTGAGCCTGAGCTGAAAGCAGATCTGGAGAGAGCAGGGTCTCCCATTTGTCTGCTGGAGATGACACTTCCAACCTATCTGTGATCACACTTGTCAATCAAGGAAAAAGCTCCAGGAAGCCTCTTTCTCTCCATATTGCCTTACTTGTTCATGTTTCTCCCATACTTTGGAGGCACATACAAGGAATTTTGCACAGTCTGCCTAGGGGCTGAGTGGCTGAAGGTTTCATGGGACTGACAATCCCAGCCAATAAAAGCATCTACAAGGAACTTGCTGACAAGGTAAGAGGCAGTCAGCTGCTCTGCATCCCTGAACCAGGCAGGAAAAAAATCCTCTTTGCATTTTTTATGCCTAATTTATGGAGCAACCTTCTGCACTGCTTCTCTGGAAGTCAGTGATACATCCATGATATCACTGGGTCAGCAAAACATGTTGGGAAAGTGAACTACTGCCTTTCTTTCAAAAGCTGGTTCAGCTGCTTTTCTCATTCATTCCAGATGTCAAGAACAAGTCATACTGGAGCAATAAGCTCAAGAGCACCAGTCCCCACATACATTGTTTAGGAAACAAGGGTTCAAAACAAGCTGGAAAGGAGAATTGGGATCCTCAGATAAAACACTAAAAGCCCATCCACCATTAGTAAGGGTTCTTACCCATTAGTAAGGGTTAGAATGCTATTCCTAGACTAAAATCCCAGAGGGATAAATTCATAAGAAGTGCAGGACTTAATAAGAGAAGTATAACATTATGCTGCCTTCTAGACATAATTATTGAACTTATTTGCATAATTTGCCTGGAATTATAGAATGGATTGGTCTGGAAGGGACCTTAATAATCATCTCCTTCCAACTCCTCTGCTATGGGCAGGGACACCTTCCACTAAACCAAGTTGCTCCAAGCCCCATCCACCCTGGCCTTGGACACTTTCAGGAACAGGGCATCCACAGCTTTTCTTGGAAACCTGTCCCTCACCACCCTCACAGAGAAGAATTTCTTCCCAGTATCTAATCAAAATCTACCCTTTCTCAATTTAAAGCCATTCCCTCTTCTTGTATCACTCCATGCCCTTGTAAGCAGTCCCTCTCCTGCTCTCTTTTTATAAGCTCCCTTCACTGGAAGTCCACTAGGAGGTCTGCCTGGAGCCTTCTCCAGGCTGAACAACCCCAACTCTCTCAGCCTTTCCTCACAGGAGAGCTGCTCCAGCCCTTTAATCATTTTCCTGTTTCTCCTCTGGACTTTCTAGTAGACATTTGATTACTGTTTGCCACAACAGAAATGTCTTTCCCACTGCCAGGACCAGGTTTCCAGAGCAAGAATGAGCAAAAGAGGTTCCACATCCAGTCTCACTCTGCCTTCCACCCTTTTCAGCAGGTGTGGATATCTGAGAAGCATCTTGTGGACCAGCGTGCCTGTTTGAACATGCCTGAGAAAGCTTTCTTCAAGAGGGCTGCTCTTAGTCCAGAAAGCTGCAGAGGATGCTCTCCAGCACTGCCTCCAAATTTATTGTCTACACAGTCAGCAGAACTGCTTGACCTGCAACTTAATTCCCAGCCCATAAACAGGTTAATATTTTCTTGCAGGATTATGAGAATATTGAGGCCTCAAGGAAATGGAAGCTCAGTCACTAATGTGGAGTAAAGGAGTAAAACCCTTCATTTCCATAGTACTGCCCTTTTCTCTTAGCAGGACTATGTGAGTTCCCATAGCAAGGGGAAAGGCAGCATGTGTGCAAGGTGATCAATTGCCTTCTTCCCTCCTGCTCAGAAAATCTCATGTGTGCACCAAAAGGGGTTAAAAAGCAGGAAACTCAGATACTTCCAAAGCTGTAAGCTCCATGCAGAAATATCCATCTGCCCCATTTGTAATGCCACAGGAGTTCACATGCCTGCTGGATAGCGCAGGCAAATCAAATCATGCAACTTGAGGCAAGTCCACAGGAAAGGCTGCAAAATAAATTAGAAATACTCAAAACACAAAACAAGGTTTAGCCATGCAGAGTTTGAATCGGTTTATTTCAGCCTGCTGAGAACAAGAGCAAATTATCTTCCCTGAGACAGTTCATCCAAAGCTGTGCTGGGGACTTCTCCACTGCAAGCACAGGTAACTGTGCTGCCTGAGCTCGTGGATGGGAAGAAAAGTGAAAGCTGCTGCCAGGCCTGCTCCCAGAGGGTTCACAACTTTCTCAGTTGTAGGAGTTTTACTCCTCAGCATCTTATCTGGCCTGATCAAGCAGGTAGTGCCCTTTCCTCCCACTGAAAGAAGCTGACATGGTTTTAGTGCTGGCAGCTGCCCCTGACCTCATCTCAGCAATGGGCAATGCCAATTGTTTTTACTTGGTAGAGCCATGTCCCATCAGTATTCAGAAAATAAACCCTCCAGAAATACAAAACTCTAGTTCTTAACTTCCCAGCAACTCTTTATAGAGTACAGTTCCTTGCAGCAGTCACCTAGCTTTCCTTTGGAGATATATTTTGACAGAGGGAAGTGTCAATGCATGTGAATGTTTCCTTGGAATGATCAAAGGGTCTAGGTGGGAGAGAAAAACAATGATGCTTTCTGAGCACTTCAGAGATCATTATATAACACCAGAATGTTATAGAAACCTTGTAGCATGTGAATGTAATAATTGAAAATTGTAGTAAATCTGTCATAATAGACTCTAATGCAAGGGAAATACATCATCTATGTGATTATGCAAATACCTACCACAGAGAATTCTGGGTTTTTTCTCACTGCCATGTTTCAGACTTTCTTAACAGGAGAGGCAAGCAGAGAAATCACCTTGGTACAGACTCTATGGGGTCATAGCTCGTACCTGCTTATCCAGGGCTAATCCATCCTTCAGTGTAAGCCCTGGGAGCCGTGCAGCCATGAAAGGGAAGAATTCACCTTCCTTACACTCCAAAATGAACTTTGCCACTAATCTCCAGTGCACCTCAGTGCCTGAGCAATAAAATAAGGATCAGACTGATTTCTTCTCATGCTTTGTTTGCCTGCGTAATTTAGATTAGAAGATTTTCTGGGTGATGGTGGCTTTACTTTAAGCATCTAGAAATGATGGGTTGTGGTCTCAGCAGGCAGCTCTCAGTTAACAGTAGCACAAAAAAATCACAATAAACCAGAAGGAAGAAATAAGATAAATTTTAGGATGTAAGGCCATACTTCTGATACAGAAAATTTGATTGAAAACAAACTCAGTTTCTATACAGAACTGAAAAACAGAGTAAGTGTTAGGCTTGGAAAAATTAAGAAAATATCTTTGAAGAAGAACTTTCATTTTGTGATCTTTTATTTAAGAACTGGCAATTGAAAATTGTGCAATCATTTAAAAACAGTTATATACACATTAAGCAGTGGCTCTCCTGTAATAAAATTTAAAACTCTTCATCTCATTCTACAACAGGAAAGGAAGAATGCAGGTATTGTAATTATGATGGATTTTTGAAATAAAATTATTAATTCACTTTGTTAAAAGATATTTAAGAAATTTTTACTCTTTTTGCAAATAGTCATGAAGAGCAATTCTAACAAATAGAGACACTCTGAAATTTTTCCAATTCATTTTGAAATTGAAGTCACAGTATGATTTTCACTACAAAAAAAAATTAAATACATTCATTTCAAATAGTTTTTCCAGGGTCAAGGAAAAGCTTCAGGAACATCAGCACAAAGAAAACAAAAACAGTAATAAAAATGAATCAACTGACTCAAAGAAATTGTTGGGAACAGCTTACCCAAAAGGGTAAGACATAGTTCTTTTTTGATTGAACACATTGGGCAGCACTGGAGATCGGAGTCACAGTCATCAGGCCAGGCAACAAAAACAACAATATTAACAAATAACTCATATTTATGTCAATTCACTCTGTGCCTCAAGAAAAATCTAATATGATTCTCCTCTCTGCAATTCAGTGTTGACATCAGAACTTGGATGGACGGCTTCAAAAGGCACAGAAAACACCTTACTTCTAGAAAAAAAAGTACTCCCAACTTTCATATTGCAGCAGGCATTGTAGCAGGTTTGAGGGAGATGTTGGATCAAAGGACTCAGCCTGAAACAAACAAAAGTTACACAAGTCTTTCCTCCTCAGTAAAACAGCAACTCAAAGCTTGTCTGAATGAAAACGACTTTTGATCTTTGTTTTCCAACTGGATTTGGGCTGGTGGGTTTTATGCAGAGTATTGTACCTCAGATCTGCAGTCCTACTTTTGGAAGCAGGGAATATTGCTGGGCTAATGGGGGCTAATATAATTCTTAGTGTAGGAAATAGCTACATATAACAATTATGGGAAGGCCCACTACTGCCTGATGGAAATGTTCGTATGAGCCATTAAGCAACACATTGATTTCATGTTAGCAGAGAGCTCTCATTTTCAGTATTGCTGTAGGATTTTGGAACAGAGAATGCTAAGAGATAGAACAGCTCAGAAAGATTATTATAAGGTGCTTTTGACACAGACTTCTGCCAGAAATGGTGTTTAACATGAGACACGTTGCATATATTTCTTCACATTGATTTCACTTGTCTGTTTGTGCTTTATTAATTCTAAGACTTATTGTGCATATAAACCTAACTCCCTTGTTTGTAATTGCTGTGTACAGATTCATTAAGGACATTAAAAATATATATTAACCAATGCCTGTGTGGTTCTCTTAGTTGATGATTTTTAAAATGTTAGTGGGCTATAAATTCTCCCATAGCAGAAATTGTATTTTCTGAAAGATTTCCTGTGGGACACTTTTGCCTGATGAAGGTAATAAATAAGATAAGTAATAAAAGGTAAGTAGTAGTGAAGAGGAAAATGCATGTGAGTGGAAGCATTGCACTAATGGGCCCCTCACTGAGCTGCAAACACCCAGTAGATGTTACAGGCTCAATTCCTGCTGGCAGGTCCAGGTGTAACCTCTCCCTCCAGCTGCAGGCTGTTCCCCATCTCCTGCTCCAGTGCCTCATCAAAGCCACCAGCTGATGTCTGCAGAGCAGCAAATCACGTGCTTTGGAAGGAAAAGACGTCTGGATTTCTTTGGGAAGCAAGATCAGTGTTTACCTGGCCACCATCCTGAAGGGTGGTCAGAAGGACATGACTTCCCTGAATGCCTTGGGATGAAAGGCTGCTCTTTGAGAAAGTCAAGCGCCTCTTTGAGAAAGTCAAACATTCGAGTTTCTTTCTAATATGAAAGAGTTCTATTTTATATTTACCTGAAATTTCTTTCTGATGTCTCCAAACCAATAAAATCCAAAGTCATGCTAAGGACAAATAAAACTTTTGGCACAAATCAAACAGAATGTTCTCATCAGGTCTCATATAATTTAACTTTTTTCAATGTATTGGTTTTTTCCACATAAAATCTTCCATTCACTCCTTGCATTTTTATTTGGATCTTTTTTTATTGCTAACAAGCCCAAATATCACAATGTCAATCCCAGATGTAATTCAGCCTTTCATAGGAAAAAACTATCATTTACACAAAATAATGCCAAATCAAACCTATGCCTTTGTCACAATATGTATTTTTATCTTTTAAACCATTAGGTAGACTCACTTTTTCTTTGTTTTCAAAAGGATTATTTGCACATAAGAACAAATGCGTAGAAATGTGGCTGTGGAATTGTTTCTAAGATGGTTCAGTATTGTTCAGTATATGACCTGGACATTCACCTTGTGATGTGCAACCAAAAACAGATGCCAGGAGGCAGATTATGATCCCAGTGACCCTGGAGCAAAGCTGAAACCAAAATGAAGGTTGTCCTGAGTGAGGGATTAGAACTCCCCACTGTCATATCCCATTCCTAAGCAAAAGGCAACACCCAAGATTTGTAGATGCCTGTGGTCAAAATAGGACAGCAAAAGCCAGAGGGACCCAAAGAGCTTCACAAGTTTTGTTAGCAAGTTACACACTCAGCAAGGAAATTGCTATTGTTCTGCACCTATCTTTTAATAGTAAGATAAGTAAAAGAATGAAAAATGAAAGGAGACACAGAGAGAGAGACCAGATAGGAGAGGAAAGTAAAACCCCAGCCTTGGGGTGTCCACAGCCTAGGGCAGCACATGAATGCTGAGGGATACCATTTTTGTACACAATTCTCCCTGCTGTGGGGCTGGTTTTTTACTTCTTATGCAAACAAGTTATCATGCACAGTCCATTCTCCTGGATCCTCCTGGAGATGGGTTGGAGCATTTTCAGGGTCTTGGTTGGTCCCAATCCCACTGTGCTGGTCTTGCCCACTCCTTGGCCCCATTCCTGTGCTTGCACTGCTCTGTGCTGTGCAGCCTCCACGGACCAAAACAGGGAATTGATTCCAAGGGAAGTGCTGCCCTACCTCTGCATGGCCTTTTCTCCAGCCAGATCCTGTTCTGACTTGCCCTTTTCCACAATAATCTTTGGGTTTTGAGACATTGCAATGCTTAAACTCCTGGTTGCCCAGGCTTCTACACCTACTCACTTCAGTTTAGTTTTTTTCACAGTGTGCATATTTCCATTTGGCGTTTGATTGGCATTTGCTGACAGCTTTGCTGTAACAGATCAGCAGAAGCAGGTGAGATTTCTGAGGAAAGGTGAGAGACAAGTTAAATTAAAAATAACACCTGTATGAGCAATGAAAACCTTTCATCTCCCCTCACTGAATGCATTTTCAAGATGTTAATGTATCTTCTCTAAAGAGGTGTGAGTTTCAGAAAAGTTAGTTATTATATTTATATTATATTTATATTAGATTTAAAATAGTATGTATATGTTAAGATTATCATTGTTCAAATTGAAAATTCTACAATAGGCTGACTTGATAAATAAATCAAGCTATGTTTAAACATGAGCAAAAATACTTAGGATATACTAATTTTCTCTTTCACTTTCCAAGTCTGTTACACATGTGCCAAGTTATTTGACATCAGTGGAATCTGTCAAGAAATCTGTCCAGGGAAATGGTGGAATCACTGCCCTGGAGGTGTTCAAAAAACATGTAGATGTGGTGCTTGGGGATATGGTTTAGGGGTGGGTCTGGCAGTGCTGGGTTAATGGTTGGGCTTGATGATTTTGGAGTTCTTTTCCAACCTAAATGATTCCATGATTCTAAGCATTCTGTCCTTATCCTCAGAATTTAAAAAGTGCTGGAAGCCATGAGCAGAGGCAGGCTGGGAATGGTGTGGTGCAGTAAAGAGAGCATGAAACTCTCTGAACTTCAAAGAGTCACAACTCATTGAGAAATAACACAGGAAATGAGACTACATCAACTCCATGCAGTCATCTGCCTAAGTTAAACCTCCAGTTTGAGGCAGATGAAATTCCCCTCTGGATGCTTCAAAGGCATCTTCCTGTGTTTCTAAAAATGTACTCACATGCCTATGCCTGAGTGAGTATTTCCTCTGCATATTCCTCTTCTCTAGCTAAGCCCTTAGTGAAACCTTAATACATAGAAATTAATCTTGGGTAGGTGTTATTTGAGGTAAGAACTGGACAATATGATTTGAAATAACAGCTGGACAGTATGATTCCTTTGTATGACACCTCAAAAGATTGGTTTATTTAGGAGAAAACAATATTCTTGCTATCCTTGTCAGTTGACAGGTATAACATCTTCAACAATAAAAGTGCTTCAATGTTTAAGCGTGGTGGGCAAAGTATGGTGAAGGAAACTTTGCTATCACAACAGTTAGTGCATAAAACCTTGAGATTAACAGTGGATTACTGTCTTTGTATTTCCAAGTCAGGCTCAACAATATTTAGCTCACTTCTAACTCAGAACCCAAAACCTAACTTAAATGAAAATAAACAGTGCTATCACCTTACATCATGTTGGAGCCTGCCATGGACACAGAATTGCATTGAATTGTTCTTTTTAGATATAATAGAAAGAAAAAAGAACAAAATAGCTGCTTTATTTGGGAGCTGTCTGGTCTGCACTTACTATCTTAATATCCTAATATAAGTCTTAGCAGCACACATTTCATACTTCTGGTGTGAACTTGGCACATTTTCTTTCTATTGCAGAAATACAAGGGAAGATATTTGCCTTCCTAGATCAGCAGATAAGGACCTGGAAGGACATTGCATTGGTCTGTGTATTTACTGGATTAGCAATTCTGCAGAGTCATCTTAAGAAATGCAGAGAAATGCTTCAATCTTGCTTGGCTTGATGCCTTGCTATTCATAAAAACAAAATTCCTGACCCTTTCATTTAAAGTCTTTTGCCTCCTGCCTGAGTCTTGAATCAATCTTGTTGCCTCTGATCACTGCACATTTAATTCTTAACATCTCCTCTTTAATTTGCCTCAAATTCCTCAAAGTCAACACTGCCTGGACAAGTAACCTCTTTCTATCTCAGCATCTGAAAATGATAGAAACACATGGTCTAAGAGGGGTTTCTCTTGTATATATACAGAAATCACTTTGGAGTTTTCCAGTCTGTCCTGGGCTGCCCAGTGCCTCAGCTCCCATAAATCCTGAGACTTTAGCATTACCATGCAGGCGGAAGTTACTTTTAATCATTAATGAATCCAGTCAGATTGGGATTGTACCATATGCACACAGTTTAGGATTGAATTTCTACAGAGTGAAAAGGGTTACCTGTGCTTATAAGTGATGAAGAAAAGCAGGTAACCTATGAGATATGTTTGGACAAGGCTTTTGGCAGTCTAGCTCAATGTGGGATATCTCACCTCCTGGAGACACCCATCTCTAAGAGTTTTTTAAAAGCTTGTATGCCTTGTATAGACTAGATGCCTGCTTTTAGACAGCTAAACTTAGCTGAGATGATCCTCACCCTTAATATTTTAGTTAGCACAGAAACAGGAGGGATCAGTCATGGTTTCATCCATGTTTAGTAACTGGCTAAACACCTGAGGTGCAATAACAGCTGGCACATGTGCAGGTGAAGGAAATGAATCATGGATAGGATGGGTTGGAAGGGATCTTAAAGATCATGTCATGGGCAGGGACACCTTCCACTAAACCAGGTTGCTCCAAGCCCCATCCAACCTGGTCTTGAACATTTCCAGGGATGGGGCAGCCACAGCTTCTCTGGACAACCTGTGCCATGGCCTCACCACCCTCAAAATGCAGAATTTCTTCCTATTATCTAATGAACCTGCTTTCTGTCAATTTAAAGCCCTTATCCTATCACTTCTTTTCCTCTGTAGAACTCACCAGACTTCTTGTAGCCCCTTTAGGGCTTTAGGTCTCCCTAGATCCTTCTCTCCTCCAGGCTGAACAGTATTTTACTTTCAAATAAAGGTTTACGGTTTCAATTCACCAGGCTACCTTTAAGAAAAACAAACAAACAAACAAACACAAAAAGAAAAATCCCACAACGTTTTTTCTTGAAAGCTACATGCATGTTGTAGGTTAAGAAATGTATTTTTGAGTAAATTATATTTTAGTGTACGTTTATTACAATTCATTGTGTTCTTGTTTGTTAGGCATGTATTTAATACTTTAATCCCTTTGTGTCTTAACATGCTTAAAATATTGACAAGCTCCATGACCTAGTTCCATTTACAGAATGAAATGCCATAGTTCTAAAGGAGGATTTTGCATAGAAAGTTTCATTTTGTTTCAACTCAGCAACTGAAAATAGGTATTGTAAGAAGCAGGACAAATAAGCATGGTAACAGGTGGGTGATTGGTACAACTATCTGAATTAAGGAATAAAACATTAACCCAATAATCTGAAAAGTTCCACAGAAGCTCTGTCATGTAACTTCATAGTTTCTAGTCCCCAAAAATGATGAGCAGCTGGAAAAACGGCATAACTCCTGGTAGTTGGAGATTTCTAGAGACTTGAAGCAGCTCTTTGCTCCTGAATATCACAGGAGTTCCAAAACAAACCACTGCTTTAGAAATATCCTTGCTTAAAATCCTAAAAATGGATTGGCTGATATGAGGACTTGAGTACAGGGATGAAGGGGTTCTTCATCCCTATAGAATGAAAGAATTTGTGGAAACAATGCAATTAAGTCCAAGCACTCCTGCTTTCACTGGAAAGGCAGGTGCTCATTTTGGAGAGTTCGCAGACAAAGGAATGAGCATAGAATAGTCCAGGTGGGCATTCTTTACTAGGAAGGTGGTGAGACACTGGAACAGAGAGTTTGTGGATTCACCACTCCTGGAGATGTTCAAGGCCAGGCTGGGTGAGGCTCTGAGTAACCTAGTCTGGTGGACATCCCTGCACATGTCAGGGGAATTGGAACAAGATGATCCTTGAGACAATCCCAATGATCTTCCAACCCCAACCATTCTATGATTCTGACATCAAGAGTGACCCTTCCATGGAGGTGTCTATACCCAGGTGACTGCTGGCACTGGAAGTGCCTGAGCAGCTTCTATCACCTGCACAGATCTCAACTCTGTTGCTTAAGCACAGCTGCCTAGCACAGTCCAAGACTCCTGTGGGTATCCAAGACATCCCCCAGGTCTGCCAGATACATGACAGGACACACAGGAGAGCAAAACCTGACTGGAGACTTTGCTCTCCTGCTTTCCAGTGTTGGTGTGTGGGCAGTTCAGACAAGTCTCGAGGTAAATCAATGTATCTACTTTCTTTTTATATGTTATGCTGTACAAGAAAATAAAGCTGCAAAGCTATGATAGATTGCTGAAGAAGTATGCCAATCGCTGGCTCGCTTTCAGCAAAACTCACTTCCTTCCTGGTATTCAATTAAAAAAAGAAAATTACTGCATTTCAAATGCACTCTATTTTAGAATTTCATAAGCAGCCTCAGATTCTGTGGCAGTCATGAAATCTGCTTTCCTTATTCAGATATTGCAGTATATTCTGTTCCACAATAAATTCATTAGGCATTTATTCTGTATCATGTCCAAGTGTCACTGTGCAGCTGAGCTTTATCTTCCCATTAATCTGGAATTGCTCTTTCATCCAAAACACTTAAATATGCATAATTTAAAATACTGAAGGAATTTTGACTGATTTCAGTAGGATTTTTTATATGTTTCAAATTGTGTGTGCTGAAAATAGGGAAAAATCTAGTTATTAGACTCCAACAAAACTTTGTTCTACTGATCACCATCCTCTGACCATGACCATTCAGACAGTTTTAAATCCATTGTCTGCTTTTATCGAGCTGGTAGATCAACCTCTTTTTCTATGAGGATCTTACTACATTTGGCAAATGAAGTTATGGGACTGACGAAAGTGGGGAAAAAATGTGTATAAAGATCTGGTCTCATACCTCATCTGGTGAGAATGGTCTATAATCTCATTCCATTAATATCAGTAGAATTACTTCTGAATTTCATGGAGAAGAATAGAGTCTCAAAACTGACCAGGTACTTTAGATATTTGAGTGTGGTGGAGGCCCTAATGCAAAAAATTTGCAAACATTTTGCTCGTGCATCTTGTTTCTTTTATTCATTCTAACCAGTTTTTGTTGATCCAGATTTGTAAAAAATACAGCAGAGTTTTGCACATTCATAAATATAGTGAGAAGTTAGCATGGAAATATCATTTCTATAATCACATCCTATTCATATTTTTATAAATAAAAAGAGACATTATTTGTTTATCAGACAAGCAAAATTTTGAGCTAAAAATGAAGAGAATTTTTTTACTTTAATTTGTGGTTTATTTACTTGGAGTCATATAACTGCCTTTGCTCTCCTGGTTGTTTAATAGTTCTCTGGTTTTTTTCTAAAACTTTTGTAGCATAGTTTCTTTTCAATTACCCAGCATTTCTTCAGAAATTTCTTTCTTTTCAAAAGATCCAGCAGCAGTTTGAACTAAAATCTTTCCTAATTTCCTTTTTTAAGCACTAAACAATTTTCCTCAGCTCTTACACATCCTTGCCATTCAAGAATCTCAAAGCCTTTAGAAATTGTGTCATCTCAATTTAATTTAAAGGCAGATGAAGACTCAGAGCAATAGAGGGACTGGACCCACACTAACCAGCAGGCAAATTGTCAGTAGCACTGATATCTGCTATATTTCTTTGCACAGATGCTTTCACTAAGCCTTTCACTTCTTTTTTTTAATTCCCAGGGAATAGTGGAAGGTCCCTAAGGACTTCAGTTCCATTCTTATGACACCCTGCTTAGCTGTGTTGGTCTCAGGAGGGAAACCTTTATGTTCTCTGCACTTTCCTGCAGCTTGTACGAGGACAGTGGATAATCCAGAGGGAGCATTTTCCAGGAGCAATTTTCAATTCTTAGAGAAATGATGGTACTTATGACAGATGCCAATTAAAAAACCTTGGCAGGTGAGTGGAAAGACACACAACTTAATATTAAGACACCTTAGGTGGCCTTTGAAGACACCCAGCATCATGGAAGTTCATGGAAGACACCAGCCAGTGCTCAGACCTACAGGAAAGATTTCTCCATCTGGAATTACAGATAGGACATCCTAAGGCATCCTAGGTGACACAAGACACATGTTCAAGCCACAGCCCCAGTCACTGAGCACTGAAATGACTCCAACCCTGCTGACTCCAGCACAGCTAGGATACCTGGAGAGCCTATACACACACTATGTCAGTAGCTAAATTTAGACACTAAACTTCAAACTGTTTAAATTTAGTTTAAATTTCAGCTCAATCACATCCCTAAATCATTGCACTTGATATGCCAAGTGCATTTTGAAAAGGTCTGAACATGACTCCTCCATAGAGAGGTGTTTCTTTGGTAAATTGTTATGGAGCTAGTTCAACTTTGTGCACATTTCTGGTGAGCTGATATACAGCTTTTCTTTATTTAGCATCACAGTTTTTCTTCCACTTTTAATTGTGCTCCAGATGTTCCTGACAGCTGCTAGAAGACTAGGCCATCTGAGCACTCATCAAGCACACTCACAGAAACAGCCAGAGGGGAAAGAGTTCCTCTGCCTGCATGAGGACATGTGCAATATGAGCATCCACGTCTCAGCTAATCACTCCTTTTTCCAGGACAGCAAAAAACAGTTCAGAGAGAGCCCCTGGCAAACAGAACTAACATTGCAGTTAGTCTTGCTTTGAGCAGAGGGGTGCTCTAAGTGACATCCAGGAGTCAGCTCCAGCCTAGTTTTCCTCAGTTAATTTTTCTGGTGTTTTCTCATAAATATGCACTTAATGGCCTGTGAGTCATCTGAGCTGTTTTGGAAATTTAAGTGAGAAGGAAGGAGATTAGAAGTACTTGCTTTTCTCTATTATCTATAAAAGAAGCCTAGAAAATCAGCTCAGAAGTAGACATTTAAACTGAAAAATTCAGATTCATTAGATTAGCAGACTCCTACAAGCATCCTTTGGAGCAGTGGGTAGACAGACAATGTTCTGGCTCTCTGAGCCTCTCCTTAAAACTCATACAATCTGAAAGACTCTGGCCTGTATGTTTCAATAATATTATGTAAGAGAAAAACAATAGCTAATTCTTTTTAATGCCACTCCCAGCTATGCCCTAACTTAGAAATATTGAGATTAAAGTCACGGAGAGGCTGAATCAATAGCTCTGCATCTCGTGGCAGCTTCCATTTCAACCTATCAAGCCCTATGGCATCAGCTGAGTGTGTAAGGAAGCTCACTGTTGTGAGAGGCAGCTGACATCTGTGCTTCTGAACTAGTTAGTGGCATTGCCTTAACTGGCCCAGCATGACCATAGACATGCTATTAAATTCTCATTTTATTTTAAAAAAAAGGGTAAATGCAACCAAAATGCTTATTATGTATGGTGTGCAACAAATAACAATTCCTCAGCACACACAGGAATCACATGGGGAAATATCAGGGGTCTCCCTTAAATGTATTGGACAATCAAGTCCCAACACCCAGCCCCTGACACTGTTTAATGTAAAACTCCAAATATAGCTGTAAAATTCCCCAAGTTCTTATCCATGCAGCTACAGATGATATCCCTTATTTTTTAAGAAAACAAGTTTGCTGCACACTTTGAGATAAATCTTTCAGTAATTTCAAAGAAACATTTAGATGTACAGAGAAGAAGTCAGGGACATAGAAGATGACTCAGGAAGTACATTTCCCCAGGATCTTCCAAAGAAAAATGTTTCTCTGTAAAGTCATAAAATGCATTTTCTGCAAAGAGTGTAATTTCTTTGCTGTATCTGTTATTGAAATAGCCTAAAAAATGGGAGCTTTTGGGTATGCATTCTAGCAGTCTTCCTGTTTTAACATTCTGTTTCTAATCTAGCTGTCTTAAAAGGTTTAATTGCAAAGGATAGAACTAAATTAAAGATAAACTTTCAAATGTGTTTTAGCTACGTGAAGTAATTAGACTCACTGAAAGCAAATTCCAAAATGGCACAGTGTCTATACTGTTAATTACACTTTGCTCACAAATACAAGCTTAATTGTCCATATCAAATGGCATTGTCACGTTTAATTATGTAAAATATTGTAAGATGTACAATAGCATCACTAATTCATGATATGAACTGAGCCCTCCTGAATATGAGAAATGCCATCTCTGGACCAACTACAAAACATGCACATCTGCTAAAGTCAGCAATGTCATTTTGTAGACATTCATAATGCTCCTTCTCACTGCAGACCAGAGTATTTGAGCACCTGGATGGTCACCTAGAAATAAACAGGGCAACTCAAGAACTGCACATTTGTTACAAGAAGGTATAAAAAGGAAGGTTAAATTTCAAGCAGTTGCAGTGCAAAGAGAGGTATATGCCTATAATCATCTGTGTTCATGGTTCTGTAAGAGTCAGGAGCCGATTAGAAGAAAGGGTGAGATAATTAGGGTTTCTTGCATGATTATGGCTTGCACAGCCTGTGTTTTGTGGCTCACAACCTGGTTCTTCCAATGGCAAGCAAGTAGGGTTCCATGTGTGGATCTGAATGCACAAAATGTACAAGAAATGCACAAGATGTCTTCTACATCCTGGAGAAAAGAGCAGCTCAAAGACTGCCTGGTCCCCCGTTCAGTGGCAGCTGAATCAAAGCCCCCAGGCACTCTGGGCCAGGGACTGCTGACTACTCTCTGTAGAAGCTTCGAGGGCTCCCTCAGTCCCAGAGCCTCGTGGTTCCCCTGACCTTGTCCTTATCCTCACCTGGCAGCAGCAAACACACTCAGATGGTTCCTGTGCCCCTGTCCCCCCAAAAATGTCCCAAGAGAAGTCAGAGGCTGCTGCACAAGATGCCACATCTGCTGGCTGCTGCCTCTCTTAGCTGTGCTCATGAGCCTCAAGGAGCTCCATGAATTTTCATTTAGAAATCTTTTATGAGAGAGCCTGGGAGCAGAGAGCAGAGCCTGCCATTTCCCAATCATGCCTCATGACCAAATTTTCACTTCTTGTTCTCTCTCTGTCCCATAAATTTTGTGGTCATGCCTTCACGGTTTCGAGTAGTAGGAAGTAGGGAGTTCCTGCAGATGTTTTTAGTTAATAGTTGGCTGGTTCAGGCACTTCTAGCTGGAAAAGGAGTTTCTGAACCTGAAGAACTTCAGACTAGGGAGATCAGATGCTGAAAACAACAACCAACACAGTTCTTATAAAAAAGAAAGCTCCTTTCTCTATTTCCTCTCTGTTCAAATGGAAAATGAGTCAACTTGTCTGCATCCAAAAGTAGAACTTTTACATGCATCTAATTTTTTTACAGGTACTTACATCAAAGAGAGAAGGAGGACTTTAAAAACACTACTTTAATAAATATTTCGTGCTTAATATCTTTTACTTCAACATACAAGTGTAATGTGTGTTGCCTTCCATTTTACTGGGAATTATTTATATACAAGTTGGCAATAGTCAGTGACTCCATTCCTCTTTCTGCATGTGGATTTTACCAGTTTGTAAATAAATCTCACACATTACTTTAGTGGTCCCCTGTGCCTACCATGTCATTGGGAAGGAAACACCTGGACCTAGAAAAGAATTCAAAGAGAAATGAAGTCTAGTAACAGCAGCGTTAGTTTGGGGGAAGAAGTGTTTGCAGGAGCCCATTGAACATTGAATGACAGCTGGATTAGGATTCCTGAACAAGCAAAGGGATGTAACCTTGAGAGGTTATGGTGGCAGCCTGGACACCAGTACTGCCAGGGAAAACACAGGGACCCCGTCAGACATAGATGAGGCCAGTGGTTCTAGAAGGAAGAGTGGCAAAAATGACACCCAGCCAATAGCTCTCAGTAAACAGGAAAATAATCTTTTAATCATGACAACAAGTTTGTTGTTAAATACTCACCGTTTGATTTTACTTTTAACAGTAGCTGCAGGTCTGTTTAGCACTCAAACATGAAGCAGAAACCAAATCCATCTTGTTCCTTACATCACAAAACCACAAAATGCCATACCCAGGGCAAATTCAACAGGGGAAATACCCTCAGTATTTCCCCTCTTCTTATTTTATGTTTCTAAGCATTTTTTATTCTTAACAGAGATATATTTGCACTGTGCAAGGATTAGCACAGACCAGGGACCCTGTCTGATGTTACAAAATTTGGACATGGCCGCTGCTTTTGAAAAGCAGGGAGTTGGACAGATTAGCCATGTGAGTGAAAATTAACAGTCCCCACTTAATTTACTAGCTACAGCTATGGCTGATGAGTATTTGGCTTGGCTTGTTATTCTTACATAAACTTGTAGAAATCCACAGAATCATGAAAAATGGGATGAAATGGACTCCTGTGTGTTACCTACTTTCTATTTGTTCCAGGGCAACATCAGCATTACCTGAACTTTTCCGCTGGTCCCGTTATTATTACACAGCAGTATAATGTGATGACATTTCTGCAATCCATTCATCATAGGCTTTTCATGCAGGAAGAACTGCACTTGGAAGAGGTTCCATAATGGAAAAGCTGAACTGCTTTTTAATTGCTTCTTTCAATGCATTTACCTTTAGTCAATTTTCTCCAAGTCATCTTCTCTGGTGAGCCAGCAAATACTTGGATTTTACAGGAGAGTTTTAATGTGATGAAGCTTTGAAAGAGTGCAGGGGGAATGTGATGATGGCTGGCTGGACCTGGATTCAAGACCAAGGCTAATGTAAAGTAGAAAAGAAGCAGATACTTCCTAACAAAGCTAAGAACAAATCTGGTTAAACATCCACTGTGGTTACATAGTTTGAAAAACAAGACCCTTCCAACTTCCCAGATTTGCTGAGGCTGCCAGCGCTTGCAGTAAGAAGTGGTGAGTGGTCACAGTCCTGAAACCTGCTGTGTTTCATTCTGCTGCTGTTGAATTCAGGTGAGAAGAGTGATTTGCTCTCTCAGGCCCTGTAATACACGACCAATCTTCATCAAACACTTTTCATCACAGTTTCAGTCTCAGAATGAAAACTGCCTTGAAAACCACAGTTGTTTTTTCTCCTGCAAAAGAATAAAGTCCTTTCTCTTCCTTTTTACTTGGGAATCAAACTCTTAAAAATCGCTCTAATTTTCATTCCAGCCTACCTAGAAAGGCGAATAAGGCTATTGTTAAAATTTATAACTTAATTGCTAAATGAAAGTGATTTAGAAACCAATCGTTTGGGCATAGAAAAAATCACAGGGTTCCATTCCAAGAACATTGCCAATAACAGTTGGAATTGAGAACATTGGCTTTGGTGTGCTTTTTTGAGTGTAAAGTAATGGAATCGACATATTCCTATGGAAAGTTTTTATATCGATGAAGCTGCAGTTTCTCATCTGAAAAATGCCAGGTCTCATCCTGAGCACATGGAGTGAAGTTTTCTGCAGCATCGCAAAATAAAATGATAGATTGGAATCTGTCTACTGAAGATGATTCAGAGATAATCCTAAGATCAGCACTAGTTCCAGCGCTAAAACTTTTACAACATTTTTCAGCAGCTTGTGCTTTACTGATTCTGTCTTCTCGTTTGACACATACATTGCAGTGGGACCAAACCAGCAAAACCCCTCTGTACAAAGATCCATTTAACACATGGTCAGAAGACTTTTCCTGCATCAGCAAGACTACGGGGGAAGGAAACCAAAACGGATGAATGTAGGATTGAATGAATGTATTCACAGTTCCCCTGGTGTTGAACGTACTATTGATGAGCAGATGCAGAAAAGATCTGACTGCACACATACACCAGAACATTTCATGTCAGCTCAGCAATATTTCTGTGGTGTTCATGTTTTCTTCGGGCCGGAACTGGAGTCCCTGCGCACTTCTGAAGTGATGGATAAGTGGAACCGCAGTTCTGACTGGAACTGCAGCTGCCTGTGCCTTTGCAAACTCCATCCCTGCTTTTCAAGAGACAGCAGAAGGCTCCGGGCTGGCGGAGCAGCAGCTCCAGCCTGTGCTGCAGCTGCCGAAGAGAGCTCCTGCCACCGCGTGGTGATGCAGCCCCAGCAGCACATCAGTCCGTGCTGCTGATGGAAACACAGGGAACACAGGATAAACGCACGCTGAGGGGAATCCTCCAGATCCTACCGATTTCCCTGCTCCCTCTAATGCTTTGAAAAATAGGACAAGGGGTAATGGCCTCAAGTTGTGCCAGGAGAGGTTCAGATTGGATATTGGGAAACATTTCTTCACTGTAAAAATTGTAAAGCATCGGAACAGGCTCCGCAGGGAAGTGATGGAGTCTCCATCCCTGGCAGTGTTCAAAACATGAGTAGATGTGGCACTTCATGATATGGTTTAGAGGGCACAGGGGTATTTGCTCAAAGGGTGGACTTGATCATGGAGGACTTTTCCAATCTTTGTGATTCTATGGGTTTTTGTCTGAAGAGTTTTTGTGTGACTGTGGTGTTGTTCCATTTGGTCAGAGCTTTTGGAGGTCAGCACCAGCAAAAAGCACACTGAGGCTGAAATCTGGGGTGCCACCATGAAGGTGTGGCTTCCTGTGATGCAGAAGGGGCACCTAGAACTGCTGCCACCCTCTCTGAGCCTTGCCAGCCTCCTCACCCTCCCGTGATGAGCGTGTTCTCCACTCCACAACTCGGCCAGCAGAAGGGACCCAGGACTATTCACAGGCAAAGCCTTTGGCTTTCTCACCCCCACTGCACCTGCTGGAGCTGGGCTGCTGCACGGGATGGATCCAGGCAGGAGCACTGGCTTCTGCCTCTGCACCAGCCCTTTTTTGTGGTGTCTCTGGGGCATCACAGGGTGGGGGTTCCAGCCAGCACAGTCCTGCAGAGAAGCTCTGACAAAGTGAATCGTGCCAGGTTCAGAGGTTCACTTCTGCTGTGGATGGGGCTGACGTGTCCTGAGCTTACCCACACACACCTGCACCCCCTGATCTGGGCTTCTCCTGGCTGAGTGGGGCCTACACTGGGTCCTTGCCAAAACACCAGACAGGGGCACTGCCATGGGAAAAGGGCTGCAGACAGAACCCACACAGGGATGCACAGCACCCCTGCACAGGGATGCACAGCAGCTTTAAGTGCACAGAGCTATGAGATTGACTGATGTCACAGTGCAGGAGAACTCAGTAACAACCTTCACCTGAGATGCACAAGCTCTGAGAAGCAGCCAAGCACAGATGACATCACTCATCTGTAAACTGGACATAAACACGAGATATCAGCTGATCCTGACAATGTTACTGGTTTTCACACCACAGAATTCCCAACACCTAATTTTGGCGTTTGGCCACAGTTTGATTGTATCAGAGCTTCTTAGAAAGTGAAAATACATTTTGCACTCTGGAGCATGTACAAGGCAGGAAAAGGGCCACAACAGGGTATGGCTGTCACCAAAGGACTGGTGGTGGCAAGGATTGCTGGAGGAAATCACCTCTCTTTCAGTAAGTTTTTGGAGGTAAAATAGCTGGAAAAAACCAGACTGTTCAGACTTTTCAAGAGGTTGACACATCTTTAGAGGATGGCTTTCATGGATATTTTCTTGCCTGCGACATTTCCATCATCTCCAGACAGATTGTTTCAAATCTAATCCTTGAGCCACTGCACTATTGATTGCAGGCAGCCACAGAGACAGTAATTGGATCTATTTTATTCCTCTCACACTTCCCTCTCCCCCTCTCCAGCCTCCAAACCTGCTCTCCCATTTCCCTCTAGCCTATCTCCATGTCCATCTGGTCCTTCAGGTAACAGCACGGCTAACAGGAGATGAAACACCACAATCCATAAGCTCCAGTATTTCTTTCTTCCCTCTAGATGGAGCCATGGGCTTTTCCCTGGATTAGTACAATTACTTTGCTCTAAGGTCGAGGCTTTGGTGGAGAGGGATTCAGGCAGCTGCAGGTAGACCTCAGTGGCTACTCTTGCAGAGGCTGTGCTGCCTCATGGTCAAAAGACAAGATGGGGACAGAAAATATAGCTTTTTGTTATTATTAACTGAGTGCAGTCTGGGCTAGCTGAATGCTGTTGTAAGATCTTTGGTCTCTTGCCTCTTTTATCAATTGTATTTTGTTTTTTTCCATACTTTATTGCTCTGAATGGCCCTTCTCAGTGGGGTATAAAACAAACCAAACAAGAGTATTAAACTGACCTTTGATACACAGGGAGGAGGATTTGTCTGTAGCTAATGTTGTCAGAACTGGCCAAAGATATTTTATAGGCAAATGAAGGGAACAGAGGAGGTTCCTCCTGGCCTGAGGTGGGTATCTGAAATAGAACAGTACTGGCACCACCAGCAAAGCTGCATTTCTTTCCAGGTACTGGAACAGGACCCCCCACTTTAAATGGTTCATATGTGAGTTAAGTAGTTCATATGTGTGTCTTCATGATTGACACCTAAAGTTAGGGGAGATGAAAAACATTTGAAGTTTCCAAAGAAACTAAATGGCATCAATCTGCTCTGAGCACCAGGCACAGCACAGTCAGACACAGACAGAAAAGAATAGAATCATTTTGTTGTGGTAAACCTTGAAGGATGTTGCATTCCCAGCACACAGGAGTGGCAGATTCTTTTTAGCAATGAAAAGATTAATTCTGAGCCAAACTAATCCTGGCCTGGAGATGGCTCAGGTGTGGCTCAGAGTCCAGTTTCAGTGGTTGAGGATTTCTTTGCTGGCCTGAAGGGGAACTCCAGTGAGACCCACAGGCTTCACACTTGAATCCCCACATTTAGCCCTGTGTAGACTTGCCCTGCTTTGACACATTATTACATCCAGAGAAGAAGATGACAGAAAATCAGGTTTGAGGCCTGCAGGTTTTTGGGTTGTATTTTTTTTTTTTTTTTTGGCTCTGGGCATCCCAGCAGAGAGCAGAGAGCATGAAAAATTTGTTCAGAGCTCCCAGGCAGGCCTGGGATGATGGGTGCAACAATTCCCACTAAGGGGTGCACTTTGCCACCACATTTATTCCTCTCCCTTCCTTCCATAGGTGTTACGGGGCAATAAAAATTAAGGTTCCTTTCCAAGAAATAATTTGCAAGCATAGCATTGCACTGGCAATGTGCAGCTGCCGTTTTAATAGGGAGGCACAGTCTTCCCTAATCTTTCTTTTTTTTCCCCTGGGAAATACATAAACTGCTGTTTTCTATGTCAGTCTACAGCGATGTCATCTGCAATTTTTCTCCTTTATTATACGTGGGGGAGTAGGAGGAAATTGCTTGTCACGCAGTGGCGATATGCAGCTTTTATTTACATGGGAGAGCAATAAAATTGATTGTTTCTGAACTGAACGTGTTACTTGGCTGCAGTTCAAGGCAAAAGGGCATGTGGGCAGCCCTGCCTTCCAATCCAGAGAGGAGGGACCACTAGGCACCAGTCTGGCCTCTTCCTTGGCCAGGTCACTTGCTCACCCACACTTTTACCACATGAGAACAAGGCTCTAACAAGAATTGGTTTGATAGAAGTCTTGTGATATTTAATTAGATGGTCTGGTAAAACTCAAGAGAGCCTGAACGGGAGAGTGGAGATATCTTCATCTGATGGGCAAGTATTTAAGCAGAGATATCTATCTACAGATGGCTGGAAGAAGGCTGCACATAGTTGGTTTTAAAACTACGTTGAAAAAGCAAGGGCAGCAAGCACAGAAAAGGGCCATTGATCCAAGAACTGGGAAAACCACCTAACACTTAAGAACTTTGACTGGAACTAGATGATCCTTAAGGTCCCTTCCAACCCAAACCACTCTGTGACTATGAATTTACATTGTGTAAAATGTTGGAGAGCAGGAGAACCAACATTCTTATGAGAAAATATGAGATAACACTGACAAGCTTTCAGAGCTCTTAAGAAGGTTATAGTAACAACCAGTTCATGGAAGCAAAGTTTAAACAACCTGCCCTACTGAATCCAGGCTAGGTTAAGAAAATGAAGTCTCAAAGCAAACAAACAGACACCCAGCTCTCCCTCCCTGAGAAATGCATGCTACTGTGGGACACAGTGGGACAAGGAGAAACACAAGTTATCCAGTAATTCTCCTCTGTGAGGAGTCAATTCTTAGTTCCATGGAGCTGTGCAAGGGAAGGCTGGTAGAGACCACTAAGGCTGCACCATTGGTCACTTCAGTGACCACCCTGTGACCCAGTAATGAGAGATCAGGGCTGGTTTACTGACAGGAATGTTAAGTGCTGTGATTTTTGAGTGAGACAAGTCTTGCAGAGCCAGTTAAGGTCTCTGTCCACAAACTCTGCCCCAGTCATGTACTTAGATCACGACCACTCAAACAACTCTGTCCTTGGAGACTTCAAAGACCATTTTCACTTCATTCGGCATCTTTTTCTTCCAAGTTAGGTATTTATTTACACAAAAACATCAGAAGGAAGAGGTTGAGTGGTTTTTCTCCATTGTGATATGAACCCCCCAATATATTCTCATGGGTTAACTTTGCTTTGGTAAATGCCATCCCACTCCCTCTGGCTGAATCCATCACATGCAGTGTGAGGCCAGGCTGGAGCAGGAGCACCCAGCCCAGCTGCCTGAATAACTGCTTTGCAGGCAAATTCACCTTTCCACGAAGCAGACAAGACCTGACGAGTTTGAGTGACTCAGTGCTTGGAAGTGTCTGGGTCTGGTCTCGTTTTCTCTGTGCATTTCCAGTCCCCAGGATGACTCTAGCTCAGGAGCACTGCTTTGTCCCACAGAGACCTGGCATTAAATATGTGTATTCTATGTCAAGCATCCCCTGCATTTAACCTCGTGGAAGGCATTAAACTCCTAATACTGGTCACCCTTCCCTCTCCAGCTCACCCAAACTCTGTTTGAAAATGTGACTTACTGCAGTCAAGCTCCTCAGAAGGAGAAAGATGCACCGAGCGTGCCCTGCTACAACCACAGCATTCACATTTGTCAGTGGCTGTCAGAAGAACACACAGGCGAGCAAAATACCCACCTGAATGTAGCTACTGTATTTTCTGGGGGACTGTTTCTTTCTGCAGGACCCATAAAACGTGTGCTGCAGCTGTAGCAGACCTCCTGAGAGGGAAATGGCATTCTAGTGCTCCATGCAGCAGCACTGCTGGGAAATAAAGTTCAAAGGCACCCAGTGCTCTCCAGAGGACACAGCAATGTGAGACCCTGCTGGATGGATGACTAGGTACCTGTTTTTTGCACCAAAGTATTACAGAGAGCTTGTTCTGCCTCCAGGCAATAATTTGCTGAAGCACATAAGACACATTTCCCATTGGCAGGATGAAAAGAAAACTTTCACCCCTTTTTTTTTCATTTTTTGTAAACCACTACATTATGTCATTTCTGAAAAGAGCTCTATTGTATGTGTGGGCCATGGCAAATATTCATGGAAGAGATCTAAAATGACAGCCTTTGGTGCTTATACAAACACACATTAACCCTGCAGGTCCCAGGTTTCAGCTAACTCCAAAGCCTGGCTTGTACCAGATGCCTTGAACTGCAATCCATGGGTATTGTGCAGCTTTCTTGTTGTGATTTCTTAGCATGAAGCTGCTGAAGTGCCTTGTCCATTTTTGTTTGCTTTATAGCAAGTCTGGGAGGTAGAGAAAAAGTCCTGATTTTTCCACTCCCAGACAGATGGTGTGCTGTGTTGGTTTCCCATTTGTACACATTGGTGAATATTTTTAATCTAGATTGGACTTGGAAAGACAGAGTGCAAGAAGCAAATTAGATTTTTCCCAGGCTAATTCTTCTCTCATTTCCTCCAATTTTACACCAGTGACATTAACAGGGTTAGCTTTTGATTTACACTGGTACCAGGGAGAGAAAAATGGGCTCATGAAGAGCTGGCTTTAATTCAAAGCAGCTGGGCAGAAAAAAGGTGGTGTGGGAAAATCCTGTTCTCCAGGAAAACGAGAGCTGACATTGCATTTAGCTGTCCCTACAGATACCTGTTTTAATTTGCATTGATTTAGAGGCACAGGTAGTCATTCTTGCTGGATCTAAACCCCCTCATGAATGAGTGGCTTTCTAAAATCAGTAAGTCAGTGGAGAGCCCAAGGCAGGCTGGAAGATGCTCAATCTAACTAGAATTCACTAATTTTTAATCTTGCCTACTTCTCAGTGCCAAGCCTGGATCACCAAACAGGGAAAATTGTTTACTATTAAACCACTGAACTACAAAAAATGATGCAGCAGGTGAAACTTAATAATTAAAATTGCAGATGTCATTCTATATGAGCTAAGAAACAGTTTCTCATGTTTTCTGTCAGAGCCACAACCTTCTCAATCTGGTAACTTGCTGAAAATTGCTTTTAGCTCTTAATAAGACCTAGGGGAACAGAGTCATTTGCTCTGTTGAATAACATGCATTAAGTATAGGAACACTAATTATTTTGCAATAGAAGCTCTGATTTGGCAGATAAGAGCACAATCAAGTAGGTGTTCAGCTCTGTTTGAATCTGCACATCAGTTTTATAGCATCCTCTTTCATGGCCACTTTGGAATCCCAGTACCTTCAGCTGTGAAATCACTCATTTAGATGCCTGCATATGGATCTCAGTGCCTGCGTCTAAGCACTGGATTTTGATATTTTCTATTTTTTTCCTAATCTGCTTGGCATAATTTCACTGCAGTGCCGGTTTCCATGCTTTGGATCTCTGGGTGTCCAGGTGGCTTCTGAGGGGTGTTGTCATGACACACAGCACAGACCAACAGCTTTTTATTCCCCCTGGACTACAGATAATCCATATTTATGAATCTGGGAGCAGGCTTTTCTCTTGAGTGTCTGCTATTCTGCAGGTTGATCAGAGCCATCTATTACACAGGGCACAGGGCATTTCCATGAGCAGCAGAGCAGAGGATTTTCTGTTTGGACATCTCTGCCAGGGAACTGCTGGAGAAGGGTGCAAAGACAGCAACACAGAGGCAGAAAGTGCTGATATGGCAGGCAGGCAAACACAAAATGGAAAAAAAGCTCTTGGGTTTTGCACAGACCCCAGTGGTGCCACCAGCAGGGACCACCTGAGGTCAGCAGTAAATGGAAGGAACCACACTGGTGCATGGTCAAAACCATGCTAACAGATATGCTGCCTCCTGCAGCCAAAAACTTAGACATCCTGGGTGAATTTCCTATTTTTTATTTGGTTTTTTGTGTGTGTGGTTTTTTTTCTTTTTGTGGTGTTTTGGGGGTTTTTTTGTGGTTGTTTTGTTTTTTGGGGTTTTTTTGGTTGATTTTGTTGTTGTTTTGTTTTGTTTTGAATAAAGGAGACATAACAGAGTCACTCATGATTAAAGGCCGGGAGAGTCGGAATTGTTCAGCCTGGAGAAGAATCTGGGGACACCTTATAGCAGCTTTCCTGTACCTCAAGGGGGTCTACAAGAAAGGTGTTGGCAATTATTAACAGGGCCTATTGTGATAGAGCAAGTGGTAATGGTTTTAAACTGAAAGAGAGGCAATTTAGATTAGATATAAGGAAGAAGTTTTTTACCTTGAGGATGGCAAAACACTGGCCCAGATCGCCCAGAGATGTTGTAGTAATCCCCAAACATTTGAGGCCAGGCTGGAATGGGCTTTGAGCCACATGATCCAGCTAAAGATGTCCCTGGTCATTGCAGGGTGAGGGGACTAGATGTCCTTTAACAGTCCCTTCCAACCCAAACTGCTCTATGACTAGCCTGACATTGCAGACTGGGAAACAGAGATATGGCCCTTTCCCATCTTCCTAGCTCTGCTAGTCAAATGTGGAAATGGATTTCCCAGGTGGTTCCTTTGGCCATGAGCAAGCCATATACCATGGCTTCCCTCTTGTGATGGGAACAAGCAAGAGGAGCTCCAGCCATGAATGACATTATTCAAAGGATTTAGTGAATTTGAGCAGGGTGACACAGGACACAACTTCTCCAGGGCTTGCAGAGTTTACTGATCCTGTTTGGTGGCAGGTCACATAGTGGCAGAGCACTTTGCAGCCTTTCTTGCCTGGTATGTGCCCCAGGCCACCAAGGGGCCAAAGGAAGCTGGTCAGAAATGGATGTGCTACATGTGGTATATATCAGCAAATAGGGGGCTTTGGACCCCGTTGGAACCCCTGTGAGCCCTGAATATTGAATTTGCTGTGGCAAGAGCAAAAAACAGATGGTTCTAATCATCATGCAGTCTGTCTTCTGCAGCAGACCCTTTAACAGCTCAGGCAGAAGCACTGGATCTTTCAGGCACCTGAGGGAATTGTCAGCCCCAGATCCAGACCTTATCACTCACCCTGCTCACTTCCTATGTGCTACAGCCCATTAACACCACGGCTCTGGGGCTCAGCACGCTCAGCTCCCCCGTGGGATGAGCTGCACAGCCAGCTCCCCTGCTTCCCCCTCTGCACTGTCATCTGCTGAACACCTCACCTGAAGGATTATACAATTCAAAAGCCAAAAATAACTTTTTCCCCATTCTTTAGGGCTTTATGGTTGGCTGACATGGAGCAAAGCCTGGGACCAAGGGACAGAGTGCTGATTAAACTGAATTTAGGCAACAATTATTCTTCTCCTCTGCAGAAGAGATGCACAGGGAGACTGTATTTTCTCACCTTTGTTTGGCTTGTGCTTTCATTCCAAGGAGGAGAAAGGATGTATCAAGTCCTCAACAGACCTCAGGAAGCAATTTGTTATTTTTTTAAATTTAAATCACAGTTCATACAACCCTGGAGTGAACGAGCTGCTACCTGAGGGGTCACGGCCTCCACTCAGCTTTGTGGTTTTGGCTGCTTGGCCAAATGTCTTCTTGCTCCGAAAATGTTTGCCAGGGTTCTCGGAGTGAGAATAGGGACTTCTAAAAAGTGATTGTAAAATGTGAACCTCCAGTTCAACTATACTTGCAGCACTGTCTTCTTAGCAGCTCTCAAGCTGTAAAGGAGGCGTTTGCAGGCTCCAAGGAAATCCTTGACTGGTGCCATTCAATAGAAGGTGTTTGCTCTTTCAGAACTGAATGGAATCCTCAGTAGAGGGTGAAGCAGCTGACAAGACATTTTTCTCTAGCAAAAATTTCTCACAATTTCCTCTTTTTTTTTTTTTTTCCCAGTCCCTTCTGGGATGAAAATACAATGCTCTAAATTTCATAATGGAATAGAAATTGCCCAAATTTCTTCCCTTTGAGCAGCTCTAATCTAATACTCTCTGATACTCTTCATATCAATAACCCACTCCTCGTTTCACTGGCACCTAATTAATGAAAAATGCAGGAAAACAAGGGAAACACTACCAGAGCAATGAAAGCAAAACCCCCAAATCATCAAACATATCAGTAATAATTCAAAATAAAGGCAGCATTGAAAGAAACCAAACCAAACCAAACAAAAAAAAAAGGGAAAAAATACAATAAACAAAAGAAACAAACAAAAACCAAAGACCAAACAAAAACAAACAAGAACAAGAACAAAAAAAAAAGAATTTCAGGACATTTTTCCAAACACAACTGTGCCATTTCTTAGTACTGATAATACTTGGGGTATTTTTGGGAGAATTTAATGATTTAATGGGAATTGTCTTCCCAAAGAGGATGCATCCACATGGTATGTAAGACCCTTGCTTGTAATCAATACCCATCTTAGAACTCCTGGCACATTTAGCTTCTTTAAGGGCATCTGAATTCATTAAACAATAGAACATTTTGGGTTGGAAGGGACCTTGAAAGGTCATTTAGTCCAACCTCTCCTGCAAAGAGCAGGGACAAGAGATGTGTCTCTGACAGTATTTTACTTGTGATTTACTGTGAGTTTGCTCAGACTGCTTAGACACTTAGAAACTGGAAATCACAGACACCTACAGATGTCCTCAAACCCTGAAGCCAAGTCAGAAAAGGACCTTTGAAATAGCACAATTTTTTGGCATTCCCCAAACTCCCATATGTGACTCCATGGATGTTAGTTGTCAGCTAAGAACTGTTCTGTGGAAACTGCAGTAACAGTCCCAAAATGCAGAATGAAAAAGCCCCTGAGGGTTTTGCACATGACTAAAACAGATGAAACACAAGAGCCAGGTGTGAGTCAGTCTCTTCTCCCAGGTAACAAGGGACAGGACAACAGGGAATGGCCTCAAGTTGCACCAGGCTTAGTTTATATATCGGGAAAAAATTCTTCACTGGAAGGGTTGACAGGCATTAGAACAGGCTTCCCAGGAGCAGGCTGAGTCACCAGCCCCAGAGGGATTCAATAGATGTGGATGAGGCACTGAGGGATGTGGTTTAGTGGTGGACTTGGAAGTGCTGGGTTAATTATTGGACCAGATGACCTTGGAGGCCTTTTCCAGCTTTAATGATTATATGATTCTCATCTCAGGTATGCCATAAGCTGACTCTGCACAGAACCATGGATGCTGGAGGAGACTACCCATAGCTTGAACCCAAATTCTCAGCAGGGCCATGACTCACAAAGCCAGAACTAGATTTGTCTGAGTCTGGAGCCTCTGCACTGCCCTTAACCTCTCATTCCCAGCTCTGATTCTAGCCTTAGGTCCAAGAATTGCCACCACCCCATTCTTCTCCAAAAAGAGAAGAACAGTAACGACCAGTTCAGGAAACCGAGCACCAGCCCAATAACCCAAATGATTCCTCAGCTTGCAGTCAGAATAAAAATCTTGGCCAAAATCCCTTCTTTCTATTCACACACAGGCCATTTTTAAAGGTCTAAGAAGGTCATGCTACTATCTGGATGCTGTAGAAACAAAATAAAATAAAATGAGGCACTGAATTGTGCCAGTAATGGAGAATATCCAAATTGCAATGGGCCCAGCTTGCCTCCTGTTTGGGACCACTAAAACCCTTCCTTTTGTTTTCATTCCAAGCACTTGCCCTCGAAGGCAGTGGAGAGACCAGCCCTTTCCCAGGGGATCCATCCATGCCAGAGCCTGGCAGCATTCCTCCTCCAGACCATCAGCCCTCCTACGTGACGTCTTGAGAAACAGCTGCTGTTCCACAGAACAACTCATGACCCTTCCCACACACTTTAGTGCTCTTTGCTAAAAACACCACCACAGTCCCTTCCGACCCTCGTGCCCTGCAGAGGGGGGAGCCCTGCACAGGCTCCAGAGGCTCCAGAGGCTCCAGAGGCTCCAAAGGCTCCACGCTGCAGCTGAGGCTGCTGGCCGAGCCGAGGTGGCAGCACAGTGTGTGCTTTGATGGCCAGCAGCTCAGGGATGGATGAAGGAGGAAAGCAGTCCTCCCCCTTGGTTCTTCTGCTCTCCTTCCCTTGTGCTCCTGTGTTGCTTCAATCTTCTCCTCCTGGCCCTATTTGTAACCATGGTGCCAAGTCCTGGGGGATTTTCTACCTCTGGCATCATGTCCCCTCCAAGGAAAACAATTATTGCAGAAAGAAAGTATCCCCTGGACTGAAAACTTGACTAGGATAGTCTAATCTGGTTCCTTTTCTGAGCCTACAGGTGAAGTAAAGTGCTATGGGTATAAGGAAGAACCAAGGGTCATGGATTTACAGCCTTTAGGAGAACACCTGGGGGTTTCCTTGGTGAGTGCTGGTGTTTGGAGAGCAGATGGTTACAGGAGACTGGAACACAGTGCTCACACACCTGCAAAAATGTGGAAACTCAAAGACAATACATGCGGAAAGTAGATGCTTTTCCAACCCTTGGAGAAGGAAGAGCAGCTGAGTTATCCTTATCCCCATCCCAGATGAGTTAAAGAACAGATCAGCTCCTTACAGGAGCAGAGGGAATGGGAAAGCTTCCGGGAGAGAAAAGCAATAAAGCTCAGTGAGGCAGGCTGGGTGCAAGGCCTTGTAAAGAGTGACTCAGCCAGTGCCTCACAGCCCTGGGTAAGACTCCTTGCCATAAAGAGCTCCTAAGCAGAGGTGCTGAGTGATTGCTTTATTGTTCCTTACGAACCTTGCTGTGAAATCCCTGTAAATATGTTTATGAGCTTGTTGGGGCGGCTTCCCTGCTGCTGGCAGTTCTGTAAATAAACATGCGTGCCTTTGATTCACGGAAGTTCATCTTCTGGGCTCCATTATGGGCCCTGGCTCTGCTTCCAGCTCAGACGTGAGGCCCCTCCTGCCCCGGCTCACCAGGAGCACGGCATTCCTGCTCTCCAGTGAAAGATCAGTGCACGTGTTTGGTGTTATGCACATCCCCATATGGCAGCCTCACTTGCATCCCCCTCACTCCTCTTCCCCCCAGCAGAGCTCTGTGAACTCAGCAGCTCCAAAAGAGCAGCCTGTGGAAAGGCCACCATGCCTGGGGACAGCTTCCATCCACTGTCTTCCTTTCTCCCACATAGCAAGGACGCTTGGATGTGCTTGTGTGGGCTCTGAGCTTGCGTGGCAAAGCAAGTTTTGGGGGATGCATGTTGCCTGCATCCAAGAGTGATGTTTGCAAGCATGGGGTGCATTTGAGGGCAGTGTCAAAAAACTCTATTTTGGCTTCCACCCTGCAGTGTGCAGGAGCAACCTGTGCCAAAACCTTGTTGATTGAGATCAGACAATGAGCCCACCTGAAAAATCTGCACCCTGTGCTGTTTGCTCTGTCCTGCACAGCCAAGCTGCCTCTGTGCCATCACAGCCTGAAGTTCAAAGCAAGCTGAATTTGCTGCTGTTTTACCCTATAAGCCAGGATTTTGTGATGCCAGGAATGTTCAGGCACTGCCAGATGAGTGGCCAAGGTGTCTGTGAAAAAGGGATTCAACACAAAGAGGGACAGATCACAGAACCATGGAGAGGTTTGGGTTGGAAGAGACCTCAAAAACCGCCTCGTTCCACCCCCCTGCCATGGGCAGGGACACCTTCCACTATCCCAGGTTGCTTCAAACCCCATCCAACCTGACCTTGGACACTTCCAGGGATGGGGCAGCCACAGCTTCTCTGGGCAGCCTGTGCCAGGGCCTCACCACCCTCACAGGGAAGAATTTGTTCCGAATATCCAAGGAATCCTCTGCAGCCATCCCACTGCAAGCTGTCCAGCTCTGAGAGAAAGGTTCTCCAAATCTCAACCCAAGCCAGAAGACAGATAATTTTTACGCACAGTAAAATTTAGCTCCCTGTCCTGTCCATGTGAACACATGATCCCTGCACACTGGACATACCCATGAACTTCAGTGAAACCTCCCCTCTGCCTTCCAGGCATCCTCCTGTCTCTAACCAAAGCAAATGCCAGTCAGAGCTTCTTCAATATCAAACAGTGTGGCACTAAATGTGGACTCCTAACCACAATTTAAAAAAAACCCCAAAACTTAAGCTGAAGAAAACATCTCAGAAATTCACCAGCAGTAAAGGGAGATTTTATCAGTTTCTTTGCTTCCACCCACTCTCCTGTTACAGAGTTAAAATATGGGATTGGTCCAGGAAACAATCTACATCAAAATAAAAGAACCAGGATATTTGCCCATCAATATAAACTGAACAAGAGGCATGCCAAACATCACAAAGAATCCCATGAGCAAAGAAACATCTCGTGCACTCAGCAAGCAAAATGCTCCTATTTTGTGTAATGCCTTGCAGCCCAACTGTGATCCAAAATGTTTCAAGCATAACTTAATAAATTGCAGCAGGCATAGAGAGGACACTAGAGAAACATTTCTTAGCTGGCTTTTGAAGTGAAACAGAACCAGCACTGCAGGACAGCAGCTCAGAGGACCAAACACTGAACAGGAGTTTCTGGCAGGGGATAGAAAAGGACCTGTTTGTAAGCAGGGGCCATGAGATGGCCAAGTGCTACAAGAGGCTGAAGCCAGGCTGGGGTGAAAGGTTTAGGCTGATCTGCACCTGGGTATATCTGAGTGCCTGTGGCACTGGGTCTGTGTACACAGAAATTGGGACTTAACCATACAGCAGAGAGTGACCCTGCAGCTGGGGCACTGGGCCAAGGCTCTGTAGGTTAGCTCAGGTCAGGGCATATTTCAGCCTGTTGTTTTCCATAACACACAGGCACTGAACTTCCACACATACCAGTGGGAATCAGGTGTTGGTTTGGCAGCAGGAATGTGGGTCTCTGGTTTTCTGAGTCCCCCCAGTTGTTTGGATCCAATGTACTCATAGAATCACAGCGTGGTTTGGGTTGGAAGATGCCTTAAAGATCATCTAAGTCCAACCCCTCATGTTACCCAGAGCCCCTTCCAACCCAGCCTTGAACATCTCTGAGGCATCCACAACTTCTCTGGGCAACTTATTCCAGTGCCTCACCACCCTCACAGGGAAGAAATTTTCCTAACATCCAATCTAAACATGATCTCTGTCAATTTGAAGCCGTTTCCCCTTGTCCTATCACTCCATGTCCTTGTAAATAGTCTGTCTCCTTCTTTCTTGTCAGCTCTCTTCAGGTACAGGAAGGCCACAATTAAGTCACCTGGAGCCTTTTCTTTTCCAGGCTGAACAATCCCAGTTCTCTGAGCCTTTCTCAGAGCAGAGGTGTTTCATCCCTCCAATCATCTTCCCTCACAGAGCTGCCCTACCTTTGGGCTCTCTCCAGCAGCTCCGTGTCCTTCCTGTGCTGGGGACCCCAGGGCTGTGCAGCCCTGCAGGTGGGCTCTCAGCAGGGCAGAGCAGAGGGACAGATTCCCCCCTCACCTGCAGCCCACCTGCTTTGGATGCAGCCCAGGACACAGCTGGCTTTCATCTTGTGGGTCTCCCTTTCCTGTCTATAGGGGAGGAATAAAAGTCCTGGTTTTCCTACCTGGCTTGGATATTCAGGTTGCTGCTGCAGCTGGGTTGAGATTGTCTCCCACTACAAGGTCCTATTAAGCAGCAGGAAAAACTGAGAGCCCAGGAGTGTTGTGGCAGACACCCCCATAGCTGCCAGACCCTCCCTTTGCCCAGGCAGGGAAAAAGTTCATCAGGATACCAGCCTGGCACCAGGAGCAGTTGAATCTCATTTGGACCACCTACACACTGTGAGGATAAGGAAACTCTCCAATAACATCGTGAAACAGAGTCAGGAGGAACCTCTCAACAGATCTTCCTAATTTCTGCCTCTGCAGAAATGTCCGTTTTCTTTTTCTTTTTTTTTTCTTTTTTTTTTTCCTTCTTTTTGGTTTGTCTCCATTTTCCATTTGTGGTTTTCAACTAAACTGCAAGCCTAATGAAGCAAGGTGAGTGATGAAGAGGTTTGGTATTTGATGATTTAGTTTAATGGTTTGACAGTGGGGTCTCAGCCTGGTATCCACAACACAAAAGTTCCTGTCAATTCCCAGCTGTCTGTGAGACCTTCCACAGAGGAACAGAGCAGGAAGGGAACTCTCAAGTAGAAGAAAAAGCTAATGGGGCATCCAGTGGAACCAGCAGCTTTTGTCAGTCTGGCAATTTGCAGTGACAATGAACATTTTTCCAAAATAGATATCCAGAATATATTTCCTGATATGTTCATTTCTTGCAACTCTGGCTCAGCCTGCCTCCAAACACTCCCATGTTTTGGAGAAACTCACATCCTGCTCTGAACTCTCTGGTGTAGTCCCATCCTTAATTTCAGCTTCCAGTTATCTGGACTACGTGACTTCAGTGAAAGGGAAATTAAGAGGATTTCCTTCTCCTGGCATGAAGTTGTCAATTGCTCCCAGAAACAATTCAGATTTATTGCTCCAATGTGATGGCTCATGGGAAAGGAATTGGCTCCCCAGCAGTAAGTCAAAGACGGGAAGAGACAGTAGCTTGAGCAGTGTGACTGATGGCCACAGACAGAAATACTTTTTTCATGCTTTGCAGCTCAATTGCTGCACCTTAGACCTTAAACCAACATATGGTGAGTGACCTTCAGATACTGATCTGGAGCTTCACCTTTCATGCCCCTCCACTTCTCAAGTTTTCCTCTCTCTATTCTCATCAAAGCCATTGCAAATATTCATCTTTTCTTTTTTGCCTTCCTTTACTTTGGCTCAGCCAGAGCCTGAAGACTCAAGACAGGAATCATGCAGTGTAACTCTACACCCTGTGTTGTGGAGATACTCAACTCAATCCAGTGGCCCCTTCTGGATTGAAAGTCTCTTCAGACTAAATTCATAATAGTAATGTTAATGCAGACATTTTGCAGATGCTTATTTCAGGACATGGAATGTTTGTGATTCATTTTGTTTGGTGTCCCAGAGTATTTCAGCTCCCAAACCAGCACTGACAACCATGTTTGTTAATTTATCAGCACTTAATTCAGTTCTAAACAGACTTAGAAATTCTTGTCCATTTTATTTTAGTATGCATTATTCATGCAGGCCCCAGAAATGGGAGTTTTGGACAAGCCCATTGCATTATTTAGCATGTCTGGACGTTTGCTTTTAAATAAATTGTTTACAGCACATTAGGTAGTGAGGAAGCTTCTAGTCCTTCTCCCCTAGTCTACAAGACTGGAGTGCCAAAAAAAGCCAGATCAGTACTTCCAACCAATATGAAATTTGCCTCAAAAAACTATAAATCTAACAGCTTTTCCAGCTATGAAAGATATTTGGTCATGATGTTAGGCTTTTGCAAATGATGTCTGTTCCAGAAGATGACCATCCAGAGTCAGATCTCAAACAGGCTGGGTTTGAGTGCTTGTTCACAGATCAACAGGATTATGTGGCTTCCAGGGTTTGTCCTGATTGCAAAAAGGAAGCTTGAAGCAAGGTGTGAATTCACATGATTCACAACGCCTTTAAATTGGGATGATTCATCCTCCCACCAAAAACATCTCCAAAAGATCAGGTGCCAGGCCATCCTCATAACTGAATACAAAATCAACCCCAAAAAGGAGAGAGCATGAAAGGAGGGAGTTAATCCAAGCACTGCTTTGTCCCTCAATCCAGATGCTTAAAAGATTTAACAAGGGGAGAGCTGCCATGTAGCCTGCACATACATGCTAGAGAACAGTTAATGTGCCCTAAAGTTTTATAATCTGAATAAAAGTGGATTTGAGAAATTTATTTGGATTAACATGATCTGCTTTTTAGTGAAAAGATTTTGAATCCTCAACAAGGAGCTTAGCCACGATTAACTCATTTAAACACTTTCACAGCTAAATGTGGTCCCAGTGCCCCAAGCAGTTGGAGCTTTACCCTTTGGGGATTAAGCTAAACCTCATCTGGTGGCTCTCCTACCCTTCTCTTCCACATCTGCCTGTTCTGCAGACAGCTCCTCATGGTATCACCTCAATCCTTGCTGTCATTGTAAGGGGCTGGAGAAACCAAACATGGGATTTTCTCCCATTCTTTCCCATCTGGTTGTGGTTTCCTCCCCTCATTGTCTGGAGGCAAAGGAGATGATCTGAGTCACACTCAGTTTGCCAGGTCACTGAAGAATCCCAGCCAGGGAGTCACCCAAGCAGCTGCTGCCTCAGACTGATGTGCAACCCTTCCAAGGGTCCTCCTCTCTCTTTAGAGATTACCCAGCAACAGGAATTAGGGCTTGAATTATAGCTGAGCATCCAGAGCAGTTCTGCTGCCTTCTCCTCATCTCTGGATCTGTCAGGAACTTGTTCTCTGTCTTAATGAACTAAATGAAATGAGGACATGGACTCAAAAGTGCCACTCAGCCATCCACACTCCTGGATTATTGGCATCCCCCTTGGCACAGGTCAGACCTGGGCCAGCCTCAGGGCTCCAGGCACAGGTTAGAACAGGGACTAGTGGGTGACTTGGATGCAGCCATCCTGGACTGGGGATTAGAGGGATTAATACAAGCTTAAATGGCACAAATTGGCCTCAGCCTAAAGCAGCTCCTCTCCCATTTCATTGCTGCTGAGGATACCAGAGTATCCTTGGGAAGCCCCAGCAGGGAGATTCCCCTCCCTGTCCCACACGTGAGAGGATCTGCCTGTAAAACTCTCTTTTTACTCCACCAGTTGCAGTCCATGTCTGTTGTCTAGGGTGAGGAAGAAGGCTACTTTCTCACAGGTACCTCAGGAAAAGTTAACACTGAGAGCTGAGGAGTCCTCCAAAGGTGAAATATTTTCTGCCCATTAGATAAAATGAGCTATGAAATTCCAGTGCCAGAGCTCATCAGAAATAATCAGTTTTTCCCATAACTCTTTTTCTTTTTTAATAAAGTACTATGATTTTTTTTTAATCTCCACAGGAATGTTCTAGGGTTGTGTTTTGTCTTGTTTAGTTTCTTTCCCAAAGGAGGGGGAAGATCTGCTTTCAGGACTAAAAGCACCTGGAAATAAAACGCATGATTTATATAAGACCTTAAAAAAATTATGCTTAGACTCTTTGCATTTCTTGAGGCTTACTGGTGAACACTGGCATTTTGTGTCCAGACACAACCTATTACAAGGCAGATGTCTAACCTTAAACTGCTTCTCAGCAGACATGCAAGCTGTGCTTTCTCATCCAGACAGTTTTGCCTTAAATTTTTTTTACTTGCTTTGCCGCCTTTTTTTTTTTTTTTGCAGCTTTTATTCATTGTTTTTAAATATTAAAAAAAAAAAAAAAACAAACCAAAAACAAAACAACACCACCAAACCTCTTTTAAAAACAAAATCATAAAAGATGAACTAAAACAAAGTGATGTGAAGAAAACATAGCCTGAGCCTCTCTGGCAGGATTAAGCTGTCCTTAGCACTAAATGGCAGAGTCTTGCTCCAAAGCCCAGGCAATATCAGATATGGAGAAACTCAAATCTAATTAGATATGTAGCTTCATTTAGTCAGAATTAATTATGTCACTTATGTAGAAACCCCATGTTGCTACACCAGCCTGGTGATTCAGTGCAACATCTACAAAGTTTTTCTCTCTTTTATTTGCTAAAATATTAATGCAAATGCAACATTTGCCAAAGGCATTGGATTCAGCAGCCTCTGGGGTAAGACGCTACAAAATGTGAGGTAACAGGAGCAAGAGCTGCAGGGAGAAGCAGGTTTCTACCCTGAACATTTAACTCTGCTCATCTTCAGGATGCCCTGGGGCTCTCTCTGAACCATCTCCATCCAAAGTTCTCCAGAGCCTCAGGTTTCTGTCACTGACCCTAAGCAAAGTGCTGAGACATTGCATCCCCTTCTTGGGCCAGGAACAAACTGGACATTGAAGTCTCAAGGGCTTGGTGGTGCCCAGGAAAGTGCTCAGAGAATAATTAATCTGTTCTGCCCTGGACAGCACCTCAGGGTGAGCTGAATCACCTTTCAGAGGTCCTGTTACACTTGGACAAAATATCTAAGGGCCACAGAGTGCCTCTTGTTCTCCCAAAACATGCACATGTAACCACCCCTGTCCAGTTCCTGGTGCAAGATCAGAGGATGCCACAGGGCAAGGAGCTCAGCAATCAACTGTTCCTGACTCTGAGTCTTTGCCAGATGGTGCCAAGCATCATAGGGCAGCAAACATGAGTCAGACAATGAGACAGCCCTCAGAGTATATAAATATTTTTTGAGCATGGAGTCCTAGAGCAGGAAAGCATTGAGGAGGTGATGCTGCAGATGGACACTTTGTTAGAGACCTAGACACCTCCTCAGGGCTGGGAATTCACCTAGAATTCATGTTATCGAAGAGCTGGGCATTGCAATGCCTGAAACACACTACAGCTACATCTTCTGGACCCTTCACAAGAGGGGAGTGGGAAAAAAATGAGAAACTTTCCAACACAGTGCTGCAAGCCAAAGCTCAATCTGACTGAACAGTTACAGACTGAGTAACTCTCTGGTATTTTTCCTGCACCAGCTCAATTTCAAGGTTATTATTTAGAGCACTTCAGATCACTGATCACTTTAAGTAGTACCCACAGCTCCTTAGTGCTGCTTTTACACTTCTGTCTTTAAAGGAATTTTTTTTCCACCTTAAAGCTCAAGATGAGTGTTATAAATTGCTTGCTACATGCAGGGAAATGCCACTAAGCTGTGTACATGGCTCTTCCTTTGGAAGAGGGAAAACTCAGGAAAACAGCCAATTTAATGATGGCCATGCCATGTTTTTCTGCTTATGATTAACACTGGAGAGCTGACACTGCTTAGCTCAAATGGTGTTTTCAGACAGATCTGAGAAGGGTCCAAAGCTTCTTTTTGTTAATTTGTCAGAGTGGATTAATTTTTCAGCAGCCCATTACTTGAATGCAGCCTGCCCAGCTTCAGGCTTCATTGTGAGAAGCCAGTGATGCTGAGCTGGGAGCAGTCGTGGGCAGACAGACAGAGCCCAGATGTGGCACAGAGCTGCAGGAACCTTTTGAGGACATCTGGAGATCAGCTCATGAGTAAGATTCAAAGGATGCATCTCAGACAGAGCTTACTTACTTCCACAACCAAGCAACCACTTCCCAAACAAATCAGTGCCAGGATCACAACTGTTGGTTCTTGGAAATTATCTGCCCTTGACTTGCAGCCCGAATGGGACACCCAAAAAGACAACATACAGCACAAATGTTAAGCACTGGATACCAGCCCTGAAATATTTCACTAAATAAGCTCCTGTTTAGCACTGACTCTCACTTAGCACCAGTAAGAACTTGGAATGAGGATCGAGTCCCAGGAACTACAGACAACCAAAGAGAAGCTTGGGCAAATTCCAGCTTTTCATCATTGGGGTACTGAAGGACAGAGGTATCAAAACAAATGGTTGTGAAGAGCAGGTCTAAGACTTTTTCAGGCAGACACATACTGCCCCAGCCCAGGCTATGAATTAACCATCTCTGTCCCACAGTGCAGAACTGCAGCACAGAAGCATCAAGCTGCTGTCTCTGTGTGATTTTTTATCTGTGGGACAGCACAGAAGAAACAATCTCAATACAGCACAGGCCCCAGATAAAAGGTGTGGGAAGATGTTCTTGTCTGTCCAACACTTTTTTCCCAGCTAGACCAAGGTTGCTGTAGCAGAGACACTGTCCCCCAATCCATGCACATCCACAGGGTGTGACAAGTGTCCCTGTTTCTGCCCTTTTGCAAAGCCACAGGTGAGTCTATACATAATTCTGTATATGAGGTAAATGAGAAAACGAGGCCTGATTCAGACATAAAGGTGGGTTCCTTTTCAGCAAAACCAGAACACTGTACTTCTCACTCCTGCAGATCCAGTAATTGCAGAGGAGGTTTTGCTGATTTCATTGATGCATTTATTGACCACTTTCCCTTGATCAGCCTAAATCAACATAACCCTGCTGAAGCCAGTGCTGAGATGTGGCACTTATGGACATGGTTTAGTGGTGCAATTGACAATGCTGGGCTAATGGACAGACTTAATGATCTTAGACATCTTTTCCAGCATTAATGATCTTATTATTCTCTTGCATCCTGTAACAGATCAGTGTAGCAGCTTCTCTGTAGTTCATTTGCTTTTAATTAATGAATTAATATAATGGGACCTTCTTAACCTCTTATGTATATATTCACAAAACAGATGAAACATCAATCACTAAAAATAATGAGATGGGGAAAAGCAGCATGAAGTGGAATTCACATTCCACTTGAAATGCAATTCATGATCCTTTGCCATCTGTTCTCCTAGTTGTTCTCTATTCAAAAAGAAAGATCTACAGCACACTCATCTGCTTTACCTGAACAAAGAAATGCTTGCATAAATCCACACGGACATTGGGTGGGTTAAGTCTGAAATTCATGAGCAAACGACAATGACAATTGAATGAAAAATAACAAAGGAATAATTGGCAAGACTGCAGTATGAAACATGATGGAATAGCTTGCAGAGACCAGCAGTGAAGCCTTGATTTGGATGTACCTTTTTTTTCGTGTAAATGCAGAGGTACATTCTCAAATGCTGCAGATTCATGTGACAAAAACCAGCTCCTTGCAAACCTCAGCAGTCTTGGAGAGGAGAGTTGTTTGCTGCTGCCCCAAGGAGTGCTGAGGTACAGGGTCCTGTTCCACCAGAACTCCCCATCCCAAAGTAACTGCTGCTCTTGAGTTTTGGTAACAAATTCTTAACTTGTTAAATTTTGCAACTTTACAGTGCTAGATACAAAATCCTTAAGCACAATTATGCAGAAAGGCAAAAAATCTTACAAATTCTTTGAGGTGTACCCCCAAAAAAGTAAAATTAAGTTGTCATTATTGTGGTTGAATACACAGAGCTCATTTTCTAGAGGAGTGCCTGACCACGAGGCACCACTCAGTTTTTGGTGTTTCATTGCACATATGTGTTCATGTGCATGCATTTTAATGTGCTTCCAGTTCTCCAGATGAAGTTTTCCTTTCTGCATGGGATAAGAGTGCTCCCCACAACAGAAACCAGGAGTGATCTCTAAGTTCTGTGAGTGAAATGTGAGAATGAACAGTTATAGCAAGAACTGAGCTGTGCTCTTCAGACTGCTACACCTTCAATGTTAATAAACCACCTCATCTCTCACTCTGACAGGGAAGAGCAGCAGCAGAGGTTGGCTTCTGTCTGAGGTGCTGAGCCTTTCAGTGCTACAAAGATTCATGTGCACAAAGGCAGAAGGAGTAACTTCTACAGCAGCAATCAAAGTGAGGACCTTAGATAAAAAAGACACCAAAAATGTTGCTAATTCTCAGGTCTTTCTAACATGAGCCACAAAATAATTTGCAGGCTGAAAAATCACAGACACTCATTATTTTCAGGGCGTGGTGAGCAGTTGCACCATGCACTGTGTCATGTTTATAAAGCATCTTTGCCCAATGACTGCTCAAAATACACATCACCATTGAGTAGTTTTGCCTCTGCTGCTACGAGGCAGCAAAGGACAATGTGCCCTTTGAAATGTAATGAATTCACTGATAGAAGGTCAGCAAGGAAATTATGGCCAAGTTATGAATAAAACCAAAGATAAAATACGACACTAGAACCACATGACATGGAATTAAGGTTGAAAGATTAAAAAATTCACAACCAAGGCAATCTTGTATTTAGAAGTTTGCAATTATAAATCACGTTGCAAAGGTCCCTCTCTCAGAGGAGATGGTTGGTTTTGAGATAAATGGCTCTAAAGTAATATTCAGAGTCCTGCACTGAGCTAATCAGTGCAAGTCACTTCCCTGGGCCTTGAGACCATCAATATTTCATATGTTCAAATGGAAGTTCTACCAGCTTTTATAACTGTTTTTCCCTAAGTGGTTTTATTTTAACAAGAGCACATCCGTGCTTCTGTTATTTTCATAGGATCAGCAATAAATTCAGAACCTTGCTTAGAAATCAAAACTATCATTCTTCTACAACACCAAAACGTTCAGGAATTAGCTCACAACTATCACAAGGAAAATTTGGTTAGAGTCTTCCTGAAACATCTTGAGATTTCCTCTGCTCTGAGCAGTAGATAGTGCTTTTCCACCCAAGCACAGTTAGGAAAAACCTCTGCTTGATGAAACATATCAGGGCCATGTTTCCATGACCTAAACAGGACCTGTCTTAAGCCTTAAGTTGCTCTACTCCCCAGGCTTCAATCTGTGTGTCTCATTACTTGCTGGTATTTAGACATTGCTGTAGCTTGGGCATCTAAAGGAGTGTTGTGGAACCAGAGAGATCTGACTCTGGGCCTTTGTTTCCACCAGTTGTTGACCAGACTAAGAGCAGAGCTACAACAACCCAGACCCACCTTCTCCCAGGCAAGTGCCCCAGCTCCTGTGTCATTCTGAATGAGCACAATGTCTACACAGCCAACACACTCAGCAGCAGATCTCACAGGGCATTTGGATACAGAGAATTTCTTCAGTTATTCACAGTGCTGAATCTTAAATATCCAATACTGGCCATTGCTATGCACTCAAGAGAGATGTAAGCACCTCTGAAATAAGGCTGAGAATCACAGATAGGAGATTCAAGATGCACTGATAATCTCCCACCTACAGGCTAAAATTGCCTGACACAATTCCCTGCACACCTGAATTCCCTCCCTCTGTGTTTTTATATTTGTCTTGTCTGCTGAACTAGACAGTCAGTCTCTTTGGGTGGTGGCCAAGCACTAGACACAATACCATTTCATGATGCCATGCCCAAACAAAGCTGCAGAGATGAGTTTTTCCCTGATTTCCCCCCCAGCTCTGAGATGGGCAGAACAACACACTGCTGTCCCTTCAGGCATGTTGGGAATGTTCTGTTCACAAAGCACACCAGCACTCCCCTGACCTGTGAAGAGGGAGAAGGAGTGATTGCAGCCATGATTCAGTCTGATAGGGTGTTGGTACTCAGCTCCAGGAAATGAAGCCTGAGGGAGCAGGATCTGCAAAGAAACATCTCACTGTTTCCCCAGCAGCCATGGAACCAGAGCACTGTTACCCTGTTATTGTGCTATCCTTCCCTGAGGGACTCAGAGGTGCCTGTCAGCTCCATCCTGGTTTTGTTTTGAATGCCTGGAGGGGTTTCACAGAGCCTGGGGGGGCAGGACACCTCCTCACTAATGATATTCCTCTGCCACACTCTCAGTGCCCATGAGAGAGGAGTGGCTGGAGAGGCTCCATCTCTGAGGGGTGGCAAAGTGCTCCATGCACACTGGCTTCCCCTGTCCTGCCAGACTCTCTGACAGCCCCAAAACATGCTCTGGATACAAGATGCCATTTTTCCTCTCTGAGCTCAGGGACTGATGGCTACAAACCCCAGCAAGCACTGATGGACGCTGGTCCCACCAATGAGTTTGTCAGCATGATGCCAGGGAAGTGAGCTCAGGACTTTCTGCTTCTCTACTGCCTAAATAAAAGGAAAATCTCCTGTGACTACTTCCAGAACAAGCCAGTTTCAATTAATTGGGACAGCTACTGCTCAGGGACAGAAGGTCCCACCTGAGGGGCAGGGCCATCAGTTGAAGAGGGTATTGACAGCTCAGAGTATTGATAGCTCAGGATATTGATAGCTCAGGGTATTGATAGCTCAGGGTAGTGATAGCTCAGGGTATCAATAGCTCAGAGTATTGATAGCTCAGGATATCAATAGCTCAGGATATCAATAGCTCAGGGTATTGATAGCTCAGGATATTGATAGCTCAGGGTATTGATAGCTCAGGGTACTGATAGTTCAGGGTATTGATAGCTCAGGGTATCGATAGCTCAGGGTATCGATAGCTCAGGGTATCAATAGCTCAGGGTACTGATAGCTCAGGGTATTGATAGCTCAGGGTATCGATAGCTCAGGGTATCGATAGCTCAGGGTATCAATAGCTCAGGGTACTGATAGCTCAGGGTATTGATAGCTCAGGGTATCGATAGCTCAGGGTATCGATAGCTCAGGGTATCAATAGCTCAGGGTACTGATAGCTCAGGGTATTGATAGCTCAGGTATTGATAGCTCAGGATATCGATAGCTCAGGGTATCGATAGCTCAGGGTATCAATAGCTCAGGGTATCAATAGCTCAGGGTATTGATAGCTCAGGGTATTGATAGCTCAGGGTATCAATAGCTCAGGGTATCAATAGCTCAGGGTATTGATAGCTCAGGGTATCAATAGCTCAGGGTATCAATAGCTCAGGGTACTGCTAGCCCTATGCTATTTCTGAGTTGCTCTATCACTATCATGTGGGCCAGAGCACACCCTGCATTTAGCCTGTGGAAGACACTCAGTGTCACACATTATACACTTAGCAGGAGCTGTCCAGACCATCTAATACCTCTTTCACATCACATACATCAAGACCTTCTCTGAATGTCTACCTGATCCAGAAGGAAGAATGTAATTCAGAAACCCCCTACACTAATTTAAGTTTCTCATCACATAGAAACCATCACATGTTAATTTCTTCCAATCCTTAATTTTTGCTATTATTGAAAAAGTCTAGGTTTATGTGCAGCCTGACTTTAGCTTCAGCTCCACTGGCTCCTAGTGTGTGGGATTAGCTAAGTAGTTTTCAGCAAAACATTTATTTTCCTAAAAAAAAAAGACAGATTTCTGGAAATGGGTTAGCTGTGATGAAGTTTCTCAATTCATCCCTTCATCCCTGTTAGGCAATTTTTAATTTAAATATTCCAGATTACAAGTCAAGAACTATATTCTGTCACTATAATAGCTTGATATGAACTAGAAATGACCCAAATCAAAATGGCACCTTCAGAAACTATTTACTCCTTCATCCTTTCACTGGAGGAGATCTGTGTGGGTGTATTAGATATAAACATTGACTTCTCTCACTGCTGCTTTTGCTTTTCAATGGCAATTTACAGTAAGGAAGTAAATATAATTAGTTCACATTCAAATGTCATTTTTCCATCCTGGAAAACTGAGCATATTTCATTGCCAGTGTATAAATAAGCCTGTGGTACATCACATCCCACTGGTTGGCCACACAGCTCCACCACACCAAGAAGAAATGAGATTTTTCTTTTGTGGAAGGTAAGGAGGACTTATTCCTCACCAGAAAAAGTCTTCATTGCTGGAAGTGGCTCATGTTTGTAAATAAAGCTTTTGGGACTTGAGCTTTCCTCCAAAGGGAGGGAGTAACCCAGTGGAGACTGTGCCATGGCCCATGTCACCAGGCAAAGAAGCCTCCAGAAGGAGAGCTCTAGCTGGGAGGGATTTTGGAATGCCTGGATGTTGGGGAGAGGAACCTGGGAAGCAGGGTGCTTAGATTCAAGAAGTTCTCTGTTTCTCAGACCTCTTGTTCCTGTCCCTCTGCTCTTCCCTCCTGTCCTCTCCTCACCTGGGAGCCCGAGTCCATTCCCTGGTGGCCCCAGCCCTCCCCACCAGCCTCATCCCTGCTGCTGTTTGTCCTCCCCCGGTGCCCCAGGGAGCAGCACCCCTGGGACTGCAGCCCTGAGCACAGAGCAGGCAGAGGAGCCTGCTGAGGGGCTGATATGCTACAGGAAGCAGCAGGGGAGTCTCAAAAGCACTCCAAGGGTGTGGGCAGCAGCTTTCAGGGTCTTGTCAGACAGCATTAAACTTTCCCTCCTAGGAAAAGCATCCTCTGGAACTGCTGTTTGGGGAAATGTATTCTCTTCAAGGCACTATCAGTAGCAATTACTTTTTCTGCTTTTTCAGTTAGTTCTCAGAAGAAAACTTGTCACTGCCCGACCGCTTCCAGTTCCAGGAGAAAAATCCTGCATTGGTTTGGATGCAAAGTCACCCGTTCTGACTCGCATTGGTTTGGATGCAAAGTCACCCATTCTGACTCGCATTGGTTTGGATGCAAAGTCACCCGTTCTGACTCACATCGGTTTGCTTGATCCCTCTTGAACTTTTTCTCTTAAATTGTCCTTTTAAAAGATGCCAGAAATGCACAGATACACGACTGGTGCTGTAATCACTTTGGGAACTTGGACACCCAGGAGAGCTGTGGCCAGAAACAAAAACACACAGAGGTCCAGTTGGGTCTGTTACTTCAGAGCAGCCAGCAAAGAAAGAAATTAATACAAAGAACAGTTCTGAAAAACCATCAAATGCCTCTGAACTCTGCTGATCATGGGTGGTCTAGAGGCTTCAAAAATGCAGGAGGAAAGAGAACTACTTCTGTCCCTTCTAAACAATCCATTCATTTAAAAAGTCCCCTCACACTAGAAATGAGGAGAGGACCATTCCTCATAAAAAGGAATTTCAAAGACTTTTACCAGAAATGGAATGTACAAATTACTGCCTTTTCCAAAGCCAAAGGATGTTTTTCCAGCATGGCACCGCATCCCCAGAAAAGTGCTATGGGGAGTTTTGGTTTCACTCATGATACAGAGTAACATCAGACTCCAAACACCAGCAGAAAACAGACAAGCCAAGGGAATGCCCTGGGAGAAACTGCAAAGAAAGATACTTTTCCACTTACATGTCCCATTTCAGGGCTTTTAAATGCCAATTTCCATCAAATCCTTATTGCTTACATTTCTTCATGTAGTCATAATGAAAAGGGAAAGGTGTTTTCTAATAGCTCAAAGAAAGAAACTTGCTTTTTTCCCCGTCTGCTGACACTCTTTGTCCTCAGGAAGTTTTTGCTCCAGAAACATAAACGTAAAATATTATGCAGGAGAAATGATTGAAGCTCTCAGAAGGTGCCAAAGGGGCAATGACTGAATTTGGCAAAGGACACAAAGCCTTGGCACAAACAGGTTCCCCTCCAAGACTGCATTTCCCCTGCTCAAGCTCAGACTCAAGGATTTCCTCTCCTTCTCCAGTGCCATAACACAGTGCTTCCTCAGCAGCTGGCAGAAAACACATAGCACAGGACCCCAGCCACCTAGGAAAAGTAGAGGAAAAATCAGCCACAGGAATGTGGTCTGCCACAAATTACAGCCCTGGCCATGGCTGGGCAATCTAGGGGTGAAATGGGAGGAGGACTCCAAGAGGTTGCTCAGCAAAGGAGTAACCTATGAGGGACTGGGACATGTAAAATTAAAAATGCTTCCAAAGAATGGTGGATTGGGCACTAGAACAGTAGCATAACCGTCTCCACTGATTAGAAGTTTCTCTAGTAGTGTAGCTGATAAGAAAACATCACATACTCTTCAGAGAACTCTCTTTTAAATTAATGCCTTTAAATCAAAAAGAATAAAAATCCCCACAGGAATATTTTTCCAAGCACTTTATTTAGATTTTATTATTGTAGAATGAAATAAAATAAAAAACAGTTGGATTTGCTTAGACTTTGGGAGGGATCCTGAGGCTTTAGTTTTACCAATTCATTTTTTCATTAGGGTGGAAGGTGAAAAGACAAAGCAGGTGTAACAAAACATAAAATCAGGTGGTGATTTTCTGGAATTAAAAATGCATCCATATTGATGAAGGCTCCCAGCCTACAAGGAGCAGCAGAGGTCATTTGGTCTGTTCAGCCTGGAGAAAAGGAGACTGAGGGGAGATCTCACTGCAGGCACAACGTCCTTGTGAGGGGAAGAGGAGGGGCAGGCACTGATCTCTGCTCTGTGGTGACAGTGACAGGACCCAAGGCAATGCTCTGAATTGTGTCAAGGGATGTTTAGGGTGGACATTAGGAAAAGGTTCTTCACCCAGAGGGTGCCTGGGCACTGGAACAGGATCTCCAGGGCAGTGGTCACAGCACCAGCCTGACAGAGTTCAAGTGTTTGGACATTGCTCTTGGGCACAGGGTGTGGCTCTTGGGGGGTCCTGTGCAGAGCCAGGAGTGGGACTTTGATGATCCTTGAGTCCCTTGCAACTCAAGATATTCTATAATTCTATGACTTTGAAATGTTTTCTGGATGATTCTGACAGTCCTGAGTGGTTTGGGAGGCAGCCACATTTGCAAGTGCACAAGTGCAGTGTGAAGCCATCACTGACACATACATGTAGGTGGGCAACTCACCACCTGTCGACTCTCACCCCTCAAATTAGTGTCTTCTCTAGCAGACACTTCTCTTGGCACCAAAAAATCAGTCCCTCATGTCCCTTAGGAACTGGTTCCAGAGGAGCAGGCCAGGAAACCTTGCCATTTTTGGCTGGCTGCAGCAGGAGTGGTGGATATCACATTTGCCTGGCCATGCTCATGCTCCTGACCTCAGTGCCCCAGAACTGTGCCAACAGCTTTGCTCATCAGAGTGGCCCCTTTCCCCTGGCTCCTGGTGAAGCCCCAGCACCAGGGAGCCTTGTCTGGTGGTTACAGGCATGGCAGCAGCATTCCCTGTCCCTCACTCCCCACCATCAAGGGCTCTGATCAGAGGTTCAGTGTGGAGCACACTGGGGCAGCTCCTCCCTCCTTCTGGGGACCTTTCCTGAGCTCCCCACCAGTGATCAGACAGAAGGAAAAGAGAATCAGTGTTGTCATCCACTAAACCTGACTTTGGAGGTGTTCTGTCCACACTTCCAGGAACCTGAACAAGGAATGTATCTTATCCCTCCCCTCAGCAAACATAGACCTCCCAAGGGCCAGTTGCACTCGAGTTTGTCTTGAGGACAAAGCCATCCATCCTTCTGGAGAGATCCACCTGGGGAACTGACTGGCTCTCATGATATGAGCAAGTGTGCCCCTAGAGCACGCTTCCCAGAGCACCCATGGCACACACCCCTCCAAGAACAGCTTCCATGGTCATGGTTCAGCCCACACATCATTCCCAGTGACACTGCCCCAGCGCCCCAGGCTCCCTGGTGCAACAATCCAAATGGTGACATTACATCACTGTCACTGGAATAGATTCATTCAGCAGCTGAAAACCCCCAATGCAACTGATTTGCTTAAATATTTGTTTAAATACTGCTAAACCACCACATCACTCGGAATAAGAGAGCACCTTCAGCTCAGGGGTGTAGGAAAGCACACATATAGGTGAGCTGTCCTGTGAGGAGCCAAAACCACTTCTGCCTTTTTCATTGGTTGTGTTTAACTGACAGTCTTTGAGACAAACGCAGAAAAAGAGGAAAATGTGTGAAGGAGCAAGCTGCACCACTTCTAATGAGAGTACAAGCAAAGGCAAGCAACACTGGGAATTATTTTTTTTGGGGTATCTAAGGACACTAGAAACTCAGATCAGATTATTAAAATTTCACTATGAAGAAACTTCCACAATGACTCTGAGCAGAAGGATTTCTGGGCCAGTCTTAGCTGATTAATTGCTTGTGACACCTCCAGAAACTTGAGACGCTCCATGCAGCACAAAAGGAAATTCAGATTCCCTGCAGCACCACGGGCATATGCTGTACATCCTGGCAGTACCACGGCTCAGGGAGCTCATTTTATTTGTGTAGCCCCTGGGGTGCTGGGAAGGATGGCAGGCAAGGGGTTAAGTAGTGGCACCGTGGTTTCTGGAAGGGAAAGGCATGCCTCATTAACCAGCTGGAATTCATCGAGGATATGAACACCAGGGTGGACATGGGAAAGGCAGCAAACACCATATTACTGAGATTTTCAGGGTACACTGAACACAGGTCCACAAAGGTCAGTGCCAATGGCCAGTGGTGGCAGGAGGGGAAAACAGCCCTGAGAAGTCAGGGGCCCTGGGAAGAGAGCAGGAGACCAGGGTGGGGCTCTGAGTGGAGCAGCCTTCCTCTGTGCCACCTCTCCATGCACAGCCACGACGTCTGTCACAGCCCCACTGCCCCACCAGACAGAAGGACAATGAGCATGCAGCCAAGGCTCTGAAAACCTCACCCATCACTTCCATGTGCTCATCTCCTCCCAGGACTGCAAGCCTCAGATTTCCAACCCATCACACTCATTTGCTAAGCTAGCATGGTACAACTGCATGGCTCTGTGGTTACTGATCCAAGCATCCTGCAGCTGCAAGATGTGTGAAAGTGCCCAGCACAGACACTTCACTGCTCAAGGCTCACCTGCCCCAAGCCTTGGGCCCAGCAGATGGCACGTGGCAACTGCAATGCTGCTCCTTCAAATATAATGTCATGGGCTTCCCCTATGATCAGCTGCAAGTCCAGGATTGCTCTGTTATCCCCTGTGATAAAATTCTAAAGTTCAACTGAGGCACAAAAACCGGATCCACGTGGAAAATAAATTCAGCATCTCTTTACCCAAAAGGTCAGTGATTAGGAATTTCATCCAGGAAAGAGGAAAAATTTATTTAAACTCCTTTATCTGTCCTGGGGAATTTGAAGAGTGTTGTTCTGGAAATAATATTTCATTTTCATGTAAAAAATTAATTAAGCATGGAAGTAGGAGAGTGGAGTTAAGCATAACCCCCTACAAGAGGGATTCACAGTAGGCTGGAAGAAAAGCAATTGTTCTCTGCTCCCTGGCTCTGTGAGTGTTTTAATATTTCACATGACACATTGAGCACAACACAGAAGGTGGAACCCAGACAAGTCCAAACCTCCGTATGCTTAAGATATTCTTTTTTAGGGTAAGCAATACAGATTTGACCCCACTCCCAGTGAATCCAGCTCTTCCATACTCCAGGTGAATGGTTTTGCTCCATTGCTAGAGCTAGAGGCAAACCACCAAACTCCTGCCCCACAAATTCTGTGTTTTGTCCCTCAGACAAACTACTGAGCACTTCTGAGACAAACTGAGAAACAGTTACTCAATGACTTAAAGTCTTTACCATAGCTCAAAGGATTGCAGTTTTTCTTTTTCTTTAGTCAATTTTTTCTTAGAAATGCAAGTCTCTGAGACAAAATAGGAGCTAGAAAGTACATGAAGGTATTGCTCGTGGTGTGAAGACAGTGAGACTACTTGTATTACATTTGTTTACCTAAGGCAAGGCTATGATGGGCTTGTCTGCTCAACTCTGCTCCTTTTTATTTCAAACTTCATCTGGAAGATTTACAGCAGCACTAGCAATGCTAAGGGAGGATTGTTCATCCATTTGCAACTCGAGTTGGGCTGTGATTTACATTTGAAGCAGATATTTTAATCCCACAGTTGCATATCAGGTATACTTAGATTTACCACAGTTGTTCTTCCCTCTGGTCAAAAAAAATCATTTGGGAAAATCATACACATAAATCCATTCATATATAACATTTTTAAAAACAGTTTTGCAAGCTATGTCCCAGGACACAGCATTCCAAATCTGAAAACATGCTGTCCTTGAATCACCAGGGTTGAGGGACTGTATCATTGTAGGGGAAAACACATGGCAAACAGAACTGACCCCGCTGACCTCACCCTGTATTTGCTCCTCAACACCCTCAGCAGAGTGTGTTCTACATTCCAGCTAAAGCACCTGGCAATGCATCAGGGCTTGGGACCTGCCTGCTGCTTTATTTCTACATAGTAGATGCAAAAATTCCCTTCCATTCCAACACTGAGCCTTTCCATTGAAATCTTCACAGGACCAGGCCCAGAATGACTCCACAGTGCTCAGATTGCCTTCCAGGTGAAGCCACCTCTCACCAGCCAGCCTGACCTCAGACAGTGCCAGTGCCAGTGCCACCAGCTGCAGGTACTCAGCTTTGCTCTCACCCGGCAAGAGCCACGGGAAGCATTTGTGGGCACTCCCAACACAGCTTTCCTCATCAAGGGCAGAGCCCACTGATCCCAAAGAGTGCCAAGGAGGCCCCAGGTGCCAGGGCTCTGTCCCACCAGCAGCTGTTTGCCACAGCACAGGATCCCTTGTAACACCCTCAGTCATCTTGTGGGCAGGTCCACCTATTCCCACCTCTCCTTAAAGCTTGGGAAAAGCTCTGGGTAGACAGAGCTTTTGACCTTTATTTTCCTTGCAAACCCTTAAGATTGTGGAAATAGTATTTCCATGCCTAAATGACAGAGAAGCAGACTCCAAAGCCATGCAGGCTAACAGCAGTGCCATGCAGATGTGAGAAACACCAAGTTCTTCAACTGAGGTGATGTGAGCTGCTGCTTGGGGAGTGAGGAGGGTGGGGATATCCCACTGAAAACTCCAGGGGACAACTGAAGAAGCACTAAAACATTGCACCTTTTCTTCCATACTTTTTTTTTCCTTTTTTTAGTTCATTTAACATTTGCTTCTGGCCCAGGTATGATGTGAGTATGGGGGACAGACTCAAAGCATCAAGAAATCACTTTGAGGTGACCCCTTGAGTAAATAACCCATTGCTCAGCTCTCCTGCCCGTGTGCACCACAGAAGTTGATTGATGGGCAGCAGCCAAAAAAAAAGATGCTGCCAGTTCCCTACATGCAGAAAACATCAGCCTTGATTGCTTGCAGAGGTGTGCTACTCTTCCAAAGATCTCCCTCAAGCAACACCTATGCCAAAAGTGAGGATGCAAATTCAATTGTATTGAAGCAAACCAGAGTTTATTTAGTATTTATTACCCATTTTGTTGTCAGACATGGCTTCTTCTGTGTTGGTTTTCCTCTGGTAAACACAGACTTTTTTTAATTTTATTTTTTTAATAAAATATATAAAACATTGTGCATTGCTATCCATAGGAAAACTGTAGTTTAACAAAAAAAAATAATAAGGCACATTCCTGTGCAGCATCTTCAAATATATATATATATATTTAAAACAAAACAAAAAGAAAACGTTTTTCAACCTCTTTGAGGTTGTTAACTCCTCACTAGTCACTGACACATCTCTTATATTACCAGAATTTCACTGTTGGAGATGGGTTGGGTTGTGTTTGACAGGGGCCAGCAGGGAGAGCAGACTCAAAAAAAATAGGATTTTATCCCTGAGGTGTCAGTAAAAAACCTAAATGTTCCCATTGAAAAGGAAGATGAAAAGACAGCCATAAATAACTGAATACACTATGGCAAACATCCAAGCACCGAGATGATTTCACGATGGAAGAATCCCCCTCCCTCCCATCCCCCAGTTCTTAACAAGTCCTATTTGCTGTTGGGTTTTAATTAGGGTA
>VWZV01010502.1:555637-793648 GCA_013397155.1 Irena cyanogastra
AACCGGCCAGGATGCACCTTCCCCCCCCCCCAAAAAATCATCTTTCCAGAGTTGTCATTTTGTTCACAATTCTCCCACAGTACTCGGTAAAGGGAAAACACAAAATCCTAAATGGAGACCAGATCCTGGAGAGCCTCCCTCTCCAGCCAAGAAAGGAGCACTCGGACCACGGTGTGCCACATCCCACACGGGGGAGCTGCCACTGTCTCCTCCCCGCCTGCCACTCAGAAATGAAGCCGGCAATCACTCCTTTGAAACCAGAAAGCGTCCGGGAAGAGGGGTGATATCAATATGTCAGGGAGAGAGAGATGGGGAGAAGGTCACGGCCGTCCATCCACACCGCCCCAGCGGCGCACTGACGGGAAAAGGGGAGACGCCCGAGTTGTACGGCTCCCTCCGTCTCCTCTCCGAGGCGTGGGGCAGCCCCGGGAGCAGGGCAGCACTGCGGGAGCCCCAGGGCTCAGTAGTAGCGGTTGAGGCTCCTGGTGCCCGGGATGTCGGGCTGCCCGTTCATCCAGATCTCGCGGATGATGCGCTCCCGCTCCTCCAGCCGCTGCGCTCGCTCCAGCTCCTCCGCCGAGGTGAACACGTTCATGTTCAAAGTCCTCTCGAACCTGCGGTGCCTGCGGGCTGACAGGTCCGACGTGGTGTCCGAGTCGTCGTCGCTGTCGCTGCTGTCGCTGTCGCTCTCCCGCTCCCGAGGAGGTTTTTTGGAGGAGGAGCGCTTGCAGTCCGTCCGGCAGGACACCCTGAGCACCAGCGCCAGCAGGGTCAGCACGAGTCCAATGCACACTCCGGACACGAAATACAGGGCGGCCCGCTCGGGGTTTTCTGCGGGGAGAAAGGAAATTATGGAGGAAAAGAACCCTTCAAAGAACAACGCACACGGCCCCTCCGTGCACATACCACGAGTTTCTGGAAGGGCCGAGTTTCCAGTGGCTGCTTTACTTCCATGCCCTCCTCTGTCTCCTCTCCTCAGGGCAATCATGAATGTAAGCCCTGGATTTGCTGCCAAGGCATTTGCCCACATGCAGAACTCGGGTTTACAGCAGTTGTGTTTTGGAGTTGTCTGGAAGGGAAGGGAGCAGCCCAGAGAATTAAATCTGATTCCCACGGGGCTGACACCAGGGTGCACCAGCCAGCTGCAGGTAAGCACACCTTGCTGTCACATCCGCTGCCTTCACACCAGGCACAAAGATGATTACAAAACTTTATATGCCCTGTGCTGTGGCCCATCTGAAATGAGAGGCTTGGCAGCACGGCAAAAATGCACATTATTTATTCATAGACTTCATTTGCTTATCTAAGGCAAGAGAGCTGGCTCCTCGCCCAGACCACCGAAATATCTACCTGTGCTCCACAGGCAGAGCTGGAGTCAGTGGACCAACAGGATGAGTCCTGCACAGCCACATTTCTGAGGTGATAGGATCCACAATGCCTTTCAAACTAGGTCATCTTGTTTATGTACCACCTTCTTCTTTTTTTTTTTTTTTGGTTCATGGGACTACTTAGAAGTGTAATTATGATTAATGTTGTACTGCCATTCCCCTGGGCTGAATCATCCTGTTTTATTGAAGCATTAAATGGGCAAAGGTGAACTGAGCAGAAGTGTCAAGACCAGCTCTACTCTGCAGTGTCTGCTGGGTGTCTTGAGCTCAAGGATGGAGTCAGTTCCTCAGATGAGTTTTACTCCCCTGAACCCAGAGATGGATCCATAACAGCTTCCACCAGCTGAGACCCTGACCTTCGGCCCCAAAAGATCTCTGTAGCTAAAAGGCTTCAATTCCCTGCACAGTGCTTTTAGAAGTGCCCTTTCCAGCCAATCTCCTAAAGCAAAGTTTGTAAAAGGTGAACTGGAAACTATTGGAGATGTTCAAAACTCAACAGGGCAAGACCCTGCTCTAATTTCAAAGCTGGCTCTAAATTAGAAGTTAGCCATGTTGGGAGCAAGGGATTGGACCTGGTGACCTGCAGAGGCTTCTTCCAACCTAAGTTACGCTTTGAGTCCGTGTGCTGTTCTAAGCAGTGTGTAGTTCAGTGCCTGGAGGTGCTCATGGAACAGTTACAGAGATGAAATGCCTTTGTGCTCTTCACTTCTCTCCCAAATGAATCCCAAAGGTGACTGATGAGCCAAGCTGAAAGAAGATGTCAAGATAGTCTGAAAATTGACTAATATATCATTAGACTGATCCAAGAGTGCTTGGTGTGGATGACATGGGGAAAAATCAGGCTGAAGATAGGACAAAGAAAGATGAGGAAAGTGCAGCAGGTAAGTCCAAAAAAAGAAGGAGGTGGACCAGCCTCCTGCAAACTCAGCTGTAATGCAAAGAACAAGCAGGACTAAACTGAATGTGCCAGTGGGCCCATGACAGGGGGGTTAGAACTGATGGTCTTTAGATGATCTGTAAGGTATCTTCCAACCAAAAATCTGTATGAAATGCAGCAGTAGTTGGAAGGTCAAGTGAGACCAAAGCCACAGGCTTTAAACTAAGGTATTTTGATGAAAGCAAGACAGCACAATTCCAAAGGTAAAAGAGAAGATACCAGAGCAGGCAAGGAAAATGTGCCAATGGCCCCTGCAGCAGACTGGCTGAGTGAAATCCTGCCTCCATTGAAGGCAATGGCTACTCTGATCTCAAGGGTCAGGACTCAAATTAGAACTGCAGCCTCCTTTGTGCAGTAGGAGGAAAAAGCAAAAGCTGCTGCTGCCCATCCAGTCCTACGTGAACAGTGACAAAGAAAAAAAAAAACACCAAAAAAACACCAGGAAAAGCAGAGTCCCTACCTGATAACACTTTTATCTCCATGTGCAATTTAACTGAGGACAGTAATCACCCAGCTCCTTTTGCAGGTAGCCCTAAGAAGGGCTCTGGGGACACCTGGATCATGGGAGTGTGAGCAAATGAGCAGAACTGGGGTGTTTATACTGGAAGGCACTGGGTGCTGTCTGCCTCAGCTCTGCCTGGCTGAGAGGATGCCATGAACACTTCCCTGAGCACCACACTCTGCACACACATGGGCTTGATTTGGCTGCATTAGTTCCACTGCTCGCTCCTTTGGAGCAGCTCATAAAAAAAACATAGATTGGAGCCTGAGACAGAGATACATGTGGATTCTCTGCCCCCAGTTTTGCCCTTGTCCTGCTTTTCCTTTCTCCTCCACACTCCTTTTTCCATGCTACTGTATCCAGTTCATGAGCAATTTTACCTCCATTGCTACTTAAGCAACCATTTTTCTTCCCCTGCTTGTACACATCCATACAACCCTTCATGTAGTGCAAGAGCTGTAATTGAATTTTTGGGCTCCAGTGGCATTTATGAGCTCCTACAGCTACTCTGTCAACATCTGAGACACTGTCTGGACTTCCTCACAGAGATGTAACCCTGTGTTCAGCTGCGGTCTTGACATTTATCGTACACACAATCCACTCACACAGCAGCATCTTTTTTTTTTTCACAGCAGAAAGAGCAACTTAAGCTAAAAGCCACAGGCTCTGCTTTTTCTCACTTGAAGTAGCCAAGTCAGCAATAGCCTAGATTTGGGGATATAATGGCTGATTTTGAGAGCCTACCCCACGGCATGTTCTACTTGTAAAGACCAAAACCAGGCACCTTCTTCAGCAAATGGATGCCCAGCACCTTCCAAAAGCTCAGAGGTGGTCCAGATTCATCTAACCAACAGTGAAGCTCCTCAAAACACTCATTATACTTGAAAAAAAGTTCTTTGTAAGTATTTGGACATGAGTATCAGGAGTTAGCACAATTTTGATACGCATCCTTGTGTGCATATGTGTGTATACACTCATTAAAACACAGATTTTGACCACTGAAGCTTTTTCTTCCAGTGCTATAGATGATAGCTCAGAGCTTCCAGCAGAGTCCAGTTTCTGCCAATCTCTTTGGCTGAGGCTACCTTTATCCTTCCTTGTATTTCTCTCTCTGGATTGGAAGCATTGATAAAAATGTCACTGATTCAGGCCTGAAATTAGTCCACATAGGCAAAAGATATATACTCTACATAACCCTTCACACAAAAGCCACCTTTTTCTACGCACTCAAACTGGACAAAAAATTAAAAACACATTTTACTTGATTTTTCCAACCAAACCAGCAGCAATTACAGAGCTTGCTTCCTGAGGGCTAACAATCTGCTGGGAGCATCAGCCCAGACTGCCATTAATTCCCCAGGAAATGCCCCAGGCCAAGGCTGTTATTGCTATTATAATAAATTGTTTCAATAAATAAAAAACAATCTAGGCATTAACGCTGCTGGCTTCCTGTAATGGTTTCATGCATTCCAAAACCTCAGTGGGGAGGAAAATTTCAGAGGGCCCCCAGTAAAAGGTTCAGCACTGAGCATGGCCAGACAAACAGTAGGAGCAATATCTTCTAGGGAATTTGCAGTCAGCCCCACAGGCTGCCAAAATCCCCTGACAGAACAGAGGAAGCTCTCCAGGAGCCCCTTATTAATAAGGCTCAGGCCAAGCAGTCTAAAATTTTGAATGATCTCCCCTGGGCTGTATTTTGGAAGCCCCTTGTTAATAGCTTGGCAGCAAAGCTTTGCTTATGAAAGAAGAATAAAACAGGAATCTGTGGAGGTTTCCCTCCAAACTGCTTCATCCTAAATGCAGTGACAAAATGGGGATAAGTCTCCTGTCCAAGAGGAGGCACTGGAAGAGCTCTGATATATTTTGAATGTTTAATAATTATATAGCCACGAGGGACGTTTCTGGTCTTGCTGATAGTCTGTGACTGCAAAGACAGTTCCTGCTCTCACTGAGACTGGTGAAGACTTTCTAAACATTCAGGAACAGGTCCACAACAAATAACAGGTCTGAGGTGTGTAGGCAGAGATGGCCTCTAATTAAAAACCTAATTCTACAAGGAAAATCAGCTTTCAAATAAAGGGTGTATCTGAGTCTTTTGCAAGACTGAACTCTAAATAATATTTATCTGTTGGATCAGCTCCTAATTTCATTCCTCATTGATATTATTCACACTTTTTCTCTGTTTCTGAAGAAATATGTTCTGGAATCTGGGATGAGACTGACACCTAACTGGCTCTGATATCTAACCATGAGAGCTGCAAATCAGGACTCTTTTGCTTCCTGCTGTGCGTAGATTTTTACTATTCAGTTGTCCATAGGAAGATTCCCAGCTCTTGTATGGGAATATCAGTCCAAAAGATGGTGGAAATGAGCATAGAGGCTCTTGCTAATACTGGCACTCCTCTGGGCACTGCAAGACTCTGCATGTGAGTGACTGAGTCTGCAGACTCTTCACCTGCAGCTGCCCACCCAAAACTGCCATTTTGTGCAGGAAATGTCAACACCATTGAGCACAGAAGGATTTCACTATTTGTGGATGCTCTCTCCAGGTTAAAAACACCCCACTGCCAGGAGAGAGGAAAAGCAGCAGAGAGGATCATCCTTTCAAGCCTGCACTTTACCTATGAAATAGCAAAACCTCACGGCTTCATTTCCCTGCAGTGCATTTGAGGGTATCCACCACCCTCTGCCCCAAGAGAAAAACCACTTTTTATATTGCCCCTGCCTATTTACCATTTTCTTTTGCAAACTCCTGTTCTGACACAACTCATCAGCACAGGGAAGCCCTGAATGTGGCACTTTCAGCCTGCAGAGAGCACCTGAGGCACGTTTTCAGTGTCGTGGAACAGAGCAGTTCTTGCACTACTGTTCCTCTTTGGCACCAGAGCTGTGGTCAGGAGCAGTGGGAAGATGTGTGACCCAGAACCAGCCCCCCCTGAGCCACTATAATGGATCCTCTATGGACATCAGCTGTGGTTTGAGCTGCCTTCAGGGCCCCAAACTCAGGCAGGCATAAAAAAAAAAAAAAACCAACTGCTCTGCTGTTCAAAATGTGCACTAGGAAGAGGGATGGCTTGGCAGTGCTCTAGTTTTATGCAAATTGTATTTGTGCCCTGTGACACAGTTTGTCTTTGAAGTCATAAGCTAAAACATCTCCATACTCACATATAACAAAATAAATCATGACAAATCCATCATTTCCACTAAAAGCAGAGGCTAAATTACATGCAGCAGATAAAGATGGTTTAGGACATCTGCTGTTTCAATCCGTGGGTCAGCCATCAAATACTTCTATAATAAATAACAAATGGGACATATATGTCACTGAGACTGAAACCCATCTAACAGCCCTGTGAGGAACATGGAAACCAGCTGATCTTTAAGGGCTCGTCCAACCCAAAACGTTCTGTGGTTTCATGATACATAGGAAAACAGAAGCAACCAAGTCCTGAACTCAGCACTTGAAACCAAAGTTTTGAGGTCTGAGTTTACCTATTTGACATCCATGGATGTGAACACAACACAAGGAAACCACAACAAGACAGGGCAGACAAATCCCATAGCAGCAGGACAGTTAAAGTTGTTTGTGCTGCAGTAAAATCTGGAGGCTCCTGCCAAGGCTGACACCTTGTGATGGGGATGAATCAAGACCTTGTGCCCTAAAACCACCATAGAGTCAAAGAGCTCTGCTGTGGTCAATGGAAGCAAAGTCCATGGAGCATTGCCAGCAGCCCTGAATCACAGTCCCAACTATCCTGGACCATTAATCCTACAACTTTCTCTGCCCATTACTGTTCAGATGGGGAACACAAATATTAACAGCATTTTGTTTTATGGTAGGGATGGGAAGGTAGGTATTCTCATGCAAAAAAATGGTAGCTGTGGGTAAGGGGGGAGAAGTGGGATAGACAGAAGACTGCTTTAAGGCTTGTTTTTCTAACTTTTCCTTGGAGATACCCATGCAAGAAAACAAATCTGTCCTACTCAGCTAACTTCAGTGAAGAACACTACTAATCCCATTTAATCTGCCTGACTCTGAGGGCAGTCATGAAAAAATGAATCCTGATGACAGCACTGGATGTGTAGAAGAGCAGAAATTTGTATAACCCTTCATGATCCTTTTAGAAGAATCCTTCACTAAATAATATGCAGAAACATTCTCACCAGTGGAACTCAGTGGTTCCAAATGCAAAGCCCAAGTTAGCTGCTTCAAAGCCAAATACTTGGATTAGCAGCATGGGGGCATCTCAGCAAGAGCATGGCACCAAGAATGCACACTGTTTAATGAATTAGAAAGACTGAATTAGCTGGCAGACATGAAAAAGTAGCTCGCAAATACTGGAGTTTTAGTTAATATAGCCTTGAACACTTCCAGGAATGAGGCAGCCACAACCTCTCTGGGCCACCTGTGCCATCCTCACAGTAAAGAATTTCTTCCTAATATGTAATCTAAACCCACTGTCTTTCAGTTTAAAGGCATTCTTCCTGGTTCTGTCACTTTTCTTTCACCTTTTAAAGTGAATTTTTTTTAGAAGATTGCTCCCCCGTTACTTGAAAGATACACGTAGGTGAAAGATAAACTGTGATCCAAGGAAATCTTACTCTGAACTAGTTTTTAAATACACAATTAAGTAGACTCTCAAGTTACTTCATCTTCACACTTCTATTGAAGATAAGCCAAATTCTCTTAAGCAGTGTAAAGAATTGGGTGCTGCTTATTTTCCAAATTACAGGACAACAAACTTGCCTCCCTAATGAGCCAGGCTTTGATCTGCAGGAAAATGAAGCATTAGGAATAATACCACGTGTAAGATTACATTGTGTTTAACTCCAGATGAGAGCAGGCCCAGTGGAGAGCAGTGCACAATAAACTCTGTTATACACTGCCTGCTAGCGCTGCCCCGGTCAGGCCTTTCAGGGGAGGACTCGCTGAGAGGAGAATGAAATACACAAACAGTTCGGAGAGGCAGATTAGCCCCAGGTGACTGTGAAAGGAGGGTCTACAAAAAGGAGCCCAGGCAGGTGTGAGCCAGCAGTACCTGTGATGAAGGCATAGGCTGCCAGGATGTTGCTGAGCAGGGCCATCTCCGTGCCGACGCCCACGGGCTCCATGCTGCTGCTGCTGCTGCTGCTGCTGCTGCTGAGCGCCGGCGGTTCTGTCTCATCCACAGGGAGCAGGAGGGGGGTGTTGTCCACAGGGTAGAAAGGGGCCGACCTCCCTTTCTTCTTCTCTGCTTTGGCACAGAAAGGGAACGAGAAATGAGGAATGTAGAATGTGACCCAGCCCTACCCTGCCTTATACCCACCAGGTCAGCATCTGTGTTCAGAAATCAGGAGCTGCTCGACAGGGAGCCACCCAATTTTGCCCCTTTTTGGGGAGTAACTAAGCCTTCTCAAGCAGCTTCAGCTGAGCACATACCCCATCTGCATCCAAGCATCATCATCTCTCCCCCATCTCCTGCTCTTTCATGTCACCACTTAGACACACCCACCTATGCTACAGCAAATATATAATCAGGTTTCTTTTCTCTTATGTAAATCAAAGGAGCCTTTATCAACAGTGGGTTCGGCTAAGCTTGTAAGGAGGACTGGAAAACACAGGCAGAGCCCACAACCCTCTGCTGGTGTGGTGCTGTAGTGATCTATGCACACCTGGCAAACAGACATGCTTTCTCTCAGCCCTCGTGGGGAATGGCAGACCTGAGTTTATGACTTCCTTCAGAAGCCTGCTCATATTGTGTTTCACCCAGACACCATTTCCCCTCTGGAGAGGTGAGTGAACATGGGTTAATGATTTGATTTTATTTGTTGAAGACTAGAGCTAAAGAGGCAGTTCATTCCAGGAGGCTCAAAGAGACCCTTTCAGACCTTATCAGCTCGCTGTTGAGGGCTCCCCACACCTTGATCTGCAGGCAGACACCCCCACTACTCCCAGACTGGTAATTGTTTTCAACACAGGAAAAAGTCAGTGCACAGGATCCAGCTCCATCACCCATGTGAGTTTTTAGCTGTAGCTGTTAAGAGATTTCCATGCTCCTTTCTCTGAGTGTCTAGTTCTGGCCAAAAGAAAGCATCACTGTAAAATCACAGACTTGCACCTGGCTTCCATTTATCTGCAGGTATTAAATTCAGGACACTGCCAGGTCCATCTCCAGTGATGCCACCAGTGCCATGCAAGCAAAGGCATTCTGTCAGGAGTGGTGATGTGAGATGTTCTTTGTTCCTTGCCTGCCTGATCCATCTCCTTTCCCTGCAAACCCAGCAGTGCAAGACATCACGTTCAGCTTCCTGCTGTGGGTGCCAGGAAGCAGCTCCGCCCAAGGAAGCAGTAACAGAGTAAAGTGAGGGGTGTCAAACAGAACAGGTAATACTGGATGGAGAGGGACTGAGGGCAGGAATGTGTGTGCAGTGATGCCAACTCCTAATGTGCCTCGAGGAGAACCAGCAGGGATGGATGTCCAGGTGTCACTGTGAGGGATCAGCCCCAAGGAATGTGGGCACAGCTGCCACTGAATAGCTGCATGGCCTTGGGAAAGCCACACGTTCAAGATTACCACGGTGTTAATGGACTCCAAGCAAAGTGTTTAAACATGAGTGCTTGGGTGTCATATCCCAAGAGCCTCTTGCTTTAGGAGAATAGAGGTTAGTGCAGATCCCTTGTGCAAAAGGGATACAGAAGGTCCAAGGGCACTTCTGGCAGGAAATCAATAGCAACATTTCATGATTTTTTAAATTCAGATTAACATGCCTTCTAATATCTCCTTTATCCTCCCTGTCTGGTAAATCTGCCTGTACAAGTGTTTGAATTTTTCCCTACCGCTGTTCCAAGGAAATCCACAGATGCAGGCTAAATATTTAACTTCTAAAACTGAACCTAAAACTTGGATATTTCAGAGCATCTCAAGTAGCACCATGCATCTAAACTAAGGCAAGAGAATCCTGCTATTAGTTGATGGATAGCACAGAGTCATTCAGCCCTCCCCACAGCAGACACTTACAGCTCGATGTGTTTGCTCACACACAAACATCTAAGACACCCAAGGGTCAGGAGGACATCCATGCAGAGTTGGCAGGTATGAGAAGGGATGCAGGGGAAATGCTCACCCTTCTAGAAGCCAGGTGAGCATCCAGGTCATCACAAATTACACATTTATATGGGGATAACTGAATCCTGCCTGAGATGTCTTCTGACTGAGGTTTGGCTCAGAACCTAATATAAGATCCCTTCACAACTGAGGAAAATGAAGGGCACCACCAAAAATAATCTCATACATATTTCCTATATCAGATGGACACCAGCTCTGTTGGGTGAGAAGCAGCCCTTGTGCAACAACAGTGTCTTCAGGAGGCAGAGTAAGGGATAACTCCTCTCGAGATGTGAGATGTAAGAAGAATCTCTTTTTTTTTCTTTTCATTTCTAATTTGTCAAATGAACAGATGCAATCAAACATGTTTTTTAATTAATACTGGCCTGCATACACTAAACTCCAGCAAAGAACACCACAAAACCACACAACTGGTTTTATCATTGGCAGGATTGTGCAAGCACAGACACAGAAGACAGAAAATGACTGGACTTATGCAGGAGGGAAAAAACAAACACACACGATTTCACAAGGGCCGTGTGTTGCTACACTGTGTGGTTCCCTGGTCTGCCAAACCTTTCAGGATCATACTAAAAGATATACCCTTTCCTCCTTGCTAGCTTTGAAGACTTTTCAACGCCTAATCAACTCACTACTACTGGTTTTCTCCTCACCACCCTTTCTTCGCTGTTGCTAGGCACTTGAACAGTTCTCTGTGAGTTTACACCAAAGCTGAACAAAATTCTTTCAGCCAGCAGTAAATTTGCCCAACACCACAGTACAAGCACAGGAGAGGTTATTCATGATATCAGTCTGACGTTAGCAGTTTTAATAAAAGAAATAAAACAGGAAGGGAGATTACAGAAATTTACAAGTATTTTGTTATTTTTGAAACTTTCTTCCAGGTTTTAATTTCAAAATGACATCTTTGTTTGAAAAGTGGTGCATATTTTGAAAGCGAATGAATAAACTATGTGAAAACTAAACATAAGGTGTCATTTGTAGAAGTAAAATGTTTAGATGAGTGGAAATCAGTTCAGGATATTTTTCCTTGCTTAAAAGAATCTTCAGGATCACAATATTTATTTGGGGCTAACTTAAAACTTCTTTCCTTGATGGTTTTTCAGTAAAGCCCCCAAACTGACAAACCTGTTATTGCCAGTTCTTATTTATTTGTGAATTGACTATCCAAGCTGTGGATTAACTTTGCCAGGAGTTTAGACAGAGACAAGCTCTGCCCACACCCACCCTCAAGCTGAATCTCTGGGAACACAGACTGGGATTTTCAGTAGTGCTGAAAACCATCTCCTGCATATTGGGAAACAACACAAAACCACCGAGGAACCCAACACGTGCTCACCTGTGCTTTTCCTTTATTCATACACCATCCCTTCCTCCTACTCACCTATCCCTAGAGATGGCTAAGATCTGACTTCATTCATATCTTTTCACTTTGCATTTTATGAAAATAGCATTGTATTTCAAAGCTCAGTTGAAAACTTCTCTGTCCCATGAGGCAGATCTACTGTCTCTGCCCTGTTTTTTTTTTCTTTGCCACTAGACAGGTCTGGAAAGTATTTCTGTGATGAGTTTGGACATGCATGGCCATGACTGCTATTTTAAGAAACCCGGTGTTTCTTGAACAGTTTCACAGTTCACTTTAGCCTGTCACTTGTCACATCTTGAAGCTGTCACAGCCCTTTCTGACTGTGATGTGGAATGGGATTTAGGAGCAATACAGAAATCCAGGAAAGAGGAGATGGGAAGGAACAGTTACCACAACACCGTTAGTCTTGGGCCAACATCCCAGTGGTCACAGCTACCTGGGAGAGCTCGCTCTATGCTGGAAGGAGAGACATCCGAAAAGAAAACGCCGTCCCCTATAACATTGGGGTCAAACACTCTTGGCTGCAGTGGAAAATGTGGCTTCTGATGCCCTTGTTGATTGGTTGGTCTTGCCTGAGTTTCATGCAGAAGCTTCTTGGGAACTGAAAGAGAAGAGCAAGAAGAGCAGTATTGTTAGAGTGAGTTATTTCAGCTGGTCAGGACGAGAATTGTCACATCATGCTACGGGCTCAGCTGATAGTTAATTACACCACATGCAGCCCAAACAGACATTCATTTTCCACTTTGATGAATGCTCTCCAAATGCTAGCACAGAGACATTCAACAAGAGAATGCTGGAAACCATGAAGTGATGAAGATACTGTTCATTTACAATTAAGCCTTGAGACTAGGCTAAGGATCAGATTCGGATGTTCTATTTAGACACTCATCTCAGAAACTGAAATACAGCTTAGTATTTCTAAGCCAGGCTTTGGCCTCAGCTCTAGGCTTCAGAGCACTCCAGTTAGAGTTCTCTGTTCCTACCATGACAGCAGGCTGGACAGGATGCTCTATAGCAATGGGAGCTATAGCTATGCCTAAAATCCTGCCTCTCTCAGCCATCAAGCTTCTGGCTCAAGACGGAACATCAGAAGTTTCCATCCACTCCAGGTTCACAAAACCAGACTCTAGAGGATGCCGTTCACGTGAAATCATAAAGCTTAAACAATCCACCACAAAAATAAGCTCCTGCTGTAAGAAACCCTCCCCACCTTGTGAGATCCAAAATACACTGTTTACCATTGCATTTTAGGCTGTAAGATGGGAAAGGCTCATTCTTCATTCCCACCATCCTGAGGAACATGAAGACTCAGCTAACCCCTACTGTTCTCTGGTTTGTCAGCCACAGCATGAGCAATATGCAGGTGAAATGATGGGTTAATAATTGACAGATTTTTTGGACATCTCTGGTCTCCTCTTTGAACCAAAGCATGCCCTAGTAACAGGAGTGTTTTCTGAACCAGTTCTCTTCCTCAGCCACAGCCAACACCTGAGGCTATTTCAGAGCAAAGTGCTACCCCATACAGAGTGCTACCCCATCAAAGAGAAGAAATAGGTATACAGGTCATCCTCTTCAGAAAGTAGAGGAATCAACTGATGAAAGACAAAAATAAATTAAAATTTCCACAAGAGAAAGATTTATTTTTCCTGTCAGTGACTATACATTAATGGCTAGCAGACAACCAAGACTTTAGTGTGCTTAAGACACAGACTGTTGAGCACTAGGCACAAGTTCAGTAGACCCACATGAGCTTCAAGAGAAGATTTCTGGGATGTCCTTTTCCCCTTTCTCCAAGTGTAACACCACCTTCCTCTCTCATTCCAAGCAGGCTGCCACCTTCCAGTGGCTCAGTTTCCCCAGGGCTCCACTTGGGATCATGCTATCTCTCATCTTCACCCTTCAAAGGGGCGTGAAGAAGCGCAATTAAAAATGCAAAGCACTTTGAGATGCTTGGCAGAAGCTTGAAGGAGGTCTTGGAAAGAGGGCAACTCTGGATCAGAAAGGAAATTCCTGCCTGCCCCCCTGCAGCTAATCAGCTGCCAGACTAGAACAGGAGATTTAATCACATCCATTAAATTTGCCTGCATCACCCACCACATTACTGGTGGGTGAAGTGATCCAACCACTTTGTTTACATTATGTTCGACTTACTGTCTTCGCTGAGGCAAAGAAAATTGTAACTAGATTTACAGACTGACCTCCTGTATTAGGCTGCCAGGACATCAGCACTGAAGTTCTTGCATTATTAGTAGAGTCATGCCAGGTCAGGAAACAGACAGAAAACCCCACAGCTTCTGAATATCAAAGAGCTGGCACAGCGGTTTCCAGTGAAACCTGAATTGGCAACAGTTGGAAGGCAGCAAAAAACACAACCCCTGGTAGGAACCAGACAGGAATGAGGGGGATACCTGTGCCAGAGAAATATCAGAAAGTCTGGAGAGGGGGTGAGTAGAACAGAGATTATCCTGCAAACCACAGCCAGGGAGAACTGCAGTTCTGGGTGCTGAATTTGAGGCACCCAAAAGGACACAGAGGCCATAGAGCTCAGCACCCTCCAAATATAAAGAATCCTATTGCTGTATCTCAGACTGAGGACCTGATAAACATTTAAAAGACAAAGGACATTTTCCTTTATACACTTTTCACCCAAACTGCATCCCAGTAACCTGTTGATAGGCATCCAGTGAAGAAAATGAAGCAAAAGGCTTTCATGTTTCAGACTTACTCTTCTTCATAAACATCTCCTTTACCTCTCAGCATTCATGACCATCTCCAGGGCACAAGACAGGCTGGATGAACCTGCATCTTTCATAGAAAAAGTGACACTACTCAACACTTAAGCATTTGAGTGAAGTAGGGGAAAGAATCACCATCATCTCTGGGTGTTCCTAAGCACACCCAGAGAACTGAGATGTGGCTTTTCCATCTTGGCATCTGTGCTATCACCACTTGAATGCTACCTACAGGACCAGGGGAGGAGTCAGGTAAAGCAAAACATTGCTAAATCAGTCAGCAACTGGTCAACAGCATCCCAAGGAAGAAAAGAGATGGAGAAATATTCAAGGAGAAGCATTGATAGTGAGTATTGTTGTCACAGCACCTTATAGAGTAGGGCTGTGCTGTTACCTCTTTGGGATGGCTGAGGAAGTAAGAACAGTATCATTTGGTGCCTTAAAACAGAGGTGGCTGTGAGGACAGATTCCCAAAAGCAGGCATGTGTTTAACAACTGTGACTAGCACACACTTTGGTACTTTCAAAAATTCCAAGAGGTGCTTTTCTTCACGTCAGCAACTAGATCCCTCTAAAACTCTGGAAGCAACTTAGTGCAGCACAGGATGTCTACAGCACGCAAATTTGGACTTTTCCACTTCAAGGGATCATTTTCCCTGTGGACTCCATAAACATCTTGAGTACATTTTGCCAAGAAAGGCCCATCTATACAAAGAGTACACAGAGAGATGGCATGCAGCAAGTCTGCTCTTTTTTCAGTTTATATGATGCTCAGCTGATACACAGCTTTCTTTTGATTTAGAAAGACTGTGAAATGGAAGGCATTTCTCAAGTGTAAAATACCTCACAATTTCCAGTTAGCTCCTGTGTGGCAGCCAACTCCAAAAGAAAGATTAAACATCTGGTTCCTTTGAAATGCCCTCCTTAAATTCTCCAGAGAGGAGTGCATCTGACACAAAGCATGGCATGAGTTGAAGCAAAGTGTCAAGGAAAGTTATTTATTATTAAAACCACCAGAAAGAAAGTACCAAGGATTTTAGTCTTATCTCAGTATTAAGCACAGAAATCCTGGCAGGGAAGGGTTGGCACTCGTCCTGCTCCATGCAACTGAGCAGAGAAGTTAAAGCAACTCAGTCAGCAGAATGAGTGATGGATGTGGACAAGAAGGGAAGAAACAGCTTCAGTCCAAGTGTTCATACACCTCATAGTCAGGAACCCTGCACCTAAAAATGCACATGAGAAATGAGCTTGGATCATCTGGAAGAGAGGAGATTAGTTGCTCTGGGGGCCTCTAGGGACTTTCAGTCTCTCAGGGGGTAGCAGTCAGCATTGAGATGTGGATATTTATCCAAATGATAAAACTCCACAGCAACTTGGGCTGAGAAGCACAGGGAGAGGTGTGACTTTTAAAATGGAAAGCCCTGGTCAGCCGCTCACCCTGGGGTTCAACTCAAACACACCACATGGATTCCGTGTCAGACAAGACTTGATCTGGAGACAAAGCGTCACCATCACTGTGACACTCCATTAAGGTACCTGCAGCAGTTGGTTCTAGGTTATAAATCTGCAAGGTAGCTTTTGGATCAGCAGGTTCATTCCCCTTCCATTACAGGCTTTCAAGTCTTTACATAATCCCTCCATGTCTGCTTTAAAAGCCATCCCAGCTCCCACTGCTCATCTGTCCGAATCAACATCATGCTAGCAATAATTTATACCAGTTCCCAACCCAAGAGCTGCATTACCCATTTGCAATGAATTAATGGCACCAATCTCACAATAAAACCTCTCCTCCACTGCCTGGCAGCCTCCCCCCACTGCAGAAACAGGGCTGAAGGAAAATCAAAGCCAGAGTGTGCTCTCTGGGCAGAGCAGATCCATCAGGGACGGTCGAGCAGCCAGCAGGACAGTGTGAAAAGGCACATGCTGGTGCTGCTGACAGTATCCTTATTTGTACTCAGTGGAGACGCCTTCTGCTGGAATTTTCACACAAGCAGTTTCTTGTGAGGCCAGAAAATCCAGGGCTGATGAAAAGAAAAAGCTACTGTGCCTGCAAGCAGCAACACTCTGAACTGCAGTGCTAAGAGATGGAAAAGGCCACTCAATACCTCGCCACTGTTCATTAAGGGCAGGCAGAGAATGTCAGATTGGTTTGGGTTGGGAGGGACCTTAAAGAGGATCTTGTTCCAACTCCCCTGCCATGGGCAGGGACACCTTCCATCAGACCAGGTTGCTCCAAGCCTCGTCAAACCTGGCCCTGAACACTTCCAGGGATGGGGCAGCCACAGCTTCTCTGGGCAACCTGTGCAAAGGCCTCGCCACCCTCACAGTCAAGAATTTCTTCCCAATACCCAATCTAAACCTGCTCTTTTTCAGTTTAAAGCCATTCCTCCTTGGCCTGTCATTACAGGTCCACGTTCCTCCTCACATTTCTCATAGGCACTCTTCAGGTACAAAAAGACCATAATGAGATAATTTGCTGTGTTTCCTATGTTGATCTCTCTAGTTTTAAACACTCCAGTCCTGGGGGTTCGACCAATTGCCACAATATGTTATTTTCAGAGGAATGCTGCTCTTTCTGTGTAATTATTTTCCAGTGTTGCTGAGTGTTTCAACTTAAGTACATATATTATTCTCCTAATCCAAACATTTGATGCTATAGCCTCCATATTTTATGGATGGGGAATTGGCTCAGGGACAGAGTTTTGAGAGTGTTTAAATATCAAAATGGTTTGTCCAATCTCATAGAGGGAGTCTGTGCCAAAGAAAGGAAACAAGCTCAGCCTTGCACTCAAACCATTCCCTCTTTTTGCTAATTTGATCATTTGGTGTTTTCTGATGCTTGCTCTGTCCTAAACATGCTTAAAGACTTCCACTCCCAGGAAGCAATTATGCCCTGACCTCCACCTTCACTGGATATACACATCAGTCAGCTGGAGGGGATCAATGAAAGCTCAGTGTTTAAAACACACAGACAAGAGGCTTGTCATTCTCCAGTCCTCTGCTCTATATTCTCCTGTGCATTTCCAGCCCATAAGGCTTGCTCCCAAAGCTCACCATGATTAAAGCAAATCTGCAAGATCTTCAGCAAACTCTCCTGAGCATGCTTGAAACAGAGTGCAATTTGAACAAAAAAATTACTCCCTCACCAAGGAAAATTACAACCAAGCCTTTTATCTGGGCAGGTTGGGGCCAGGAACTGTTGGTGCTCAACATATTTTTAAAATAATAACAATAAAAAAAAATACTTCTGTGAGTAAACACCCAATATAAACTACTGCATGTTTTTAGAGGTAGCATCTCTGACGGATTCTTGTTTGAGACTTAAAAATTCACAGCATTCAGCCTGAAATAGGATCATTTATGACTCCAAGTTGTTAGAAGAAAACAATTCTTCAGCACACGTGTATATGGCTCCCTCAAACTGCAGAACTAACAGTGGGTTTTGTGCAGTAAAACCTAAATTTATTAAGCAGTCAGTCAACAATGCCTATTAAAATAATGGATTTTGGCTGTGCCAGACCATAAAATATCACAGTACAGTCAGAGAGTAAGAAGGAAAAATCCCATACAAAAGAAGACTCTGCACCTGGTGACAACAGTAACACCACTGTGTAGCTGGAAACGGGGGTGGAAGATGATAATTTGATTAACAAAAGTAAATTGAGGCATAGCCTACCCCCTTGGCTTTATTCCAAGGGTCTCAGACATGGCCAAGGAACAAGTTGAAACCTTTTCCAGCTATCCGTGCTCCATCTATCTCAGGGCCTCACATGGAAAGAAGTTTTGCCTCTTCTCATGATCACGTGTGTTGTGTCAGACATCCAAAACCTACCTGCAAGTCCTGCCCTGCCACCAGACGGGGGGATTTTTGGTCAGATAGGAGTGTAATCACCTGATAGGAGATCATCAGATCCTGCAGCTCTCAAATGTCTCTATGAGCCTTGGAAAAGGCTGAGTGCACTTGACATCAGCTCTGTACCCTGGCTGCAAAGGCATGTCATGCCATCCTATATTTTATTTAGAGTGAAGGTACAATACCATTTAAACAGGGAGTGTAAAGGAGACAACAGGAGACATGAAGGGACTTTCTGCAACAGACCATAAGTCTGAACGTTGGGATTTGATCAACAAAGTGCCATGAAAAACCTTCACTCTCACAAAAAGCCCCAAACACCAGAACACAGATTTAACAAACGCAAGTGGTCCAGACCTTAGCTTCCATCTCCTTCAGTTATTTTGAAAAAAACATTTCTTCACCCCGCATGGATATAGGCTGCAATCCTGAAACCCAATGCAAAGCCCAAGAGCAAGAGGGAGTTCCCCAGCCTGCTGCAGGCGTGCTTTCCACGCATGGTGTTCCAAACCACCAATAACAAGGAAATGACTCATGCCAATTACAGTAAGGCCACTTCCAGGCACCATGCAGAAAGCAGGGGAGACTCTGGGAAACGAGCTCTGTCACAACCAAAGCCACCCACACCTCCCCGAGCCCGCAGCCTGCGCCAGGGCCCTCCCTCCACACTCTGCCCACAGCAGGAATCTGCCTGTTCTGCTGCTGATTTGGGGCTGGTGAGAAGTGGTACAAGCTGGGATGTCTAACACAATCCATAAAAACTTTCAGATCACTCTGCCAAGACTCCTCCTGAGACAGCCCAGATGCTTTGCCTTTTACTGTATCTCCTGGTAAGAGCCAACTGCAGAAGTGTTGTGCAATAAGAACATAAATAAAATACAGACAACCCTTTCTCTTATTTGCCCTCCACAGAAAAGGACATGCTTATCCTTTCCTCATGCAGCTGCAATCAGAGAAGAGGAAGCAATTCCAGTCCAGAAACAAAGCCTGTGGAACACAGATTAGCTCAGTCCCACCGTTGCTCCCAGTGAAATCTCTAGCAGGTAGAAGGCCCAGTGATGTGAGAGGCTTTGGGAGACGAAGGAAATTTAGGAAATGCTGCACCTCCAACTGAGATTCCACAGGGAAGAGACAAACAGGAGCACCATTCCCTCCCAGGGTCTCCTCCTCCTGCAAGGGCAACAGAACACTTTTCCCTGACTCCTCTGATTTCTGCCTGCCCAGAAATGCAATAACCTTATTAGAAGATGCAATTCACCTAATCTGGGAACTCAACCCATGCCCTGTAGGTACCTAAGGAAGAAGTCCTCCTTAAATAAGCTATGTTCCTAAGCTCCCTGTATCATCAACAGTGAATGGTGGGTGCCTTTAAAAGCCTCCAGGGAAGATTCTGTTTACTTAAATTTAGGAGCCTAATTAGGGATAGTTAATGAATCATAATGTTACCTTTGGATTTATTCTCCTGAGTGTATCTGAGTTGAAATCTTACAAACTGCCTCACATCTTTTACTCAAATATTTTTCTGCTATCTTGAACTTTCCAAATCTGAATTTGAAGCTATAAAACACCTTAATTTCTACCCAGTGATACATGCGCTCGATCTGTCCACAGGCAGTTTTCCTACTGCTTTCATAGCCATGAAAGTCAGTTGTTCTTCTTTCATCATCTGAAATGTAATAACAGAATATGAAGCATCTATTGCCAGCAACTCATAAATCTCCTGCTTGATGTGGCTTCTGGTCTCCAAAGGGCACAGGGGAAAGCATCGCATGTGCCTGTCTGCTCCCTACGTGTTCTGTTTGGAAAGAGAAATGGATCAAAAGGAAGAAAGCCTTGTAAGAGTTACCTGCAGATACAAAGAGTTACTTTCATCTGGTAAATTTCTGCCTGCTCCCAAAGTCAGGAGAGTTCTGCATTTTCACAAGATAATGCATCTTGAGGAGGATGAGACTCAAGGTGATTCTTGTCCAAATTCCAGCATGCTCAGCTAATCCCACCTGTAGCTGTAGGACCTTGCTGGTAGTGTGGCTGCATCTCATCTCCACCAGGCCCAGAAGAATCAGATTAACAAGGAAGTCAGGCTCATTCTGCCAGTCTTCCCTATTTCCACTACTTGGGCTGCATTTGTCACATGCTTTCACTGGTACTTTGCAAACCAGCCCTGGCTTTCTTATGCATTTAGGGAATACTTGTTTGTTGGTTTCTTCAGAGAGACTTATTACAAACTGGAATTTTATGCAATGCTCTGAATATATCCACTCCACTTTGCATCAAAGTAGAGTTACACTAATTTTCGGACCTTGACACAACTCCTATTTGTTTTCATCATCTTCACTCATTTTAGTTAAACATTTAACACTGCAAGACTTTAGCTCAGTTGGTCAGAGCCTGGTGCTTAAAATGCAAAGGTTGTGCCATTCACTTAAGAGCTGGACTTGGTGATCCTTGTGGGTCCATTTCAACCCAGAGTATTGTGATTACTCTTATAATGCAGAACTATTTTGACATTTAGGCTATAGGGCTTGGCAGAAACTCTTTTGTGCCACTTATCTATTTTTCAGGAAAGTAAGTGGCACAATATGTGGCTCCCAGGAGGACACTGACAGAACAGTGAGTGTTGTGTGTTCAAGTGTGGCTGATCCAGAGTCAGGGCATCGCTCACGCGAGGATTTGCTCACCAGCAAGGGAGAATCTCTGTGCTCAGGATGCCAGCCCATACCCAAGTGGTTCCAGCCCTGCAAGTTATCAGGAATCAGCTGAGTCATAGCAACCAATTCTGTAAAACCCAGGCCAAAAGACCCTCCCTTAAATTTCAGTGAAAGGTGTACACAAAGACTGTCAGGGAAAGTGGCCCTTGGAGATCTGCATGACTGTGTACCCAGAAGCAGTGTCTGGGTGAGCATTATCTATCACTGTGAGACACTTAAATGAGAGCCAGGGCAAGGATATTCAAGACAAAGTAGGGAGAAAGGGATGGAGTAAAGGCTGATGGGAAGCCACGCCAGCCTCCACCAAGCACTGGAGAGGAACAGCAGGGAAGCAGAAGCCCAGGCAGGGAAGGAAGGTATCAGGGAAAATGACATCTACAGCTACATTGCACTGCCCAAATATTTCAATAAAGAGTAAGAAGCCTCATGCGTCAGCATCTGAGCCAACAACTAGCCTGATGTGATCCAGTCATCATATTCCAAGAGTTAGGAATATAATTTCTCCTTCAAGACTACTGACCAATATAGATATTATGGGGATTTTCTGTGTCTATCTCTGGAGCAATGTCACCCACCCTGTAGCCCACTGACCACTGATGACCTCTGAGACACCAGAAGAGCAATCCAGAAAAAAAACCTAATTCAAAGAGAAACCACAACCAGCACATCTCTGGATGTTCTCCCATGTTTTGTCTCAGTGTCTGCTGGCAGGCACAGCTTGGAGATTCTTCCCATCTGCTCTCCTTGCGTAATTAAAAGTGTTGGTAATTACAGAAGTAAAACTATGCTGTACAAAAATATTTTCTTTTTATCCAAGTGCTACTTATCCAAAAGTGTGTGCTAGTTCTTTATCAGCTCATCAGCTTTTCCTCTCTGCAATCAAACAGCAGAGAACTAGGCAAGGGGCTAGAAGTTCTTCCCAAAAAGATAGCAGTGTCTTAATAGCAGATGAGGAATGTCATCAGAAAGCAGCTGGTAACCTCTGCCATTAAAGGCAGTGACTTTTTCTAGTCACATGTTTGACTTAGTGTGGAAATTCCCAGGGTCCCATGAGATGCCCAAACTGGAAACCCTGCACAGGGAAATGTTATCAATTGCATTGGAATAAGGATTAGGAGTGAACAAAATTGTGTAAAGCAGCTACAGGGCTAAATGCCCTTCAATTATACACAGATGAATGCAGATCAGTATTTACTGGAACAAAAACACAGTTTAGTTTGAGACCCAAAACTCAGTGTGGGGATAACTGGCTCCTCAGTGGTTCAGCACTTGGCTTACAGAAGCCAGGCTACACTAACAAACTTGAAATCCAAGGATCTGTGAACAAAGTGGCAAAACTGTTTTCAATATAAATCCTTCCATTCACATGGTTATAACCTGTGAGACATCCTCCTTTGGGGCTGAGATTTCCTGAGCACAGTGGAAAGTTTGAGGAAAAACCCTATAGATGTTTTTTAATTATGAGTATTAAGCCTCCCCTGTTTTTTCAAAGAAGTACATTAACAGGCAGAACCTCTCTAACACACAGCATCAGCTTTAAATAATCTGGCTTGGAGACTGTGAAAAGTTCTTTGCGTGGTTTATGTATTTTATTTTATTTATTTTTCTGGTAGAAAAACACGTAGCGTGCATCATCTTGCTTCCATGCATACCCCAAGGGAACAGTAAGGACTGCAAGCCCAAATCTTACTACAATTGCTGCTGTGAGTAACTGCCAGTTTTGTGAAACAGCAAATTACAGTCACTTTCCTGACCCCACATAAAAGCAGCTACACACCATGGAAAACAATGCCAGGGTTTTGTTACAGCCCAGTGAGGATGTTCCTGAGCACCTACCCCACGCTCTTATGCAATCTGCCCTGCAGCTACAGTCTGGGAGCACTGGGAAGAAACTGTGGGAATACTCAGTACTGGATTCTTGTGGCAGCTTTCCAGTACTTAATAGTGATTTTTTTTTTTTAAAGAGAACACAAGGTTTTTTAAAGCTAAGAGTTTGTTTCTATTAGGCTTCATGAAATGTTCAGCAGGGACATTTGATGGGCACCAGTCTGTTCTTTTCCACTCTCTGCACATGTTATTAAGATTCATTTATATGAATATCTCAAATGATACCTGGATTCACAGCACCTAATTGAAGGTATTTTACCGGGATGGGAGGTGGTTAATTTGTCCCTCCATCAGTTACACAGATAGGCTGACTAATCCCTCAGTTTAACCCCTTCAGTTAAATATCTGCATTAGTGCATGTAAAGCTTTGCAAGACTGAGCTGCAAGCTTGCACATTATGTATGGATATACATTCAGGTGCAGGACATTGCTGGGCAAAAGCTTCTCTCATTTATTCCAACGTTAACAGAGATAAACAATCCTGAATCAAATCCCACCCACCTAATACAGAAGTTTTCCCAGGACTACTACCACGAGACCTCTCTAAAAGGCTGGCAGGTCTCTGAAGACCCTGACTACTTGCAATATTTGTTTCACCAGGTTGCCACCCCAGCTAAGCCCCAGGGGATTGTTCTGGGAAGGTCAGCAATGCTCTTCTTCCAGTGGCCTTTGCTAAGCACAGCCCAGTTTCTGCCTGTTTGGGCAGCAAGGCCCATCCACTGGCATTGCTCCCCTTTCAACATTACTGAATTCAATCAGTTAAAATGTGTAAATGGAGACACATCTTATCCTGCCATGTGCTTGAAAGCATTTCTTATCACATATTCCAAAGGAAATGCAGGTTGCTAACACACAGCCAAGGAACTCCATACTGTAGGACCTCTATTTTTAGGCTTCCTTTTTGGGACTCTTGGAAAAAATATGACTTTAACAGATACCTTTGCTGCTAGCAACTTGAACCCAGGGCAGAGCCTTTATCTGCCATGCACTCAGTTTAAGGTGCCACTTCTTTCAAGTGGAATATAATGCTCTGTACTGCAGTATTTGTTCCCTGCACTGGGTATCTTAAGCCCACCAAGCCTGATATCTTATCATCGGATAAAAGGATTAATCCAAAACAAAGAGGCTGTGAATACCTTTTGAAGAAGTAAACCTTTAACAAACAAATTTCCTGAATGGGAGGATAGACAGGGATGGTTTATGAGACCCTGAAAACAGCAGAGAAACTCATAAATACAGTCCTTCAAAGAACTTCTGTCCCATGCTGGAATGACCCCACCTCATACCACAGGAGCCTCAGCCCATCTCTGTAAAGACACATGCTGCAGCATTTGCTCAGCTCACAAACTGGAGCTGCCACAGGAAAATTAATCCCTATCAATGCAGCTGCACAGGATAAAATCTACCTCACAACCTGCTTGGGTTATAGTGACAAGATGTTATTAATTGCAATTCCAATAACCATCCACATTACCTAAAATCTGAAGTAATCCACCTTAATTACCTTAAGTCTAATAACTGCATGGGATCATAACAGTTAGAGGAGAAAAATAGTTGTTAACTTGTTGACTGCCAGATGCAGACTGCTGATACAAGATATATCAAATATTATAATATTAAAACTGACCTCAGCTTGGCAGGAGAAGGCTGTGATTCATGCCCATAATTCCTGGGCACAGGGGGAATACAACAAATAATTGAATGAACATCAAAGCATTGGCTGTTTCAGTGAAATAAGACAGGAGATTAATCTCATTTACACTCAGGTAAACCTCCTTCCTAATTTTCTCCCAGTTCAGCAAGAACTGCAGCAAGTCCACTGTACAAGTCTGTTACATCACTGCCTTGTTTAGACCTCTACCATTACATTAAAATCAATGTTACAATAGAGGGTGAGAACAGGATCACTATTCTGTCTAGCCTGAGCTTTCCACCTTTGAGTTGTTTCAGACTTTTCTCTGTGAAAAAACTAAAGAGCCTATCTTAAAAATCTGTATTTTCAAAAAAAATAAAATCTGTCATCAAAGCTACTTTTTTCACCCTTGAGCAAATAACTCACTTCCAATTATGTTCCAGGTAATGGAAGGTCTAAGACAAATAGAGTTCAAGGTGAGGCTCATTGTGAAAGAGGCACACTAATTACAAACACTGTATGGAGGGAAAATGGCATCTTTGTGCCTGTACAGCAGCTGGAGCAAGGAACTGCCTGTCCAGTTTCCCAACAGCAGCACAAGCTCTGGAGGCACCCAAGTGCCAGTCTGTAGCCAAGTTTCACAGAGCTGAAACCAAAATCCATCTTCAGGCTGGTCTCCCTACAGCAGGCTGATAAAAGGAGTGAAATATGGCTCTTCCAAGGGGAATCACAGCAGTTTGCACTGTAGGGTCTTGCACCAGGCCTCATGCAGCTCGTACCATCCTGTAAATCTGCTGTCACAGGACTGAAAGGACAGAGGTGGGATGGATGGTCAGATGACTCTTCAAATAATCATAAAATGGTTTGGGTTGGAAGGGACCTTTAAAGGTCATCTAATGCAAACCCCTGCAATGAGCAGAAACATGTACCTGTCCTTGAAGACCCAGCCTACCTGTTTTCCCTGCAGGCCAAGCAGGCAGTGAAGTGGTTGGTGCTGCTTGTTATGCATAAAAACAGTGTCCACCCTCAGATTTTGTATTTCCCCAAATCATCTTCAGAGACAGAAAATATTCTTTCTCTTGATGTCATCTGAAGATGTGTTTTCTCCTGAAAGGTCAGAGACTAAATACCCAATATCTGCAACTATCTGCAGTTAACAAGCACCTGGCTGAGGAGGAAGAGGGATGCTGTGATCTGAAAATGAGCCCACACATAGGAGTGATGACCCTACCCACATCAGCAGACCCTGACCTTCAAGCAAAGGGTGCCTGAAATCATCCCACAATCACAGAAGCATCAAGGGACTTTCAAGATAAATTAGTCCAACCATCAACCCAGCCCGACCACAATCACCCCTAAAACATATCCACATCCAGACACCTCTTGAACACTTCAGAGAGTGATTCCATCACCTCCCTGGGCAACTTATTCCAATGCCCAACTGGTCTTTCAGTTTGTTTTTTTTTCTAGTATTTAATCTGAACCTCCCCTGGTGCAACTGAAGGCCATTTCTTCTCGTCCTTTCACTTGAGACATGGTAGAAAAGGCTGGCCCTCACCTGGCTACAACCTCCTTTCAGGGAGTTGCAGGGAGCAGTGATGTCCACTCTGAGCTTTCACACTAAACACCCCCAGCTCCCTCAGCCACTCCTCCTAAGATGTTTTCTAGACCCTTCACCAGCTTCAGAGCCATAAATAATGAGGAAATCTGGGAAGGAAAATGTGTGTGGTCCTTCCAGTGTTCTGTTTAGACCTGTGAAGATTTTGTGATAGATAAAATAAAGATCACCTGATCTTTGAATCTGTTTACAATGACACAAAGAGCATTAACCTCCACTCTTACACGTTCTGGAAGAAGTAAACCATGGTTGCTGTGATGCAAGAAAATTAAACACACCATTCACCTGGAACAGTGTGACCTTTGTGTTGTTGAACTCTCTTCACACTCAAAATAGAGTGATGGAGTCACTCGAAAAGGTGATTCCATCCAAAATGCCTGCTGGGAACAGCATGTGGTCCCTGCTGACTTCTAAGCCATGTCCAGGCCATGCAACATAAAATGTAATTTCTGTAACTTAGCAGGAGCACAGAGTTCCAGTGTCATAGAATTATGGAATCACAAATGGCTTGGGCTGAAACAAACCCTAAAGATCGCCTAGTTCCAAGCCCCCTGCCATGGCAGGGATGCCACCCATCAGACCAGGTTGCCAGGGCACCACCAGCCTCACCAAGGTGTCAAGAGCTGGGCTTCAGCTCTGGCACGATTTTGTTCATCAGTACAGAAGTGTTCACTGAAGTCCAGAGGTCAAACACGAAGACTAAGCAGCTGTCCGAGCTTGGGAGGTCACTGCTGCTCCTCAGGGCCCAGAGCCTCTGGGACATCACATCACAGGTCTGTGGCAGCACAACAGACAGAGGACCCAGTGATGACCTGGAGATGTGTCAGGCCAAGCAAGGAGCTGAATTTGCTGCCTGTCCAGAGCAAAGAAAGCTGGAACAGCCCTTTGGGACTGTACCAGACAGGGCCATGACACATATTCACCTCAGGGATGTTATCAGCTGTGTGTTATCTGAATGGACAGCCCTTTAGAAACACTGAATGCTGAAATGCTCCACAGGCAAAGAAGATGGCTGAAAAAATTTGCCTGGACTCCTCTGAGCTGCACACGTTCCAGCCATGTCTGTGGCAAAAATACTGATTACATACTGAGGTACCTGCTCCAACAGCCCGTCTGTGCTGCACCATCTGCCCTCATGGAGCAGGACACATCCCTTCAATTTGTCAGAGCCCCATGGAGAGCAGCTCTCAGCCTCTTCCGAGGACGAAGGGATTGAATTCAGCCAACCCAAGCTGAACATTCTTATCAAACTACTTTTATCAAACTACTTTGTTAGCACATCGTAGAGCTGCCACTGCCCAGAAACAGGAAGGAAATGCATTACCACATCTTTCCCTAATGTCCTCTTGTCCTGTTAAACACAAGGAACACAAAGGTTGTGTTAGAGAGCTCAGCAGGCTCTTGTGATTGCGAAAGGATTTCATGCTGGACATCTCATCCATCAAGGACACCAGCAGGGTTTAAAGGAAAGATGGTGGGATAAAATAGTCTTGTGAGTCAAACTGAAGCCATAAATATTGCTCCTTTTTATGCCAAAGGGAAGTATTTGACTTGTAATCTTTCCATATTTCAGATAAATGATGCAAATGACAGAGAACTTAAATAGATGATAGATGCACAGCTAAACCTCCTCCATGTTCTTGGGTTCCCAAGATTTCTCTTGTAAATGCCACTACAACCACTCCGTAAAACTACAGTGGAACTTATTCTTAAGCCATGCCTGTATTAATCATTTGATTTAATGAGGAAAGATTGCTTCCCATCTATGCTCATACTCTCAGCCCACAAACATTTCCATCTAGACATGGCTTCAGAGCCACACTCGGACACAATTAACCATGACTACATTTTTCTAAAAATGTGATGTTATAGTAAAACTCCTCTTCCCTCTCAGTTTGACTGAGTGAAAACAAAAGTCCATTTTCTGATGGAGCTCCCTCAGGCCAACACCTCGAGCTCTTGAAAGAAGAATGCCCTGCCAAAAGAGGTTAGATTTACATTGGATACTAGGGAAAAATTCCTGACTGTGAGGGTGATGAAGCCCTGGCACAGGTTGCCCTGAGAAGTTTTTGATGCCCTATCCCTGGAAATGTTGAAGACCAGGCTGGACAGGGTTTGGAGCAACCTGGGACAGTGGAAGGTGTCCCTGCCCATGGCAAGGGATTGGAATGAGATGATCTTTAAGGTCTCTTCCAATACAAACCACTCTATGATTCCATGATGCGATGATGTTTTGATCTCTTACAGACATGTTTTGCATTTCTTTATTTTCTTGTATTTCTATTGGTATTCATCAGGTGTTTTTCATCACAGAAGACTCTGTTTGTACTCTCAATAAAAAACAACAGAGGAAACAGTCCTAGAGAAATAAGTCCCTGTCAGCACTGAGCATGTGGAGCAGAGATACAGCTCTAGCAAGGTGATTACCATAGGCACAACAAATTGCATCCTCTCACTTCCAAAACAGGCAGAGATTACAAGAACTGCAGCTCTCCTGAGACAGAAGCCTTCCACCCAAGATAAATACAGGTACAGCTTACCATGGCTGTGCTCCCGGGCCTGGCTCCAACTCTGGAGAGCACAAACTCCTCTTAGAATTAATTATTAGTGGAAGTCTTGCCACAAGACACCTTGACAAAGAGCTCAATAGGATGCCTTACACTGGCTTCTGCTACTGCTGGCACATGAACACAGATGGACACAAGCCACCATGAAAGATGGACTGTCAGGAGAGGGATTAAAAGCTGGCTGTGCCCTTAGTCCTGACCCAGCCTTCTTCTATCTCCTTTCTTCTGTGCTCCAGCTTTAGCACTAATGGCAGCAAAGAGCTGTAAGAATACTGCTGATAAATGTGGGCCTTAATCACACAAAGCACTTTTAATTATTTGATTAGGAATTATTTTATTTTACAAATACAGGGAAAATTCAAAACAGTTGAGCCCTTTTTCATCCATAGGGTGGAAGTGACTGCTGTGGCATTTGAACAGAGTTTGCTGAGGTTTCTGACTGCCAGTGATGCCAAGATTTTTTGCCTTTTCTTTTCTATACCTTTTATACAACTTCTATGTATCCACAGTATTCTTAGCATGCATACTTGTAATTCCTTAAGTGTGATAACTTAGCATAGCCCTAGTATTCTGTTAGGCCAGGAGACCAAACATCCTAAAGGCCTCGTAGTAGGAGGCTGGAAAACCCTACACCATCTTGGGAAACCAAGGTGCTCTCTAGAACAAATCCTGTAAACCTGGTATTTCGGATGGGGAAATATCATGCCATTCATCCAGGCCTGCCATTGGGGGATCCTTGTTAGATATGCTAATTTTAAGGTCTATAAATTGTATACATGACCTGTTGTGTGTGTGCATTGTGGCACATCCCACCCTGGCAAAGTGGTGCCTCAATAAGGAACCTTATTAAAATACCAAGGTAAATCTGCTTATCCCTTAACCGTGTCTGGCTCTCAATTTTCTAGGACCAGGAAAAGGCATCACTAGGCCAGAGTGAACCAGACCACATCCTGGCCTCTTGGGAGGAGTGTTTGGATATAGGAATTGTTCTTTCCTCCAGGCAGACATAACCAGTCAGGCATCAACAGATTGGGATTCAAGCACTACACAGATGTCAGTCAAAAAATATGCCAAAAAGGCAAAAGATTATGTCTGAGTGATTAATTAAGTGAAATGAATGTGCTATCCTTGTTTCAGCAGTCAGCAGGAAAAATCACAATTACCAACAACTCTAAAAGGAAGACTTGTTGGCTGTCATGGTTTGAATACCAAAAACATAATGAATGTCCCCTCTCCCCTGGGATGGCATGGCCCTTGTATCCAGACACGGTCCATCCAAAGCAAGCTTGTGACAGGGAGGTGATGTGTGAAGCTGACATGGCTGAGACTGTGTGATTTCTGCTGACAACCAGTGCATATCCACCCTAGGCTACAGGGCTGTCAGCTCCACAGCCTTCACTAGTCCCCATTTGTAAGTCAAACGCTGAACATTATAAACTGTTTAGAGACTGGTCCTGTGTGCCTGCCTGCAACAGACTCAGAGAGTGTAGCAAAGAATACAAGCCAGTGACCCAAAAAAAACCCAAAGTAAATTTGATTTGCGCATTAATTTAGAAGATTCATTCTAGTGCCATACATGCACTACCACCAAATCTGATTGAATGTATCCTCTGTCAAGAAGAAAACATTTCCTTTTAAAGTCTTCAGACAGCCTTGGTCCACAGCTGACAATTAACAACTGTTTCTCCTCGAAAATGAACCCAACCAAAACTTGTCCCAAATACAAGGTACATTGAGTCTACAGGCATGTTCCCTCCAGTCACCAGGTCATAGAGGTACACTGGCTCACACCACAAGTGCTGTCAGCTCTCAGAGCAGCCACAAAAGATGGGCTTAGAGCTGGCATCTCACCTGTCTGGGTGCTACCAGATGAGTGTCTGGATACCTGGCCAAAGCACCTGCAGCACAGAATGGAGCTTTGTCATGAGTTTAGAAGGATTTCTGGTGTGAGTCACTAACTGCTGCATCAGTAGAGACTTCAGCTGGGTGCTGTTACACCAGGATGGAACTCCAGCACATCCTACAGAGCTCAGCTGCAGGGTCCTCCCAGCACTGAGCTCCCTGGTGTGCTGGCACTGCTGCTGTAGGTCCTCCTTGCAAACTGAGGAGGCCCAGGGCATTGGTCCAAGCACTAGCAAATGATCATTTGTACTCTCTGAATGTTCAAACAGTGCTCAACAGCAACTTGGCCCGTGCCAGCTAGTGCTCTCCTCAGCCACAGCTGGCCGTAGACTGGATTGTTGCCCTCGGGTAGTTGGGATACTTGTGACTGCCCTGCTTTGAAGGAAAAACATCTGGCTAGATGCAAGTCCTCCTGTGCCACTCATCCCTAGGACAGGAGAGGCTTTGCTACATTTTATTTCACGGGACAAGCGCAGTCCCTGTGCTCTGAGCAGTGCCCGTTCATCACCATTCATTAACACCTAACTCCATGAGTTTTGTTAAGGAGTAAGACCCCCAGCACAGATGCTTATACCATCCCATTTGCACAGGAGAGAGCACGCCGGAGTCTGAGCTGATTTAAATTGTCCTGAGAAATCTGGCAAGGACTCCTGTGCTGTAGAGTGAAGCCAGCTGGAACATAAGGCTTTCCACTCCACACTCTGTGTACCCAGCCAAAAATCACATGTGGGTAGTGTCACTGAAAACCAAACACCTTCTCCTGTCCTGCCTCAAGTTCTGTGTGAAAACAAACGTCCGCCTTCACGGCTGGAAAACTCGTATTTCAAGGTAAAGTTTTGTGCTTCAGGAAAAAACATCCCAAAGTGAAAGAGCAGCATTAGCTTTGGCACTGCTGAGGAGAAGTCCATGGAGAGTTCGACTGGCAAAGAGTCAGAGGAGAAGCACAGCAAATCCTGGTCCTCTGCACAACACACTGCGTGAGTTTAGGCAAGGCACTAGTTCAGCCCGAGGCAATTGCAAATTAGAGTTGTGTCACAGAGAAGCAGGGCTGGAAATGAGTTTGCTGGGTCAGCTACTCTGCCCTTCTAGACCTGTAGCAGGATCCCATCTCGCTCGCTTGTAAAGACTCTCAATGATGTAGACCCAGTTATAACCATTCAGATTTATCCAGAACATCTCTCTATTCATCTCTGTAACATTTTTCTGAATATAGAGCTCAAAGTCCTTTGCTACACTTTATACTCTTAGCCTCTCCTGCAAGGTGATCAGTAGCCCATCTCCACATCTCTGCCACAGCCTTTTATGTGTCTGAAAACTCCTAACCTCTCTCTTCCCAGACTTCTCATTTTAGGCCAAATGACTGCAAATTAAGATTCATTTTACAAATGTACCCAAAGGCAAAAACAAGACTGATGTCCTCCCCGGAACCCCATAAACTTAGTTTAAGGGGGTTCCTGATCCAAAATGTTATAATTGACATAGAAAATCAAGGTATTTCAAGGGATGAAAGTAAAAAGGTCAAAGAAATCTATTATTCCTATTTAAAAGGTAGGAACTTGGTACAGAGAGACATGTGTTTAGTCTTTTCAAGAACTCCCATAGCTGCAAAAGAGTTTACAGAGAGCTTAATACCTAACCAAGTTATTGCATTTGAAAATAGGGATATTTCTGCCTCTAGAGCTGCTAGATAAACTATTTTGAATTACAACCTGAAGATGGAAGAATGTTCGTGATAGATCTGGGAAACACAAACCAGATCCTCCAAGTGCCCCTCCAAAGCCCTAATCTCAAAACCATTCTTCCTTGTGGATGAAGCAGAGATGATTAATGGAATTTTTCAAAGCTCCCCAAAGATCATATTTTTTCTACAGAAGCTTGAGACAAAATGATCATTACTTGCCTGACACACTTACAGGCAAGGCAAACCCTAACAATGAATACAAGTTGAAAGGATTCTCCATATCAAATTTACTGTACATGTGAATTTCCTTCATATAGAAACATAAATAAATGTCTGATGGTAAAATTTAGGATTTTCTAAAAAGTCCTTCTGAGTTTGTATGTGCATTCCTTATCATCCACCTGCTTCACTGAGCAATCACTCACCATTTTAATTCATTTTTTTGACATTAACACACACATAAACTCCCTGCTTTTTGCCATTTTATGCTTTAGCAACATTTTACGTGCCCTGCACTGCCATGATTTCAAATTCAAATAACTCGCACAGGAGAGGCAAGAGTAATTCCAGCATATCCACAGAATACCAATTTATGCCAATCTGGAGGACTGCAATATTAGAATTTATTAGACCCTGAATATATTATAATAAATGTAAAGTTAATGCTAATGAACAACAACAACAAAAAAAAAGCAAACCAGTAACAAAAACAAAACAAAACAAAAAAACAGGGAACAGAATGGTTCTAAATAAATATAAACAATACCTAGTTGATTTTGTGGTGAAGTAGGAAGCTGCATGTGAGGATGGAGTTAGACAAACAACTTGATGAAAAAATCTGGTCCTAAAAGAACCTCAGGGGAAGCAATAAATCTTGAATTGTTCAGATATGAAATACCCAAATAGAAAATCTGTTGCTGGTCACTAGCCACAGGGCATGCTTGGGTGGATGACCTCAGTCTGCTCATGCCCACACAACTGTGGCACCAAACCATCAAGCAGCAGGGCAGCAGGGCAGGAGTAAAGTCAAATCCTATCTAAAGGATGGAGTTTTGCCTCACTGAAAGAGTGGTCAGGCATTGGAACAGGCTACCCATGGAGATGGTAAAACCATTCCTGGAAGTGTTAAAAAAGGTGTGGATATGGCACTCAGGGATATGGTTTAGTGGTGAACACAGGGGTGCTGGTTTAACAGACCTCAGGGGTCTTTCCCAATTTTAATGATTTTATGGTCCTTGCAGTCCTATTGCTTTAACTTGAAAAAAGATTAATGAAGACACAAAGATGAGTATGTCATGTTGATGCCTTAAGATCTTAGCCTTTATATTTTTCAAACCCTTTGCTGCCTTAGTGCATAACTCTAAACTTCATATCAAGTGTTAACTACTGTCTTCACACTTCGGTCAGACAAAACAAGTCCTCTGGGCCTGGAACCCACAGCCTCAGGCCCCAAAAAGCATAAATAAAAGTGAATTGGGGAGGAGTGAACTGGGGGAATATGAGTTCATAACCTGTAATATGAGTTCATAAGCTGTAATTGCAGAATTAACCCCTGATACACAAGAAGACCAAACTTTTATCTATATGAAAAAACTATGACCGTTGTCCACCTTGGGTGTAGCCTCTGCAAGGTTTTGACTGCCCAAGGTGTATGTATTGAAGGCCTTTAATAAATACCCACTTCATTCTCTTAACTTTGTGTAGCCTCTGTTCTAGGTAGCCACTCCAAGGCATCAATGTGATTCAAGACCTGAAAAAATGCTTTATGCTGGAAAATGGAGAGTGCTGTTTACTGTATCACCATGGAGGCTGTGAAAGATGCCCCGATGTATGAAGAGAAGGAAACTGCCAGCTTCTAGTGAACATATCAGTCATAGCACACTACCCAAATTATAGAAACACTGCAGGTCTTAAACAGTCAGGATCACTCATCTTTACTATCACTGCCACAAGTGCCTTGTTCTTCTTATGGGTTCTCCAGACAAGGTATAAATCCCAAGGTGGGATGTGTTTATTGTACTGAGTTTAGTATAAAGGTACATGGATAAGATGTAATTAGATTTGTATGTATTACATCATGTTGGATGATCCCACGGTCTCTTCTGGCTTTTAAACTCCACAAATGAGCCCATGACCTTTACAAAGCACTGGATGTACTGGAGAAGACATTTAAATGTATGTATAATGAGTTTCCCATTATGCTAAAGCATGCATCTTCAACTCTCCTTCTAACATCACTTAACCTCATGTTTTTCCAAACATGAACTATACCCCTGTACTATCAGCTCCTGCATTACTATTACTATTTATGTGCACATGGAGATAGTGTTTCCTGTGATCTCAGCACCATCAGACTCCTGTCTTTTCTGCTAGAATTGTCTGGTCCCCTCCCAGCTCTTCCACACACACCTCATGTAGCCAACACTCTTCCTTCTCCTGTTGCCCTGAACTGGTGTCCCCCTTGCTGTTCCACCCTGCTGTCTCTAAGGAATTCCCAAAATTAGACACCACTTCCTAAACTCTCTGTCTTGCTTTGGGTCAGTCCTGCAGGAACCATCTTTTTCCCAGTACAATTGGGGATGACCCCTCCTTAGCTTTTAGTCCTCTCTCTTTTCCCACCCCAGACCTCCCAGACAGACAATTCAGGGAATTTTGCACCATTTGCCCTGTATCCATGTCCGTGTGTACAGTGGTAGCTGAATATGCCTGTAGGGTACGAGTTCAAAGCTCTTTAATTGCGGTTCAAACAAAAACATCTAATTTAAAAACCAAAACTGGGCCAAAGCTAAAGGCTGAGATTTTCACTATGCAGAGAGAAAGGCCATATAACCATCTCAGCATTTGTCCTGTTTCCCAACATCCTATATGCTGCTTGCTGCAAATCCCTGAGCAATCCAGTCTACCCTGTAGCTGATCCAGCTTTGAGCAGGAGGTAGGAGCCCTTCAGGGCTCCCTCCCAACCTGAATTACCATATGGCAAGTGATCCTATGATCCTATTTCATTGCCTGTTTGTGGTGGAATTCTGCCTGCAGCCACTTGCAAGAATCAGGGCTTATTTTACCTGGTTTGGCTCTGGGTATGTTTCTGTTCCAACACTCTGGATCACATGCTTGGGGGATGAAAAATAAATGAGCAAAAAGGCAGGAAGGTCTACCTGACCAGGCATAGTATTTAAAGTAGGCAATGAGACCCTCTACCTAAATAAATGCATTTTGCATGCATTTATTTCATGTTGATGCTCATTTCTCACATTCCTGACTCCTGAAGGCTACTTAAAACCCTCCTGCACTTGCATCTGTCCCACGGAGACAACATGTAAGTCAGTGTGTCTCACCCTGCCACCTGTGAAAGCTGTCCTGTGGCCCCTCAGACCCAGACCCCTCTTTGTTCACTGCCCTGTTGCTCCCCTTCCCTCTCGGAAAGCGAATGGTTAATGGCAATCACACGTGCAAGGGGTGTCACCTCCCCCCAGCTCAGGCCTGCCTGGGATTTATCACCCACCACTTCCTGGCACACGAGGCAGCCCAACATCTGGTTGTGACTAGTGCCCCATTTTGGCCTCTTTCCTTTTCTGAGAGCACTGAGAACCAGCAATGAGAGAAGGGGCAAACCACCCCACACTGAGCTGGGACAGGGTTTGAGGCTTCCCAAAAGCAAGTGGGGAGCAACTTTCAGCAATGTGCATCTACAAACACAGTCTGTCTAATTCCTGTTTACAGCTTTATATGACCAGACTCCCCTTGATGTCCTGCTCACACTCAAGATGTGGTTTGCAAAGCACTTAGGAATGGCTTGTTAAGGAAAACTTATTTTTATCCTCTTCACCTTTCAAAATTTTGAGGAGTTTCCCAGTCTGCTTTCACAGCATGCAGATGGCTTGGAAAATAACAACTTATGTGGTAGAGGGTTAGACCAGAATGCCCATTTTCACTGTCCAACTCAGACATCCTAATTACCACGAAATCTAAATTCAAGATGATGATGAGCAATTCAGAGAATTGCCAGAGGCTCAGAGCTTGGCTCATAACATTGTTAACAGAGAAAAAAAATCACTGATTCTGTGCTGGAAACCTGTAACAAGCAGACCTCATAATTGCCAGTCAATCAGAAGTGTGAAAAAAATCAACCCTTAATCAACATCATGGAGCTGGTAAATCTTGAGGGTGGACCAGTTCCTGTTGGAGCTGCTAAGGACATTTGAGAAAGTTTTTTAATTTGCAATGATCAAAGTGAGGACTTCAGAGAGACTTGTCTGTGAACTTTCAGACATACCATCTGAGAAAAAAAACCCAAATATCCCAATACACTTCCACCCTGCTCCATGCTGTAATTCCCCTGGTAGCTCATATGCCTCCTTAAAGGTGCTATGCCTCCTTAAAGATGCTGGTGTGACAGAGCAGGTGCTGGTTCACAGGCCCGTTTCAGGACCATTACTGCACAAAGTCAGAAGAAAAGCAGTTTCATCCCTAGTCTGGAGACGTGAAATGGCCTCTCAAGGCAAGAACTGACAGACAATGCTGACAGCTCCAGTACAACAAATGACAGCCTGGGAACAGCAGGCCAGTGACAGAGGTTACCTCTAACACACCTGAACTCCAAACAGAAACCACTCTTCTGATGAAATGTTTCCCACTGAGGTGTCCTTTGTAGCTCAGGGAGAGGTATTCTCTGTTTCACACTCTGACTTTGAATGCTTTCCCAGACCACCTTCCTGACCTAACAGAGACACTTCAGAACAACAAGCCTGAAATCCAAGCAACAGAACAAGAAGCAATGGGCAGAAACTGATGCCCAGGAAGTTCCACATGGATATGAAGAACTTCTTTCCTGTGCACTGACCAAGCACTGCAACAGGTTGCTCAGAGAGAGTGTGGAGTCTCCCTTACTGGAGATATTCCAGACCCATCTGGACACAATCCTGTGCCTTGTGCTCTGGATAATTCTGCTCAAGCATGTGACCGACCCACTGAGGTCCCTTCCAACTTGGTCTGTGATTCTACGATATCTACAAACGAGAGTTGCCAAGAAATGTGTGTAAAACAAACTAAAAACCTCTCAAGGTATGTTAACAGCAGTCTAAATCATGGAATCATGTAATGGTTTGGGTTGGAAGGGACCTTAAAGATCACCTAAATCCAATCCCCCTGACATGTGGGCTGAGGTCAGGTTGCTCAAAGCCCCATCCAACCTTACCTTGAACACTTCCAATGATGGGGCATCCACATCTTCTCTGGGCAACCAGGTCCAGTGTATCACCACCCTCATAAGAGATTTTTTTTTTCCTTATGCCTAATCACATCTGCCCTCTTTCAGCTTAAAACCATTTTCCCTTGTCCTGTCCATGGGTCTTGGAAAAAACTCCCTCTCCCTCTCCCTCTCCCTCTCTCTCATTCTCTCCCTCTGTTTTTAATGCTGCAAGTCCACACTGCTGGCTCACATCCAATTTTCATCCCCATGTCCTTCTCCACAGGGCTGCTCTCAATCTCTTCGCCCTCTAGTCAGTAATGATGCTGGAGATTACCCAGGTGCAGGACCTGGAACTTGGCTTTGTTGAACTTCATGGAGACTGCCAAGGCCCCTTAGGATGGCACCTCTTCTCTCAAGTTCATCAGCTGCATTGCTCATCTTGGTATCATCCTCTGGCTGACAAAAACCAGGCACAATATCCAACATGTCTAGTGTGGAACCAATGGCTTTTAGCAAGAAGAAATGCTTTTGCTAATTGGTATTTGCATCATTCAAAGTACCAAATGTTAGCTCCACTACAGAAAGGGTAGAAACCTGGGTTGAGACTAAGCATACAGACATGCCAGGCTTCATCTTTGTCTTGACTTTTTAATGTTAATAATTACATGTGAACTGGTCCATTACCAGGCTTCATCTAGTATCAGTCTAAAATTTAAAAGATTGGTTTAAACTAGATGATGGAATCCCCTATGTCACTAGCAGGTGGAGGCAATTCACCTTCCCAAGGCAATTCAGTCCATCCTGGAATAGGTGCTATTGATTCTTGGTCTGATTTATTCTTTGAAGTCACCTACCCTTCTCCATCACCTAGAAAAATAAGTGTTCACCAAAAGAGTTAAGCCAGCTAAGAGTCTATTGTTGCCAGAAAAGGGAGGCTTAAGTTACCCTCATCTCTGTCCTGCTTTTCTCTCCTTCTGATTCCCCCCCTCTCCCTACTTCTAGCTATCCCCATACCCCCATTTGATCTCTTCCCCTGCCCAGTCAAAAGCAAGCTGGTTTTACTTGCAAATCCAAGCAGTCACTTTTTTGCCTTTTTAATTTTCTGCCATTTCAGTGAATCGAATGAGCCAATTTAGCAAACAGTTGGCAGGAGCAATCAGCCAGGTTTGTCCTGCTTTTGTGCTCAAGAGTTTGTAATTAGCTCCAGTCATGCCATGAAGCACATGTGTAAGCATCCTTGTACACTCAGCTGCTCAAAGAATAAATTTAATGAGTCAAAAAACCAAACAACAAACTTGTCTTTCTCTTCTTCCACACCATAAATTGGATGTAAATGAAAAAAACTATTTTGAAGACAAACCCGTGGCTCTCGAAGTGCTAAGCCTCAATCACAAAAGAGCCTTTGTCCAAACAATTTCAGGCACATGTGAACGGTCATGAAACTCACTTATATGCAAGTATTAGCATCTGGACTTAAAAACAAACCTGGCAGAAGCACAAGGGGAAGGAGACCTTGCAAATAAATGAAAATGTTATTGAAGTATTCTGTACCTTTTCTTACAATGCAAGTGTTCTGCAGCCTCTATGCTTATAAATAAGACAGGTCAAGGCTCATTCTCTGACCCCCAGGGCAACAGGCACAGCACAGATTGCATCCATATGGCCAAACTTTCTCCCTTGCACCCTCCCACATGGTATGGCTTCATTCTTATTGCTCACTGGGAAGAGCCATGCTGGCTCCCAAACCATGTGTGGATGAGGGTTATGCAGCAGGGGCAAAGCCAGGGCAAAGAGCAGAGAAACAATTAAACCATTTAGATGATGCTTGAACCCACACCTTGGACCTGTGCAGCTTGCTGGCATGGATGCAGCCAGTGAGAGCAGTCAGAAACAGCCTGTGTCTGTATATTTTAAATGAATACTCTGATCAGAGGTAAGCTAAAGTCAGAATCTGTGATGCAAAGAATATAGAAAGAAAATTAATTTTTACCCCTCTTCCAGCTAATGCACTTGCACTATAAAAAAACTCCTAACAGCAAATTCCTACTGAGCACCTATTTATATGCAGTATCATAGAACTGCAGAATCACAGAATGGTTTGGGTTGGAAGGGACCTTAAAGATCATCTCATTCCAATCCCCTTTCCATGGGCAGAGATGCCATTCACTAGACCAGGTCACGCAGGACCCCATCAAACCTGGACTTTAACAATTCCAGGGATGTGGTATCCACAGGCTCTCTGGGCATCCTGTCCCAGTGTCTCACTGTGTTACGAGTACAGAATTTCTTCCTGACATCTAATCTAAACCTGCCCTCTTTCAGTTTAAAACCATAATACCTTGTCCTGTCACTGTCTGCCTATATAAAAAGTCCCTCTCCCTCCTTTTCATAATCCCCTTTTTAGGGCACTGGAAGGATGCAATGAATTTTCCCCCAAGCCTTCTCATCTCCAGGCTGAGCAAGCCCAGCTCTCTCAGCCTGTCTTTGTAGGAAGGTGCTGCTCTGATACCTTTGCGTCCCTTCTCTGGATCCACTCCAACAGGTCCACCTCTGTCTTGTGCTGAGGACCCCAGACCTGGATGCAGTACTCCAGGGTGGAATTCATAACATATTATTCCTGGCTGGATCTCATTTATTATTATTGGTAAGTATCTGATTCTTATGTTTTAATCTACAAAAATGTCTTTGCGAACCAGGACTTGCCAATTCTGCAAATAAAATCTATTTTCCAGGCAAAGGCTGGCTGCTGACTTCCAACTGTGCAGCTCTTCAGAAAGGTGTGGGAACACCAACACTCATTCTAGACAGTATTTCCCTGTCTTGGGAAAGGTGTTTTAGAGAGGGTAAAATTAATGTGCCTCAAGTAGGAAAGTCAGTGAAATGTTCTGAAAGATGCACTGTCTGCCTTGTAGCATCAAATGCTGTGTGGTCTTTAGAGCTGTGCTGCTGCTCAGAAAATGAGGGAGAAAAATGAACAGTAGCCTTCAGAGTGGCCACTGTGTGTTGTAGCATTTCATTTATGGCCTGCCTACACCAGAGGATTAATTTACTGCTAATCTGAACCTTCTCTATTCAGAGGCTTCACATCAGCAGTGGTCTGGAAAGAACAGCGTCTCTCAGGACCTTCTCATAATCAAACTACAGAAGCACAGTGTATTCTTAAGGCAGGAATCAAACTAGCTGGAAAAGTGTTTAGTATGTAGTTATCAAGGATTCATTTTTCACAGTGAAAGGATACATCAAACAGGGTTTTGCAGAGGTCAGTCCTAGATCTGGTTCTAATGAAAATATTTTCATTTTCCTGAACATAAGAGTACCTGGATGATGACCAGGATGCTGGAATATAGATAATGTTTATTACATTTTCAGATGATACCACACTAGGAAAGACTCCAATAAAATGAGAGGGAGAGAATTCTAATGTGATCTTCGGAGACTGGATATACAGGCAAGTCCAAGACACCAAAATCAGCCACAAACATTCCACGAGGAAGATACAGGATGAAAATCAGCTTTCTACATAGCAGTCCTGCAGATCAGAATGGTGAAAAACAAGCAGTGATGTCAAGTGGCTGATGGACCTCAGTCCAGAAGATCTAACCCCTTTCCTTTTGCTCAGCAGTAGTATGATCTCAGCTAGAGTCCTCTGCCTGCTCTGGTGCTCTGGAATTCCAGTGAATGATGGAGCTCCATGAGAGATTCCAGAGGAAAGAGAAAGAATGATCACAAATTTAGGCAGCACTGATACTGTCACTATAACAGCAGGAGACTGAGGAGGAACCTGGCAGATATGAAAACAGCCTTCAAAAATACAGAGGTTGCTAGACAGCAGAAGGAAAACATCTGTTTTCTGTACTCATCTGGACATGTGACAGGTCATGGGCTAAGAAGTTACATCAGGAAAACCTTGATTGTCACTAGGAAAACACTTCTAATGGAAAGGAAAGCAAAGCATGGACGTGCATTGCCAGAAGAGTCTCCCCTGACTGAATGTCTGTCAGGAGCGGTCAGTGTCCACCCTGCTTGGTGACTGACAAGCTTCTAAGAGGAGCTCACAGTTGCATGGCTCAGGAGTGAACAGTTTCCTCTCCACATGAACCAGAAGATGCTGACAAAGCCCATCTGCATCAGTAGCCTTTAGTTGTCTGCTGGTCATAGACACAGTGCTATTAAAATAATTCTTGGTTTCCCAGCCACTTGCCCCAGATCTCCAAAGCCTTCCAGACTTAATCCAGACTAATCAATCAAAGTTGCTTGCTCAAACATCAAATCCCTTTACCTGGACGTGACAATTGAGTTTGGGTCACCTTCGTTTCAGGTGGCAGTGATAAGGTCTGCAATAAGTCACTGAGGCATCATGTTTCCAGCTGACCAGGAGCTCTTCCCAAAGCATGATTTGGGAATGGGAGCTTCCACAATGCAGCGGTTCTAAAATGATCACCTTAGTGTTGCAGAGAGACAAAGTCTGAAATAACTGAGCGTTCAGTGAGTGCCCAGCAGTGACCTGATTCTGGCAGCCAGTGGTGTTGTTCTAGCAGAGGATATTGCTTGACACCTAAGCCAAATAAATACATCATCCTGGCAAAACAAGGAGGAAAAGAAGAGAAGCAGACAAGGTGGCCTTTTTCTGCAGACACCACAACAGACAGAGGAGAGCTCCAGAGCCATGACCACTGGCATAAAGGATTTTGTTGGTGTTAGCACATCAGCCCTAGCAGAGACAAAGCCCTAAGGCTGGGCTCTGCCTGCTTTTTCTTTGCCCTCATCTTATTTCTCACCCTGGGAGTACCACTGGAGGGTGATGCAGCAATCAGGCACATGAATTTCTCTTCAGGGAGAAGGTAAGTGTTTAACACTAACAAAATGAGTCACAAAAAAAATACTGATTTCCTGCCCAGGCACCTCACTAAATTCCTTCACACCTAGGCTTACTCTGACATGTAAGGCTGGCATCCTGTGCACATGCCTGGCAATGCCACTGGCTCAGATAATCGCTCCTGAAGGACTCATTTCTCCAGCAGGATCTTGTCACAGTGACAGCCTCAGCTTCGGAGCAAAGCCCGGCAGTCACAGCCACTCTCCATCAAACAAGTGCACATAAAAGCCACCTTCTGCAACACTGTCAATGGAGCTCAGGGGACAAGGGCTGCACTTCCAAACCTCACCTTAGCCTCAGGTGGGCTTGATAACTTCCACATCCCAAAGGGACCAGAAAGCCCTGCTGAAGGAGTTGCCTTCTCCTCCTGGGCAAGCTCAGCCCTACACAGCCCTGAGCCCAAAATGCACAGGGCAGAGCCCTGCTATGAAGCTTCATCACTGCATGGGTGGATTTGATTTTGGCAACCCCAGCGAGGAAGGGCTGTGTCCCTGACAGCAGCCACGATGGTCCACAGTGCTGCTCTTCTCTGAGGAGCATCAGCAACGAGAGCCTGGCCATCCTGGTCATCCCATCTAGGTAAATATGAGGAACTGCTCCTTGCTTCAGACATCAGCCACACGAGGCAGACACCTACTGGGTCCCTCCAGTGGGCCTTGATCAGAGAGGCAGAAAAACTGCTGGCAGCATGGAATTCAGCTCCTGCAGCCTTCAAGATGGGACTGGGAGAATAGGTGTGTGGTCCTGATTCCTGGCTCATGCACACAAGCACCTAAGAGCTCATGTGGGTCAGGATTTACACCTCTCCTGGCTTCAGTCCTGCATTCAGCACTCTGTGGGGCACTGAGGGCTGACATCAAGCTTTTCAGGGACAGTGAGTGGGAGCCGTACACTGCTCTCACAGACAGGTACAGCCTTTCCCACTGCAAGCACTACAAGAGGAAATGAGTTAAAACCACATCCATGTTCTCTCCAACCTCCTTAGTGAAGGTTTCTAGCTGGAGGAGTTTTCATAGCAAGAATCCAAAAGCATCCTGAGGAAAGAGGAACTACAGCTCCTACAGCCCTGTCATGCTTTCAGGATTGTATCATGCTTTCACTGGCCCCCAATACAGTGTTTTTATGGTTTTCTTGCTTTACTTTCTGCTCTTTTTCATGGTCTCCCAGAGTTTCAATCAAAGTTGCACTTCTCTGCTTCTTGTCCCTCCCAGCCCCTTGCATTCCTGGAAGGAAAACAAGGACAGACGGAGCTGTCTGGCTGTAAAAAGCTGTTCTTGCAATGAAAGCAGTGCTTTCCAATAAAAGTTAAGCAGCCTGGCTGCACTGCATGTGCTCTGCTTCCCTCCTTTAGGGCACATCTGCAAAGATAGAGCAACCTCAGATGGGTGACATAAATAATACAGAATCATTCTTAATAATCAAGCAACATCAGCCTTGCCAAAAAAGTAGCTGATACACCCAATCCAACTACTGCACACTTATAAAAATGTTGACCTCCAGAGCCTCCCTTCCCCCAGAGCTGATGACTGAGCCAATCCCAAGCTTGATTTTTCTTTCAGTTGGGTTGTCTATTGCCAAATTCCAAAACAAAAGTAAGCAAAACACATACACACAAAAAAGTCACTTTTCAAATGTGATTTATGAAGAGTCTCTAAGTAAGCACATGCATCACACATAAAAACACCCAGGGCTGGGGTTCCAGCTGCATGGGAAAACAGGCAGCAGGAACTCACTGCATAATGAACTACCTGAGCAAGCCGTGTGAAGGCTTGGGGACAGGTCTTCATGGAGAGGCATAGCTGCAGCACTTCGTTACCTTCCTTCAAGCTGTGAAATTATGTCTTTTTAGTTCCATTCTGAAAAGATCCTTTTATACAAAGGTGCACACACACACACACACAAGAAAGGCAGCTATCAGCCTTCAGTCAGCTCACACTACGCCATTCCTGCATGTCCAAATAGTTTAACATCCCTCACTTTAGGTCTTTACCAGCATCTCTTCTGTCATAGAAGAGAAAGGCTGCCTAATTCTATTTTAAAGGAGGAAAAGCACATTAATCTTCAGCCCATCTTTGGTTAACAACAGTGCTGTGTACTCTGTCCCAAAGCACTGTCCAAGATACTCTCACAGCTATTGGCAGAGCAGAGGCTCTTATATCACTCTTGTAAACTCAATATGTAAGGCACTGAGCTGAAAAACAGGGTTTTCAGCAAGGACAGAGGTCATTTGCTGTAACCTGCATGCTCTGAGTGGCCAAATTGAGCAAAATATTATGAGGTCGTGACACACCCCGTGGTAGTTCCAAGTCCAACAAGGCTGTTGTGGCAAGGCGTTGGGGACCTGCAGCCCTTGCTCCAGAGGTCCATGCTCTGTGCTTTACCCTGACTCCTGCTCTCCCCCCCAGGCCTGTGGAAGTTCAGCTATTTTTATCCATTTGCCATGAGTGAAGGAATGTCTTTTCCAAAGTTACCTCATTCCTAAGGGCAGCTCTGCCAAGACAAACAGGTCCTAAGTGTGATTACTCCGACTGCAGCCAGGGGAGAGAGCTCACAGCACAGTAATGTGCATGCTCCAGTCCTAAGTACTTGGAATTATTAGTATTTATGGTGCATGGAATTACATTCCTCGCTTCCTCACCTGGCCACACAGATAGGAGGGGGAGGCAATTTCAGATCCTTCCTGCCCTTATGCGGCTGAGCACTTTTGAAAGCAAAGGGGCAGTCCTGAGAGCCCAAGACAAATGAACAGTGGGATTTATCATGGGATGCTCTCTGGACTGGGGCCTTTTCAGGAATACATGCCAAAAGGAAAGCCAGAGAGGCCAATAGCAACTCAATTTCTCACCTGGGGAAATCTATTCTACCCCAGGCTTGTTTTGTTAATTACACACTCACCTCCATATGCCTTTATTCTCATCTCATTAGGGCCATCCCAAAAGCATACAGCAATTAACACCCTCCAGAGCAAAGAGACCAAAAACTCAGTGAAAAACCCCTATGGAAAACTATTGTGCCTCAAACACCAACTAATTAATTCTCAAAAACACCGTAAATGTTTTAAAACCAGCACAGCATTTACCTCTCACAAGTGAGAAACCTGAACCATGGAATTTAATTGACTTGCCCGTGGCCACCAAGGCAAATCTGTGCCAGAGTAAAAAGCCAGCAAAGCTGCTTCCTCACTCTGCCTGTGTGATCACAGGTCTGAGAATAGGACTCCTCTGCTTCTGGGGGCTTTCAGCAAACCCCTTCAAGGTGTTCAGACACAACTTTACCTGCAGATAACACATAATGATGCTAACTATTTGGAATTCTGGGTTTAGGCACTCCAGCAGTGCTAGGTGGACAGATTTAGATATTAAAACCCCCAGCTATCTGTTTTAAAAAATCTTTATCTGTTTTAAAAAATTTATCTAGCCCCACTCACAGAAATATAAGAACAGCTAATTCAGTGCACAGAGTGATAGTTCTCATGTTATCCACCACTAGCAGGAGATACCTGTTCCATAGGGAATTAGGAAACAAATAGACTTTAGATGGGGAAAATATTGATATGCAGTCCCTCCCTGCTTTATCCATTTTGGACACTGCCTCAGAATCACTGAGCAGCCTTCAGCCACAGCCTTAGAGCTCCTCTGCACTGCCCAGGTTGTTGCACTGTGAGCACTTGCTGGCTTTTCATTAATAAAAATTGTAATACAGGTGATGACGAGCAAAGAGACAACGACATCCATCCCCTAGCAGGGACACGAGTTCCTCATGGTGGGTCTCGTGCACAGCATTTATCATCCTCTCAGCAGTGACAAACTCAGCAACAACAACAATAACAACAACAGCCAAAAGGCTTAATCCCTTTCCAGGGAGTTCCTGTCTGTAAAATCCGCCTTATGAAAGACAGATGTGAACCTGCCAGTCCAGTCAGAAAACCCTGGTAAATGCAGGAATGAACATTCTCACACACAGAATTGGCAAGGAATAACAGGGAGATTCAAACAATGAAAGAAGTAAATCATTTCAATATGACAGGCTGACTTTGAGAACAATTTCAGGCCATGGATGTAGAAATCAAAGACCATCATCTCTGGCAATCCCAAAGGAAAACAATCCTTTCCTTCCCCCAGAAAGTAAAGTCAGAAGTGAAGGTGAAGCAAATGAGACCGAGGAAGGGAATGATCCCTCTCCAGCAAGGCACATTGCAATAATCAAAGCACACACGTTACCGGTGATATAATTTAAAGCAGAGATCAAATTCTAAAGCAAGGGGGGAAGAAAAAGTAATAGTAAAGGAATTCTGTGAGCAACAGGAAACCTCAGCACTGACAGGGCTTTGCTGAGCATTACACAGACCATACAGCATAAACTGCACCTGAGAGGACCTTTCCTATTGCACAAGTATTCAAACTCTCTGCCAGACTGTGAGTGTCATTTTGTTCTGCTTTTCATTAGCCAGGATCAAGATCCAGCATCTAATGAAAGCTCTAAGTCTCTCTAACCATCAGGAATAAGAAAGATGCCAGTTGAATTTCCTGGATTAAGACAAAACAACAGGAAAGCTTGGGAGGTCTGAGTCTTATCTTGGACTCCTGGCAGCAAAGTGGGACAGCACCACATCTGCTTCCTGCAGCAAAGATAATGCCCAAGCCCACTTTTAGGGTGATGTGAACAGCACCTTCCCAAACTAAAAAATCACCATTGTTCAAAATCCAGAGCACCCAGGTAACACCAGGGAGACGACAAGTGGCAGCTCAGCCAAGCTCAGCCATTGCTGGACGTCACAGCACAGACACACCAACCCCCTGGATCATTCACCCATGGAGGGGAAACTCCTCACTCTCAGAAATGCCTGTTCAGGTGGTGACCTGAAAAGCCTGAAAAATGCACCAGTATGGAGAACTCCACTCCCAAAGCAATGGTGTCTTCTTCCACCAAATGTCCCATCCCTGCTTACCAGCTCTCCAAGGATAGGAGATACTGGTTGTATTAATTCTCAGTCTCCATGTCTTGTCTTCTTTTTTAAAGAATTTGAAATCATGTCCCAATTCTCCCTTCAAACAGATTATTAATTCAATTACTTTCTTGTTTCTTTCATTCATGTTAAAGTATTCCCAAACTTTCTAATCAAAATAATAGCAATTAATTGCTATTAATTAATAGCAATTGATTTGTAGGTGACCAAGGTCCATTCACACCTCTCAGACCTGCAAGCCAACCACCTTTGACTTCACAATACATTTGGTAAATCTGGAGTACATTTTAAGGAGGGATATTGTGATTAAGAAAGTACAAAATATGTATAGCATTGTTTACTATTCTTCTACCACCTCAAAATCATTTTGGGGTTATGTGGCATTTCTATACTTGTCTTCTTTGCACCAATTTTCACGTCTGGGGATGTTAATCTTCTTCAGACTTTAAGTGGTTTTTCTCCCCAGAAAGATGACAAACCTTTTTTGCAAGCTGCAGGGATGTCCTCACAAGTTTCTAATCACAAGGGTTTCTGCTGTGGGTGACTGCAAAGGACAATTTGTACTGTGCAAGTCCTGTCCCAACACAAGAAAAGCTGCTGCTGCTTAGGATGTGGCCACTGCTCAGCAGAGCACAACCACCCCGTGCCTTCCTGGGAAAAGCAAGAGGGAGTGACATTTGTGCAGCATGTGAAACATTAGGTAAAGCTGGGGGATTAACAGGTGAAGAAGAGATGGTGATTCCAGCACCATCAGCTTGGGCATCAGTGCAATACTGACTCCTGCAATGACCCCCACAGCTCTTCCTTAATGCTCTCTTCCTTCTTTAACCCTTACGAATTCCTCTGCTGAGAAAAAAATCCAGGAGTTGGCTTGCTGAAACAATATAGGCTCTTAGTGCAAATTGCTCTTATTTTTTTTTTTTTTCTTTTTTTTTTTTTTTTTTTAATAAGAGTGGTAGAACACCGGCACAGGTTGCCCAGAAAGGTGGTACAGGCCCCATCCCCAGAAACATTCAAGGTCAGGCTGGACAGGATTCTGAGCAACCTGGTCTAGCTGAAGATGTCCCTGCTTATTGCAGGGAGCTTGGACATCATGACCTTTAAATTCCCTTTCAATCCAAACTATCCTGTAATTCTACAAATCTGTTACAAAAACAGTACCTGTTCTCTCCCTTCCACCCAGGGGTGTCTCACATGCCTGCAGGTTGCCATAGCTAAGGGGAAAACACAGGCACCTTCACATAATTTCTCTCTTTTCATAGTTCTTGTTCACTTGCTCTCAGTTTCCCATATTTATCACTGTGAAATCAAGTTACATATTTGAAAATATGTATCAACTGTCTGACATTTGAAAATCTATTTACAGAGCTTTTCTTCCCATTACCTTGTTTACTTTACAACTTTGATTTTATTGAAATGCCATTTTGGAATATTGATTTCACTTGAATTGCAAATAAAAATAAGCTTTCTTGGAGAAAATTAAATATATATTTCATATCCAACAGACAGGAAAATCTGTCTGAGTCACTCTTGCATAGAGAAATAATTGGCCTATTTAAGAGGGTTGTGTAATGTTTTTGAACTCAGGAGACTGAGGGCTAAATGCTGGTGTGCTGAGAAAATTGGGGGTTTAAAACCTGCTCACAGTCCAGTATCATCAGACCCATTTCTTCAGTTTGTGTTTCCATTTGTCACGGTCCTGACGAGGAAAATCTCTGCAGCAAAACTTGGCATTTGACTCATTCTGTTCTCTACTGCATCCATCACCAGCTCTGCAGCTCTCTCTATAAAGCTTTTAGTAAAAGGTGGGTGAGCAGGACTGGGGAGGGTACGTGACATTGGCTCCTTCTGTACATAAACAATTTGCCAGTAACACTTTGTCCATGAGATGTGTGAAAAATGGCACAGCTGACAGGGCTATGCAAACAGAGCAACTCATGCCGGGGCCAGGAACTCTATTTGCTGCTTAATCTCTTCTTCTAAGCAATAGAGTAAAACAAAAAACCTTTTTGTCAGAGACTAGCTTTGTCTTAACTGGGAATATGTATTAATAGAGGTTGGTTGGTAGAGTTGTAAATCAAGTTAAATAAAGCAACCCCTGTATTTGAGGAGGAAGAAAAAGGTGTCATTAGAAAGGATGTGCTCATTGTAGGGCTGTGAACAGCCACTAGAGATGGATCCACCTTTCTATCACAGGGAACTCCTAAAATCCTCTGTAACACGGTCCAAGTGCCTTCCCACCCCAAATGGAGGCTTATTGGGACCTAAACCCTGCATATCAATCCTTGCCCTACCACAAGGGAAAGTGTCCATGCATTCAAAGAAAAGACCCTTGCAAGCCCTTCATATATTGAGTATTCCCATGCAGATTTTTCCTTAGAAAAAAAATCAACATCCATAAGAAGTGTTGCAGAATGAATCAGACCTCAGAAACCTAAAGGGAAGAATTTGAGACTCAGGGGAGTGTTCTACATCAAAGAAAATGGGACAACTGGAAATGTGGAAGCAACCCAAACTTGCCACAAAGGGGTCTCTGCAGCTTGCTGCCAAGCTGACAGACATCTGTATGCCCTCGTGCTCCCCCTGTGCCTAACAACAAAATAAATCAATAGCTGTAGTTATCTGTGTCCTGAAAGAACAGTCACATCATCTGGCAAGTTCCCCAAGGTGTCAGGACTGAAACTGGGCCCCGAGAGCCCAAAAGGGCACAACTTCACCCCGGGGGCTGCAGAACAAGCAGTCCCTTTCCGTCCCACAGGCAGAGCTGATCCATGGGGTGCCAGGCTCCGGTGACAGAGTGGCTTCAGGGGAGCCAACCTGCTCACAGGCAGCTCAGCTGAGCTCCACTCCCAGCTGCAGGGGTGGCTCCCAGGGGTGGGATGGCATGTGCCATCCCAGGGGACAGCATACCCCTGCAGTTGCTCATGGATTTCCATCTGGCCCCAGAGCAGGTGGGCTGGAGCTAACGCCTCCAGCCAAATCTCCAGCTCAATGTCTTAGTAATGCAAATCCCTACATAACTCTCCTAACTCGTTATGGCAGGTGCCATTTGCTGCTCACAAGAGAGGCAACAGAAGCTTCTGGGTAGGAGGGTCCCCTAGATACAAAACTTGGTGATAACTTGGTGATAAGTGATGTCTGACTGGAAAAGAAAGATATATATTACCAATGAGCCAAACACCAAGAGGAGGAAAATTCTGAATTTTTTGATGCCATTATTAATCATAGAATTATTTAGGTTGGAAAAGACCTCTAAGATCATTGAGTCCAACCATTAACCCAGCATTGCCAAGCCCACCACTAAATCAGTCCCTAAGTGACACATCTACACATTTTTGAACACTTCCAGGGAGTGATTCCATCACTTCTCTGGGCAGTCAGTTCCAATGCCTGAACACACTTTTAGTGAAGAGACTTTCCCTAATATTTGATCTAAACCTTATCTGGTGCAACCTGAGGCCATTTCCTCATCTCTTGGGAGAAGAGACTGACTCCCACCTGTCTACAACTTCCTTTCAGGCAGGTAAAGTCACCACTTAACTTACGAACAGCTACTAGAAAGACATGCAAGACAATTTCCCTTTTAACTTTCCTACAGTGAACAATGTCCAATAGCCAAAGTTGCCTTTGAAGTGACAGGCAGGATGTACACATAAATCTCAATGTATACAACAGGAGGATCAGGGAACAGGTAGCCTACACTGTAGATACTTGCTTTGACAATGCTGTCATTGCACTGCTTGCATTGCCTCCTAATCCATCTGCAGGAAACCTTCAAATACAAAAAGTTATTAAATCCAGAAATTATAAATTATCTACAAGGAAAAGAGAGAAGAAGCAGCTCCTTTAATCTCCCAATAAAGAGGCAAAGGAAATTGCATCATCCCCAGATGGGAGACCAGTGTGGCTGGCCAGGCAGACAGGGATCACTGCATTGGCATCAGTGACACTGCTTGCACAGACACAGACACAGACAGACAGACAGCTCTAGAGGAGAGGGCTGAAGGGAATACCTAGATCCAGCTCCCTCCTGGCCATCTAAGAGTCTTGACATAATCTTTTATCTGGTTACTCTTTCTCATATACAGCAGCTCTAATGCAAGGGGGAAGTGAACTTTGCTGCTCAGACACATTTCTGATGTGGTTCTCAAACAATGTGGGAAAGACAAGTTGTAGTTCTCATTGACCAAGTGTAAAATCCACCAACTACAAAGTGAAACCTAGCTGAAAAGCTACATTTGTCTTAATTTTCAGAGGAATGCAAAAAGAAATGAGAAATGGATTTTGGCTGAGCATTTTTTTTAGCACTACAATTTTTTAATTTTTTTTTCTGCTCCATTATCTCATCAGTAGCAACACAGTTTATTTTCTGGCCTCCTTCCACAAGCTCTCTGGGTCAGACAGAGGTATTTGTTTTAATGTAATAAATATGGTTGTTAACCAAAAAGAGTCAGATGTTTATCCCCAGAATGTTCCCTACACGTTCTCAACCCCCTTTCACCGAGATTATTTCTTGTCTAAATTAAGTGCATTTAAAAACCTGTCTGAAGTAACTACTCCAGAGGCCAACAAATAACTGCTCCTTAGTGGAGAATGATATCTTTTGGACTTCATTCCTTCTGGTCATGCCCCTCACTGTTTACACCTCCCCAGAGGAGAGTAAATGTTGACACATTAGAGAAGCACCATTGCAGACTTGGTCTCAGAATCACAGAATTACAGGGTTGGAAGGAACCACAGTGATTCATCTGGTCCCACCTCCCTGCTCAGGCAGGGTCATCCCATAGCACAGGGCACAGGATTGTGTCCAGATGGGTCTTGAATACCTCCAGTGAGGGAGGCTCCACAGCCTCTTTGGACAATCTGTTCCAATGTTTGGTTACTGCACAGAAAAGTTCTTCCTCACATTCAGGTGAACTTTCCTGAGCATCAGCTTCTGCTTCTTGTCCTATTGCTTGTCACCACCAAGCAGAGCTTGGCTCCATCCTCTTACACCCTCCCTTGGCATATTATATGCACTTACAAGTTTTTCCTTCTTAGTGCCAGGTAAGAGGTTTTTCTGTGCCTCAGCCCCTCTGAAGACTTAATGTATGGAGGCCCTTACACCATTAGCCTTGACTCAGTTGTAGTGACTGTCCAAAAAAACAAAAAAGAAAAAAAAAGAGCAGAAATCAACAAGAAGCCAGGTTCACAGCTGACTAAACAAAGGCAGATTAATCTGCCATTGCCTGAGACCAAGTTCACAGCCAGTTACTACAGAGCCACCAAGAAGCAGCAACTATTGCTTGTCTGAGCCCTTCAAAACCCTGATATCCCATCTGCTTCTGCTCCATCAGTCATCCAAACTGAGCTTCATGCTCACTGGGGACCATCCTACAGCTCTGACAGATGAGGTGTTGCTGTTCACTCATACAAGATCCAGTTTAAGGCAGTAGTTCCTCACCTTGCCTTAACTGGCCATTCCCAAGGATCTGATGGAAAGCTGAGTGCAAGATCAAAGCCCAGTGTATATCTAACCCCAGAAAAGCAGAACAAATATCAAAAGCACTGACAGGGAGCTCCAGATTTCAGCAGGGACTTCAGCACCTACCTATCAGCCTGAGTGACTCAAGCAGGAAGAAGTTGACTCAAAGAACCACAGAAGGGGGCAAAAACATTTTAATATGGAGGCAGGCACATTTATCAGCTAAAAGAAAAACCTCCCTCTCTGTTGGGATTTGCCTTGGTAAACACAGAAGACACAAGTCAACCAAATTGCCCAGCCAACCCCTCACCCCACATCCAGAGACACTCACAGCCAGCCCCCTCTGCTCGCTCCAGCAGGACGCTCTGCAGCTCCCCTCCTCTGAAGTTTGCTTACATTACTGCCTCTCTTTGCTGACATTGGCAGCTTTCTCAAGCCTTTGCATAACTATTTTTTCTTGGCTATACTTAATCTATCTTATTTTTATCCCATCTGTGAGAAAAAGCGGCCGCAGCGCAGAGCGCTCCGCTTTGGCAGCGCCGCCAGCCCCGCAGATCCCATGACCCCCTCGCCAGGCTGCTCTAATGTTTTCTGTTTATCTGGTGCTGCTCTTGGGCACTCACCCATGTCCTACCCCAAACGCACCAGGAATGTGCAAGTCCTCCTAAAGGCCTCTTTCAAGGTGAATTAACTGAGACTCATGCATACAATATTGCTGAGTGAGGACTTTCAGACTTTTCTTTTTCCATATAAAGTTTTAAATGGGTTTAGACAGAAAAGCTTCCTGAGGGATCTCATGTGTTCTGCATACACAGGTCCTGCAAATGAAGTTGGATGGACTCTCTGGGAAAATCTACTACAGCTCAGGGAGTTCCCAGCAAGGACACAGGGACCACTAATGTCACATGTGCTGCTTCGGAGGGAAACAAGGCCAAGAGGAGAGACAGTAATAGCTTTACCCAGGTCAGCTGCTGGCAGTGGTGGAAATGCCACTGCCAAGGATGGTACCACTTGAAAAGTAGGGCTGGGATGCCTGTTGTGATTGCCAAGGGATTTAAGCCAAGGTAAGTCTGCAACTGCTGTTATCCAGGAAGATGGACTGAATGGTCTCACTAGTCCTTTTTGAGCTTTTACTTAGGTACCTAAGCAGCTGGGTTTGCCTACTTTGTGAGACAGTGTACAGAAGGATGTGAGATGGTGGCCAGTGATGGTTCTACATCCTGGACCGTGCTGGCTTTCCAAGTGCTAGAAAATTCTCCAGGATGCAAGGAATCATCCGTTCCATTTAAGTTGTAAGAGACCTTCAAGATCATCGAGTCCAGCCATTAACCCAGCACTGCCAAGCCCACCACTAAACCATGTTCCTCAGAGCCACTAACATCTACATGTCTGTTAAATCTCTCCAGGGATGGTGACCCCACCACTGCCCTGGGCAGCCTGGTCGAATCATTGACAACTCTCTCTGTGAAGAAATTCTTCCTAATATCCAATCTAAACCACCCTTTGTGCAACTTGAGGCCTTTTTCCCTTGTCCTGTCACTTGTTTCCTGGGAGAAGAGACTGACCCCAACCTGGCTCCAACCTCCTGCAAGTCAGGGGCTTGCAAAGAGCCAGGAAAGTGAGGCTGTTTCTCTCCTGCCACCTGAGGAAGCACTGCATTGGTACTAAGCCTATGCTTTGGAAGCATGAACAATGAGTCATTGTCACAACGAGATCTGCAAAACCACTTCAAGCCACTGTTTGTAAATTCATTTGGATTTCTAGGTCCAAACATTTGTAAATCCATTCCCACCAGCTGGGAATACATGGGTCAGTGTCTATCTGACAAATCTCCAGTTATACAGGAAGGCATAAAGACATCATCCTTTTTTAAATCATATTTTTTAACTGAAATTTCCTGAAGTAAATGAGTAAAACAAAGATTTTTTTATAGAAGAACCTACGTAAGTACTTAACTCTCCCTTCCACTGTCACCACTTCTGAATGAAGGAGCAGGACACAAAATGATCCTTTTATTAACAAGGACTGACAGGTCAAATTATACTCTTATATCACTGCACCATCTTATTTTAAAAAATCCATATCCCACCTTGCACAACATTAGAAAGTTATTTTTATTTATACATAACTGGGTAAACTTTGAAAATTTACCCTTTTATTTTTATTTCCCCCCTTTTCTTCACTAGCTCACTGGCCAGCATAGAAATGTACAGGCATGGGTCTTCTTCATTTGTTCGCAGAATGCTTCAGACTGTGGGATTAATTAATTCAAAAGAACAGAGTACGTGAAGTTCTTGGGGAGAGGGATGTAATTACTGCATTTGAAGTTCTCCAGGAAGAATGTTAAAGTGGCAATTTTTTAGAGTTAATGTCTTTTCCTGCTGCTCATTCTGGCTGGAGGCATCCTCCTGTCTTTCCTGACTAGGATCCATCTATTTCTTCCTGAAACGCAGTAGATAAAGGAGATGCCTCCTGTGAGATTGGATGGGGAAGAAGCTCTGGTCCACAGGTGAAGGAGAGAAACACAAAAGACCTGGAATGCTGATTTTCCTAAGAATTTTACTTAATCAAATTATCACCAAACTGCAGGCCATTTCTAACCACTAATTACTCACCGCCTGGAAACTATTTTGAACAAATGTAAATGTACAAAATTTGGTTGATGATACCCTTGAAATGTAGATCCTGGGAAGCCTGTGAACTTTAACAACTGTGCAGAAACAAAACCAGAGTTTCTTTTCATAACTTTGATCCTGTTCTAGGGGCAATACACAGGCACACGTAACGGATCTTTCCTTCCTCTCTGTTTTCTTGCCAGGAATGGTCTTTGGAAACAGCACTGTAGCTGCTCCATACCATTTATCCTCTAGAATGTATCAGATGTTATTTAAATAAATGCATGCTAGAACTTTTCAACAGTGCCTCCTGGTAAACAGCAGCCATGAAGAGCCTACATTCAGATTGAAGGGGCCAAAAAAAGCTGAACTGAAGTCAAACAGAATAATTCCATCTCATCCTCCAGTACCAGGTGCTGCATGATGATGTAACACATCAAACACTTAAAAGAACTAATAACAGATCACAGGTGTTTCCCCACAAACACTTCAGCCTGCCTTAGAACTGACTTCTTCTCCTTTGAACCTCACAGAAATGATTTGTCACTGTGTATTGCACCACAGCAGTGCCACAGCTGAATCAATGACCCAGGCATGGATCAAGGGAAAACAACCCCACAGATTCCCTCAAGTAGTCCATGGCCCAATGGAAACACAAAGGTAGAACTAATTCCCTTAAAAGCCATGGAGATTTTATTTTAAGTTTTCCTATACTGAGTTTTTAATCTGAATGCCCTTATGGCCCTCTGTAGATTGAAATCATCCCTTTGTCTTCTGCAGACCAAAGTTCAAACCCTCGTGGAGGTTCACATTTTCCATGTAGCCGTTTAGTCCCTATAGTCTCCATCACAAAGTTTCTACTCAAAAGCAAGACCCAAAGCTCAGGATTTCAGTGAAAGAGAGGATGGAAGAACTGACACTGCTCCTCAGCTACCTACCTTGCAACCAGATCTTGAAATTATAATGGCCAGAAATAAAGTTTATGCAGATTATGCAGGACAAAACCATGACACAGGCAAGCTGCATCCATTTATCAGTAAAACAAAAGCAAATACAGATGGAACCACTGTTTGTTTTTTTTTTTCTGAGCTTCTGTTTGGAATCTGCTTTTTCTTCCAGGGTCAACAAAACCTCCAGTCTCAAACTTCTGCGTATATGCTTTAAGAATTAGCATGCTGTGAGGTCTTGCTGCACACAGCACGTGTTTTCTCAAGCAACATATCCAACAAAAAGTCATGGGGGTTTTTTCCACCCTTTCCTCCTTATTAACACGAGCAAACACATAGAGATGTTCAGTTTTCCAGGGTACCACAAGCAAGAAGGAATGAAACCTGTGACAGATGGCTTTGAGGTAGCACCCCCACTTTGCCATTGGCTAAGATGACCTTCCTCGTGTCATAGATGTTGGACTGGGGGACATCACAGGCTTCCTTGCTCTTCCATCTGCACTTGGTCTCCTCCTCAGGTCCATAGTGGTCCTGTGGGGCACACTGGGTTTCAAAAAGCCACTGAGACAGGGATATAATTTAGGGTGCTTGTATCAAGCTGTGCTTTTTTGAAATAGCTGTAGGCTGTCCAGGAGACATGAAAAGTCAGCATAGGAGGTTTTATGTCCACTTCACAAGCCTGCTTCTCTTTAGTAAGTGGTTTTCCTCCTATCTTTGTCTGCATTTCTGTATTTTACAAAAAAATACCTTCCTTCCTCCCTAGGTCAAGTTTTCTTTTGCTGGTTGCTGTATGCTTTCACTTCATCTCTGATCTGATTCACACTATGTAATCTCTGCCATGAGGGGAAACAATCAAAGGTCAAGAAAACTCTAGGCAGTTGAGGGAATTGGTGGAATTCACCAGTCCCTGGAAGTATTCAAAAACTGTGTAGATGTGGCAGTAAGGGACATGGATAAGTGGTGAACACAGTGATGTTGGGTTAATGGTTGGATTTGATGAACTAGAGGTCTTTCCCAACCCTGTCTTTCCAAGATTCTGTGATTTTAGTCCAAGCCTACTGGTAGCCACCAGATAAGGCTCAGGAACCTGCATGTGTCAAGTGCATGAACCACTGGAGAACTCAATGTCTTCAGACACAGGTACTTCAACCTTCCTAAAATTTTCCTACAACATCCATTTTGGCCACCAGACATCAGCACTTTGTCCTAAGCATTTGTCTCAGAGGATGAGATAACAATTTAGTTATTCATCTCCCCAGAAAAGTTTGCAACATATACTCACTTCAGAGTTGGGAACCTATTTGTCTGATTCTGGAGTCAACACCATTTACACTTGCTTTAAGGACATTTTATATACTCAGGAGGGGGTGAAAGCAGCTTAATGTACCTCAGAATTGGTCCCACAAAATCTCCACCTGTCCTGTAACTGCTATTATCACACAAAACAGGAACAGCAAATGTTTCAGAGAACAAACCATACCGGTTCAGGGCAAATGGGTGCAGAGACTTTATCATTGTTGCAGTGCCAGGAAAATGAACAAATTTGCCCCCTGGGTTGAAGCTAAAGGAACAAAATTCTTGAGCCCTGCCTAAAATCACATGGGTCTGTTTGGCTCGTCTGATGTTGTTCCATGGTGATTCACAAGCATTGCTTTGCCTTGCTGTGTGATGCTTGGCAGCCAGCTGCACAGTCAAAGCTGTGCAGAGAGCAAACAAGGGCCCTGATGCATACTTTTTTTTCCTTGCAAGAAAGCTCCTGCCTGAGATACGGCTCTAGAAAACTACAGGCAAGGTCTGGACAGAATCAGCAAGTATTTAGTGTTGTTGGAAAATAAAGCCAGATTGCATGGCCTGATAGCCATATGATCCCCTTCTAACATGCATCATTTCTCTTAGTAACAACAGGCAGTGCCTCTCACACTGCTTTGCAAATAATGCTTAAGGTCAAGAATACTTCCCCACATTATAGCCTGTCCTTTGCACCTGCAAAACCTGAGTTATGGAAAGTTGACTTGAGGCCACATTTAATAAAGGCCTTGCCCACATGTCACAATAGTGAACCTGTAGTCATCCCACCCAGCAGTGCGACCTGGAGCACCTACTTTAAGCACTGAGGCATTCAGCAGAGTCAGAAGGAGTCAGGAGCACTGAATTTCTGAAGACTGACTGAGAACCCTTACTGTACATGTAGGGTCCAAGGAGACAGGGTGTCTGGGAAGGGCAAGCAGGTGTTCCCTTGTGTGCCCAGTGAGGAGCTGCTGAGAGCCAGCCAGCTGGAAACACCAGGGATGTATCTGAACAGGCACCTGCCTCCTGGCTTGCTCCTCTCAGAAGCTGGCTGACATGGCACAGAGGCCTTTCCTAAATATCAGCTGGAATTTCTCACAAGTGGTGCATGAGATATGCACCACCTGGCACAGCATCCTCCTGAAGGACAGGTGATGCAGACCCATGCAGGGAAGCACAGCCTGAAGGTGGGGGTTGACTTAAATATGGCCAAGGTGTACTTCTGTCTCTCTGGGAAGGATTTCTGCTGCACTGCTGCTGTCCTTCCGCGAAACTCGTGTGTTGAAGCAGTTTGTCAGGAAGCACTAGCGTGCCTGGCAGGTTTGCCTAGCTTGGGCTTCTTCAAATAAGGAATCAAAGGGAACAAAGGGAATTCCCAGTTTTGCATGTTTAAACAGTAAGACTGAAAGCTATTTAGAATCCTGCTGACCATATCTCAGCTCTTGCAGGCTCAGTGCTGTTCAAGCCTCCTTAGCAGGCTGAAGAGCACCCTTCTGACTTCTGAATTGCAGCAGAGGAAGAAAACACTTACAGAGCTCTTCAAGAAAAAGAAAGGACTGGCCACCAACAGGTGATCACTCTCTGCTTCCACCTCCTGCTTGTGGGAGAGAGGTAAGGGATCTTTCCTACACTTTGGGAACATCTTTACCCCTTCATTCCTGTGCACACCTGGCACCACACACATGGCTCCCAGGAGAGCTTTTTGTACTTGCTCTGCAATCCAAATCTACTAAACACACATTAATTTAATTGTAACCATTGTACCAAGCAGAGGAAAAGAATTAAGAAACTTCAGCTTACAATGTGCCAGCTACTCTAAAAATCAGATCATTGTGGATAATAAACAGTGAGAAACAACAAAACAGGAGTCAGAGGAATTGGAGTCTTTAATGGTCACTGATGTAGTAAATCAGCACTGCAGTTTAACACAGACAAATGTAGTGTAAAGTAATATATCTGAGGGAAAGGACTAGACCTGAAAGAGCATATTTAAATGTGACATTCATGCAGTACGCTAGCCAGGAAAATGAGGCTGATTTCATTAAAGAAAAATAAATCTCTGAAGACTAATGTATCGGTCCATGGATACATTAATAAAAAAGAAGAGGAAAAAAAAGTAGTCCAAGCATAGTTTAGGCTATGTCAGAGGAGAATCACAGTGACGATTAAAATAAAAGAAGCACAAGATAGATTTTATTAGGTTACTGAAATAAGTCTGGACAGGAAACTCCAAAAGACTGTCTTACAGGTAAGTGTGAGGAGTACCAGATAGGATTATAGCTCAGATTTAGCTGCTGTCTCCATCCTTAGCACTGGCTCTGATGACCAAGAAGAAAACTCAGATTTCATTAGTAAGCTCCCTGGATATATTTAAGATAGTGCCTGCCTATTTAAATTACGGCAACTCCAGATGTTCTCAGCTTTTCACTGCACCAGCCCCTATGGAAACAATCCCCTCTTCAAGGGCAGCCAAAGAGAAGAGAGCAGAGATTAGTGGTCTTTCCATCGCCAATGGACAGTTGAAGGAGGAGAACACTGAATTATTGTGGTCACAGAGGAAATCAGATTTGTGTTCTTTTCATAACCACAAAACACCCCTGAGAACTCTCCAAAGCGCAGGTACACAGACATATTTGCTCCAGTGAAAACCAGTCTCTGCTGGTGTGGGATGGGACAGCCTGCTCCGTGCTCCTAAGGTTAAGAGCAAACTGATTCTGGCCAAGGACACTGGAGGGAAACTCTTTGTTTTTAGCAGAGCCGTGGTTCTGCATGGGTGCAAATGGCCTATGCTGCACTCAGAGACTCATCCTCAGTGAACTGCTGGAACTTCCATCAGGAAGATGAGGTCCGAACAGCCTGAGCTGTGATTTCAGTGGCTCTGTGGAAATCAGGTATCTCAGAATGAGCACCACAATGCTGACCTTCCTCAGAGGGCAAATTTATTCTCAGCAGAGAAAGAAAACCTCTCACAGTTGCCAGATGAAGCTGATCAAGAACTAACAAGAACTGGAGGAGCAACAGGAGTGGCCTCCTCCACTCTGCCTCCAGAGAAAAATGTGGCTTTTATTACAAAATTCCAGCCTGGAGCTTCCTCCCACAGGATAGACCAAGGAGGCCCAGACTTGTATGAATTAACCAAAAATAACACTTCCAGGGAGGGAGAGGATGATTGAGGGAATTGCTGGTGGGTTACAGAGCCCTCTCACCTCCTTCTCACCAGTTCAAGTCTAGAAGTCAGGACGAAGGAGGAAAAGCCTCTGACTTTGAGAAGTTTGTTGCCTTCAGCTGATTTACTGGGAGGCAAGTGACTGCCACAACCACCATCATGTCAGGTAGCCCCAAGCCAGTGGACAGAAGAACAAAAATTGTCCTTCCCATCTCCACAACAATCCATTTTAAAGAGCTGTGGGTTGCATGTGGCAAGGCTCAGACTGATAGTGAGCTCCAGACTCCACCAGCAAATATGTTTAAAAATAGCCAAAGTAAACAGGATTGTGTCTGGGGAGGGAAGGAACCAGGCACCTTTCTGGCTGTGTTTGGCCAGCAGCAGGGATATGGTCTGGTTAATCCTGACCATCTCCACTACACATCCCCTTTGCTATGGCAATGTCCCATAAACAGAGCGGGGATCAGCAGCTCCCTGGAGCAAGGAGGCAGCACTGTCCTCAGGTAGTGGCACTGCATTAGAAGAAGGAAAACAAGAAATTTGTGCAGGCAAGCTGAAGACTCACTAGAGCGTGTAAATGTTACCTAAATTTGTGCATCAGCATTTAAATACCACAAGAACTGGAGCAGGAGCTAAGCAAGAGCAAAGCAGATGAACACAGAGCGTCTGATTTGGCCTGGAGAGACAGAGAAGCACAGGGAGCTGGGAAGCACCCACAAACTGGGCCAAGGCTACCCCAAATGCTGCTGCTGTTCCCCAGGAACAGCCAAGCTGTGAGAAACTAAAGCAGATGGCAGCCAATGTGCTGGTGGGCAGCAGCACAGAATCCTCGGAGCGGCCTCGGGCAGGACAGGGAGCACCACACCAAGCTCAAGCACTGAAGCAGGAAAAAGCAGCTCAGAGAAGAGGACCACCAGCAACATAAGAAGCCCCCAGTGATGGGAGATCTCTCCTGGGGGTCTCAGGGGCCATTGTGGGTTTGTGGAGCTGCAGAGAGGTCTGGCTCAGGGACAAGAAGTCACACAGACCCGATGCTAAAAAGCAGGACTTGTTTGCCCTGCCCTTGTGCAAGATGAGAAAGGGGGAAGGGAAGCACGTGCTCACCCCACCTTCTTGCAGAGACTTCACGCCCTGTGGCCTCTTAGAATACTGGTTCCCCCAGTGCAGTGGAGTGGCCGCCGAGAGAGGCTTTACTCAAGGTAGTACTTTGGTGAGGTAATCTAAGACAACAGGATTAAACTGAAAGAGACAATTTATGTTGTGCAACAGGAAATATTTCCAGACAGTAAAGTCTGTTGGGCTCCAGAGCACTTTCCCAAGGTAAGCAGCAGAACTGGAATGGCCATCCCTTGGCTCATCTGTCAAGGCTACACGAGCCCTGTGTGGTGTGGAGAGCACGTTCGCACAAGGAGAGAGACAGGACAGGGACCCCGGGTTTGCTGCTGTTACAGCAGTTCTGTGTAAAAACAGGGACACAGCATTTGCTTATGCACAGAACAAATTTCTATTGACAGAAGAAAAAGCTGAGATGTAGGGCAAGTAAGAAAAAAAAAAAAAAGCCAGAAAAGTGTTAGTGGTACTTTAGACCCTTCAGTTCCCATCATGATCTCATCCCATGCGTTTCTCTTGTTTTGCTTCCTCTTTTGTAAGTGTCAGAAAAAAAGCAGATATTAAGGGACTGATTCTTACCTGCCCTCCACTGCTGTAAATCAAGAATAAAATCACTGAAATCAGCAGGGTGATCTCAGCTTAAAATGAAGTGGGTTCACATTTAAATCCAAAAAAATTAAGGATGAAATTATATTCACCTCCCAGCTAGCACACAGGTAGAGTTCTGGGATAGTTTAGAAACCCACTCCCAAAAACTGCACTGGAGACAGAGGTTCATCTCTCAACATCTGTATATATGGGTGGATTTCCAAAGGACTGGAGGTCTTATTCCCCCCTTCAAGCACTCAAAGCAGCCCCTGAAGCTCAGTTAGCCCCAGTCACCTTGCACAGCCAATGATTCCATTCACCTCAGAGCTGACTTGCCTCTTGAACCCCTGTGAAAATGCCAGTCTGTCACCCCATTTCCTTTCACGTAGAGAATACAGAGCACAGCTTCAGGTAAATGCTGTTTCTTAGGCTCTAGGAGGTGCTGGGAGCAACTCCTGCTACAGTTTCTCTCCTCCCTCTGTTACATGAGCTCACTACTCAATTTTGGCTATGTATGTCTCTGCTAGTAAACTAGCCCCTGCCAGAGCCCATTCTTCAGCCCTGAAGCCAACTGGCACAGCCTGATGCCTACATATTGTTAAACTCTCTTACACTCTGAAACAAGGCGACTACATCCAAACTGCCTTTGGAGTGTCCTGGCCCTTCCTGAACTCCAGCAACTCCCAGAAGTTGTCTCAGATGGAGCCGTGTGTGGTAGCACAGACCCTCGAGACCGGCTCACTAGTACATGTACAAGCCTGCTGTGAGAATACTGAAAGTGAATACTTTTTGATAAATCCTTCAGTAGCACAACACTCAGGAAGCGTTTGGGAGACTGGAAGACCTAAAAAAAGGATTTCCTACTCAATTAGTTTAAAAAAAAAATAATAAAAAGAAAAAAGTGCCTTTCATGGAAGAACTGTGAAACAAACTTTGAGCTTTTACCTAGAGACTGGCTCCAGGCAAAGCTGTCAGTAAATGTCTCCTGGGTCCACTCTTGCTTATGGCAGCAAGACAAGGGGTGCCAAGGCTGGACAGGGAGCCTGAACTTTCCCCAGCCATGGGAGGAGATGTGCCTTGGCTGGGGGCAGGGGAGAGGGACTGAAGTGCTCAGGGTGAGCCTCAAGCCCCTTTCCCACATATCCATCTTGTAGCTTTTTCCACCACTTTCTCATTAGGGAAGGGCGGACAGAGAGAACTCTACTGCCAAACCAGCATAAAACGAGAGGGAGCTGAGAGAGCAACATGAACCAGGCAGTGACTGGGAGGTAAACACACCGTACACAACGCCTTGGGATCACTTCTCCTGGGGCCAACTCCAAGGCTTTTATTGCCCCACTTACAATTAGCTGGTAAATATTGTACACATAATTGACCTTTCTAAATGCTGCTGGAAGTGTTGAGAACTAATCCTGCCTGTGAAGACCTGGGGTTGTGCAGCACCGACTTTATCTGCCGGTGTGTAATGCTCTGCAAGAGCTTTTTTCCCTTGCTTACTGACACATTGAGATTTACTGCCCTGTGTCAGTGAGTTCAAGAAAGCCTTTTAACTCTGGAAGCTCCGGGAACCGGCTCCAGCACATGCTTCGAGATTTATCCGTCAGTTTGTTACGCCTTGTTTGTCCAAGAAACAGTCAAGACTGAACGAGTCAGGAATGACAGAAATAGTACATGAAGTCACAGTTGCTCCACTTTAAAGCACAAGCATTTGTGTCGTTTTCCTACCAAATATACGTGCGTTCAGCGAGCAAATAAGGCAATGGCAGAGAAAAGGCAACACAAGCAGGATTTTACAGATGCCAGCTGAGTTGTGCCCACTCCTCCAAGCGAGGGTAACACAGATTTCCACATGTATCAGCTCTTTCTGCTCAGAAAGGCAATCCCCAGGACTGCACACACTCACAAACCCCGTGAACCCTGCCGCAAGCCAACCCTGGGAAAAACCTGAGAACGCTGAACTGAAGCTGAAAGACAAACACGTAAGAGAAAACGCAGCGCAGCTCCTGCTCTTTGCCTCACCTCCGCTCACTGCCTGCCCGGCTTCTGTACATCCCCGAGCTGCTCTGCCCCGCTGTTAAACAGCGCTTTTTCCCGTCACTCACACCAGCACGACAGCACCAATGCCAGCCCTCGCAGCTGACCGGTCCTACGGAGTGAGACGCACACGGGGCTCCCGTCCCGTTCCCTCCCCGTGCCCCCGCAGCCCCTCGCCCACCCAAACACCCGGCCCCGGCACCCCCGGCCGCCTGGCTCCCCACCACCTGCACGGGCAGGAGGAGCGGGGCGGCGAAGTTTGCCAGAGAAGGATGGTTCTGCTCTCACCGCCTCAGGTTCCCAGCAGCCTGGGACGCACAGCGAGCTGCGTGGAGAGAAGAAAGTTGCTCTAGCGTTCGGTTTTTGGCGTTCCTGGCAGCGGGCTGAGAGCCCGTGGGGACAGCAGGAGCAGGAATGCGGCTTGACAGGCGGCAGCGTGAGGTGTGCCCAGCGCTGTCACATCCTCCCCAAAAGCCGGCGGCCGGGAGGGCGGGCGCCCTGCGCGTCTGCGGGAGGGCTGGAGCGCGGAGCGAGTGTCGCGGAGGGCAGCAACAGGAAATGACACAGAAACTTCACCAGGCTCCAACCCAAACTTGGCCCCTGACATGAAAGAGAGGGGAGGCAACTGGGGGCGGGTGGGGGGGGGGAAGAGAAATTTTTCCCCCTCATTGACCAGCATAAAAATCTGCTGACTGGAAAAAAAAAATCACTGTAACAAGTTTTATTAAAGCAAGGAATGAAGGGGGTAGGGGCGGGATTCCCATCAGAGTTTATTTATTTGAGCAGGAGTGGTGCGATGATGTTAGACGCTAAGAGCGAAATGCCATTTTCAGCAGTTTCCTGGCTTTTCTAAGCTCTCGATTGCTCCAGCGTGTGCCTGAGGGCAGCAGGCAGGAGCAAGGTCCCCCCTGCATCCTGTGCGGGGCTGCTGCCCCAGGAGCCCGGGCACGTCTGCCCGGGGCTGCCGCGCTGCCCGCGGCCCCCAGAGCACAGGGCATGGGCCGGGGCTCCCGGGGGCTGTGCCAGCCTGCAGAGGAGCGCACGGCCAAGGGACAGGACAAGTGACAGCCCAGGCACCCGCGAGATGTGCCAGTGGCACGGCTCACAGGAGCAGAAAATCACACTGAGTGCGTAGTCAAACCTTTGCTTGGATGGATTCAAGAAACTGCCTCTATTGAACAAAGTTGGATGGATACTTCGCAATCATATAGTCATCAAATCATTGAAGTTGAAAAAGACCTCAAACGTCATTAAGTCCAACTAACAACAACATGCTCACCACTAAACCATATCCCCAACTATCACACCTACACATTTTTGGAACACTTCAAGGGTGGTGACTCTGCCATGTCCCTGAGCAACCTGTGCTGTGCCAGCCTTCGAGTGAAGAAATTTTTCCTGATATCCAATCCAATGGATTTTCTAATAGCATTATTCCTAATCTATTTGGATTATTTTCCTAATATGCATTCTAACCTTCCAGCAAGGCAAACCCTCTGGACACCTCTCTACATGCTGGCTGCAAGGGCACAGCAGCTATTGAACTCAGTTGCAGTTTTTAAAGCATCCTTTAGACCAAAGATCTAAAATGTGTCCTTCTCAGGCAGCCCAGACCAAGCCTGACTTTGGGCTCTCTGCAAATCCCACCTGCCCTTGCAGCAGGCAGTGCCATAAACTCTTTGATAGGAGCCCATGGGGGCTAAAGGGTCCTCATCTTCCTGATTTGGTTCCCACACCACTGCTGAAAGGTGGATGAGATGCCCACACAATAAGGTCACTGTAGATTGAACAGAAGGTCAAATGTTGTTTAGAAGAAGCTGTATCACTCCTCATCCTACTGAAATATATCCTACCAGATATAGCAAACTGTAGGGACAGTTGGTACCCAGGTCTAAGCTCAGATTTAACTCTTTTCTGGAAAGAAAATATATACATAGCCATTCTGTCTACAAATATGAAAGTGGTGAGAGATTTTTTTCCTAAAAATTGACCTTTCTCAGGCTAAAGATGGGCTCACTGAGATCTCTCTATTTACCAATCAGTTTTATAGGAATATAATATTCCCACTTAAACAAGAATTTTTAAATATTCTTATTTAACAGGAATATTTTAAGGCCAGGTGAGATCACTCATTTGATAATTTCCATCACCTGGCCTGATCACCTGCATAGCTGAAGCCACAGAATGGTGTCCCAAATCAACACCTGAGTCATTACAAATTATGGCACATCGTGCAAAGACACATTCTCCCCTGAATCAGAGGCTTTCAGGGAAGGACAATCCACCCCAGATAAGTTATTTCGGTGGCTGTCTGTCAAGAAGAAGGGCTGCCTTTCTGATCTGCATTTGCTGGCCTCGCTCTCCACTCTCAACCCTGGCCATCACTCATCAGTCTCTCCAGGAAGCTCCAGATCAGGCAAGGACAGAGGAGGCTGCAGCCCACTGAGGTACAGCCCATCCTCAGTTTACCCCCAGAACAGCGGGAATATTTCAAGCCTAGGCATAGCTGGGGACCCTCCAATATTTTGGTTGAAAGCAGCCAGGCCATGAAGCTCTGAGTGGAAACTGGAGCCTGCTGCTCCCTCGCCATTCAGGCTCAACTTTACAAAACCACAGACAAGTCATCTCATAACCTTGTCCTGAATAAATAAAAATAGCTGAGCTTTTTTAGTCTCTCACAGTAAGGCAGATTTATGGACAAACCACAAACCGTGCCTGTCACTCTTTCAAGATCCATTTCCATTGCATTAAAGTTCTTTTTCAAATGTGCCTACCAGACCTGGCTGTGGTATTACCTCACCTATACTGTAAATTCTGAACAGACTTGGACTCCTATCCAGTTGCTCCATCAGATGCATCCCTCTTTTTGCTGTGCCTTTGTGAATGCAGTAGCAACCTAACAAGCTGAATTAGGGATTTATTGTTATAGTATCATTTTACTCCAAACTTCAACCTTAAACACAAAACACTTTCAGATTTGCCATTTATACAGTGTTCAACATATGCTTTGATCCAAACAAGGGCTTTGACCTGCCTAACCTCTGGCATATCTTTTTCGCTCCTGTGAATGACTTGAGCACAATCGTACGGTATCGGTTGTCACTTCCTTAATGAGAGGTTATTTTCAATTAATCAAAGAAATATAAACAGAGCCTTGTATCAAGTTTAAATAAGCTCAGAATAGTTCTGCCCTTAAAACAGATGTCTAAAGCTGTGTCTCCTTTCAGATCAAAGCTAGTGCACTGTCAAGAAGAGATCTTGCAGATCTGTTTGCTCAACCAGTTCAAAAAAAAAACCAAGATTCAGCTCCAAATCCTGACACAGTCCAGTGTGGCCCATTGAAGTCAGTGAATTGGGCAGCCTATGATGCAGATTAGGGTAACCAGGCTAAAATCAGATTTGTGAGGTCTTTACAGATTAGAGAGAACAGCAGAAGGGAATTAGATAGCACCACAATATTTCAAAGTAAGGCTAGCCCTGTATCAAGCCCAGCACACCATAGCTGCTGCCCCATGGTTCTCATCGTGAAGGGGTCAAATAATAAAATGAGAAGAGGAACAGATTAACTAAATGGGGTCAAGGCTGGTCTTTGGTCCCAGGGCCAGCAGGAACAGCCTCATGCACAGTGGGGGCTAAATGCCCTTAACCTCCAAAAGAGAATGGCCCCATGCAGACTGGTTGTTGGGAACAATCTCTGGGTCATGCTACTGGTCAGGCTATGCCAGAGAGTTGGCACCCCACCCTGGGATAGACAGGGACCATGATAACATTTAACACCATAAAAGTTTTCCAGTGGCAGGGCCCCAGTGCTGTTTAATTAACTTAACCAATAAACTAAATATAGCTAATTTCAGAATGATAAGTTACCCAAAAGACCCACAAGACTTTTTCTTCCTCCTGAAGCCTTGGGTAAATACCAATTACCCTGTGAGTCTCAGACTTTTCCACTCAGCTTTAACATCCTTATTTCTTGTACTTCAGACACTGTTTTTTGTCTGTAAGATCTCCAAAGCAAGGAGCACATCTATTCCTAGAGCTTGATACTTGCTTGTCATTCAAAAAACCAGTGTTTTAATCCATGGGGTGGGATGTATCTGCACTCTGCTTAGCCAGCTCAAGGGTAGGGCTGGGCTAAATATCTGTACTGTCCCTCTCTAGTTAATAGAGACTGGCCCTTGTAGAGGATAATTTGTTTTATCCAAACACAGTTTAACACAGTTGAGATGAACCCTGTGGAGCTGACCCTCCTGCTCCAGGGATTATTAGCCTAGCTAATTATTGCAATCTCTGCACCTAATTTGCTGTGTCTACCAAAAGAGTCAAAAATACAAAAACAAAATACCTGTCAGAGCAAAACACAGATTATTTCAAATCTATAAAATAAATATTATAATAGTGTTGTCATGACTTTCATGTCAGAAACAAGTCATCTTGTGTAGCCTCTAAATGAGGTAAACTCTGATTAGGCCACTAAGTTTTCGTGCAGTTACCACTGGAGCCCAAGATGCTGTGTGGCACTAAAGTACATCTTCTCAGCAGGGACCCACTCTGAATTACAGGGTGTCAAGGGAGGGGGAAAGCCACCATGTATTTTATTAACTGACTGTCCTGAGAGTAATAAATGACTTTTCAAAGGAAATTAATCTGAAAGAGCTTCCTGTACTTGTTTTTGTTGTGCATATACATATATATAATTAAATATCTCTGCACTAGGTCCCATTTTATCTTGCCAAAAATACTCACTATGATCAGTCAGCTTTTCTGAAAGTGTGTTCTGATAATCTGAGGTCATTCACAAATAGCACCTGCAGCAACACCCAGTAGAGATAGGGGAACACATTTGAGAGTATTCACTTGGCAACTTGTTTCCTTGAAAATGAACATCACATTTCCATTTCTACCTAGAAATAAGAGTAGAGAGGGGAAATGGCTTGTTGCAAATGGACACTTTTTGCCTGTTTATTTCTAAGAATGTGCAACATGCAACTATTGGGATTCTAGGGTGAAATAGCACACTTAGGCATTTGGCTGCTATATAAAGGGAATTTATAAGGGTTTTCTTTTACTTGTTTGTCCTGCTTTTATTTCCTTTTTATTTTTTCAGTCCAAATGGCATCATGGTCTCTGGTGAAAACCAATGGGACCTGTGGCTGAAGGACATGCACAACCCTGGATAAGGACAGAGGAGGAGAACCAATCTTTTTTTATCCTTTTTGCAGATCTATAACTAAAACCACAACGTGAACCATGTGCCAAAACACTGCATTTATTGCCTATACTCTCACCTGGGGAAACTATTTCTGTTTGAAAGAGTACCTTAAACTGCTTACAGCAGCAGGATTAAGGTGTGGTGAACTCAGAAGGAATAGTCTTATATAGCTTTTTTTTTTCCTCAGTACCTTTAATTTCATTCTAGATTGTCTGAATCCCACAATAAAAATTATAATGCCTCAGAGATGTATTCTTTTCTGGCTTTTGCAGTTTTCATATGTTAACATTGGATTATCTGCTATTTTATAAAAAAGTATTTGAATAATTTCCATGCATATCTGCTCCTCCCCATGCTATTTTTGGTATTTATGAAGCCAGCTACATAAACTTCAGGGGCAAATGACCTTTAAAAACTAATGAAGATCTGTAACATTTACATCCTATATATTTTACAAAAGGAGAAAAGCTGGTTTCTTCTTCTCCCCTCTCCCTGCTCCCCCCTATCCCCAAACAGATAGGAATTGTTTCTCTCAAGTCTATCTCTCTGCAGAAAAATCTGACCTACAAATGGCTTTCTCATAACTCAGCAGACTAGTTTGGTCCTCATATGGATTTATCATTAACCACATAAGCACATGTTGTCCATTTTGCCCAACCTAATGAATGTGCTATAAATAAAATAAATCTAAAAGCAGGTTTCACCATTCTCATCCAAGCTGTTGCTGCAAGTCCTTGTAACTCCCAAGCCCACTTACATTAGAAACATTAATCACTTGATTATAATTCAAAGCATCAGCTCTCTACAGCTGAAACTCCCTAGCACTTGACTTTGGCTGGACCTCTAACCTCAGCTTATCACTTTCAGGCGTACTCCACATTTTCTTCTCCAATCTGTCACTAATGTAGGAAAGACGTGGGAAGTTGCTTTCAGAAGGTATTTTTAACCTAGGAGTGTCTCATTAAAAAGAAAGCTTAGTAGAGAAACTCTGAAACAAAACCTTTCCCACTTCTCTTAGCACAGCAACCTGAAAATACCAGAGGGGTATTTCACCACAACTCATGTCATTTTAAACCAAAGCAACATAAAGAAAAAGGAAGTTCTTTTGGAAAAGACGCTGTTGAGTGTAATTCCTACCTACCCCACAAATATTTTATATGATCACAGGATTATCTGTAGAGCTTTGTATTTTCCATCTTGAATGAAGGAGGCTGAATCCAGCCATCTATTATTCTGACTTGCCTGCTCATTCATTAAGGGTGGATTTGTATGGTTTGGGTTGTTTCTACTTATTTCAGCTGACAGCACGGAGATCATATTCCATCTTGACCAAAGGTTTTAAAAGGCAAAAGAAACAAAATATTAATCATAGGATATTATTTTTAAGCTTCATGTGCTTTAGTCTGGAAATAGAAAGACAAAGATAAAACTCCCAGAAGGACAGCCACAGCTAATGGGAGCCTGAGAGGAAATGATCACACATTCTTAGTTCTTCTGATGGATGTCCTTCTACCCTTATTAATCAGAACTTTGTGATGCTGATAAATCACCAAAGTATGATAACAGATGAAGGTGAGTTTGGATGTAAAATGATCCATGGTGAAGGATTACAATAAAGGAGGAAAAAGAGGGGGAGCCAAATACAGTTTTATAAACTGCATCCTCAACTTGTGAGGACTTGTAGATCATAAATATCATTCCATTTCCACATTATCTAGGAGATTAAGAATGTTTCTTGATGTATAACTGCTGGGAAGCCTCTGTAGCACCTTCTCCAGTTACCAGGAGGTTTATATTACATCAATTGCTTTAATTTTCCATCAATTATGATTTCATTTACAAAGAGGAACTTTAAAGTACCTTTCTTCCTTTAACCTCTTTTTGAGGAAGTAGGCTCCAGAGGCTGGAAAGAAGAATGCATGCAGAACACTGAGGGTTTTGATCTTGCAAGGTTTGTCAGATCCTGCTTTGAGATTCCTGCAAGTTTTCTGGTATGACCTTATCCTGCTTGAATGATCCTATGTCACAGAGGTGTCAGCAAGGTCTCCACGCCTCCAATCACTCTAGATACAGAGTTGTTGGTTTCTATATTCAGCAAAAACCACAAAAATCAATCCATATGTGTCACAATTTGTGGTTTTCAAGGAAAGCATTTCCCAGAGCACTTAAGAAATAAATAAATGCATTTGAGATGCTATTACTGATGAATCAGTTCCATTCCCTGCTTTCTACCAGTAGTGTTTTATGCTGTAGAATACAGCCCTGGCCATTTGAAGCAAACTAAAGCCATGCTTATGTCCTGCAAATTCCAAATAAAAGGTTATTAAAATGAGGTAGCTTGCTGATAAGGCAAAATTTGCCTTCAGCTATGAGAGCCAGAGGTATAACAGACTCCTAAGAAAAAAAGGACTGAAATGCACTGAATGCCTTTGAGGATGCTCCCAAATGAAATACAAATTTGGATACTGCCCTGTAGCTTTTATTTGGTTTGTGTCACAACATGGAGAGATCTCCAAGCTGATGTCCTACCATGCTTTGCTAAGTCATGCTGCAGGACAGCACTTGGTAGGGAGATGCACCAGCTTGGTCCAGATGCAGTGAATTTATGCCAGGGACATCGTCTGCTGAACTGATGGACCCCATCCAGAGGTACATCAGCTTGGAGGTTCCATGGGTGTCAGCCTTACTCCGTGTGGAGCCAGCCCGAACTTGTCCATACCATACTGTATTCTGTATTCCCTAGGAATATAAACTAGGGATATAGGGAATATAAACTAGGGATATAGTCGAGTTTCATGGCACACCTCAGAGCTTCCTTGGCTGGGATGACAGCTGAGGTGTCTCTGATACCATCTGCCCAAACACTCCCAATTCCAGGTTGCAGCAGCTCACAGGGAAATCCAAAAACTAGGCAGTCAAAGGGACAGCCTTTGAAGTGATTAGATGTCCCTGAAGAAAATAAGGCAAATTTGTCCCTGTAATGCCTGCTTTGTACTCCATGGAATAGTGGGGACATTTCTGTTATCTCTGTTCTTGCCAACATTTCTGCATGTTGCGGTTTAATGGGAAGCACTGAAAACACACATGAATGGACACTAAATTACAGAATATCCCTTCAGGCTTTCTAAGCCATCATGAGCATGAACAGGAGACAAGTACATGTGAACATAAATTCTAAGCTGGGATGTGTCATTTTACCCATATAGAAAGTGAAGTGGAGATGAGAGAAAATTAAGAACAAAAAACAATGAGGAAAGAAAAGAGAGGGGAGGAAAGCCTTACAAATATAAGCTTTAGCATCTGAGAAAAATCAAGCAGAACACCCAGTGCCCAGGGTTGCAGTCTGAGGGTTGCTGTGTATGAATGCATAAGTCTGGGCATGGAAATGAATCAGAATTGCTGTCCCAGGGAACACACTCCACTGGAGAAGTCTAAACTCCTCTCAGGGGGGTATGCTGGACTTACAGATCTGATTCTTGCCACATGATTCTTGCCAGATGTCTCATCATAGACAATTGATCACCAGCAGATTATTTTAAAATAGACTTCAGCTGAGACACATCACTTCCACCCTGAGAGAACTTAATTCTTAAAATTCAAAGAATTGAGTGCTTGATATCAGCAAAGAAATATCCTTAAATTACAGTTTCATGCTGCAAAGCCTTTGTAATATGGAGGCAGCTCAAAGAAATAAAGGAGTATCCAGGCCCTCTTCCCGCTGCTCTTGAATGAAGTATGGTATGGATTTCTAGACCTGGAATAAGGACTGGAAGCACGTCTGGAGGGTGTCTATTCCTTGCATATGTTAGATTTGTGCTACATTAAAGAAATAATGGCTTCCACAAACATAAATTATGAGGAAAATTCCTGTTCTGAAACTAAATATTGTTTATTATGTCACATTGAATCTGACTCCTGCAGAGATGATGATGCCAAAGCCATGTAACATCAGCCTTGGACTGCTGTAGCAATATTCCTGTGAAAGCAACTGATTGAAACTCCACCATCAAACCTTCCCAACTTACATGGTGACACCTATCAAACAGGAGTCACCTTACTGCAATGTTCACCCTTATCTGCTGGAGAAGAAGAACTGCAGCACAAGAAAACGAGGAGTCTTTGGCAACAGAGAACAAAACAAAAGAACAAACACAGCCCTTCTCAGCAAGCTCGCCTGACACAGGAGCTGGAGATAAAGCACTCCTAGCTTCCAGTGCCAGTGATATGCCCAGGAAGAAACCTTCTCCTTCTTGGCATCACATTTGTAAAGGTGAATAGCTTGAAAAAGCTTTAAAATTGGATGTGGAGCTACCTCTGATCACAGGAACAGCCCTGTCTCCAGCAGCAGCACTGCTGCTAGGGAGCATTACATAAACGAGTTCATGTCAGGTCACAATCAGAAGACAGGCAGAGGCAGAAACACTCCAGCAGGCATTATTTTTCCACAGCACAGCCCAAAGCAGGCAAATATTTAAGAACAGTAAAATGCCACTGTGTTTGCAGACACTATTTATTAATAGCAGGATGGATTTTCAGTCAATTTGTACCACAGATACCAACACCATCTTTGCTGCACTAAGTTGATGAAAGTGACATAAATTTTCAATGAACATTTATTTAAATCAAGGTGTAAAGTTCACTGGGGAACCTGCAAAATTCTCCATGTTCTTGATTCCAAAGATATGTTTCCAAATCCAAATCCAGCCATTGAAAACTTAGCCATGAGTGTGTCCCACGTGCTATAGAAGAAAACGGGAGATCAAGGATCGTGTTCTTGAAAATTGAAAAGGTAGGAACTGACAGGGGAGTGATTAAATCCTTCCTCTCTCTTGCATTGCACTGCTGATGCTTTCACATTTTTAATGGAGTTTATAGAGCACAGAGAAACAGAGAATCCCATGAAAGTGCAGACTGTGACCCAAGGGGCTCAGCAAGGCAAGTGTTTACTCCCTACAGGGCAGGAACAGGGGTTCCCAAACCAGGATGGATCCTGAGTTCCAAACTGGAAATGATCAGAGACCTGGATGTGCAAAGGGAAACTGTACTGTGGTCCCAAAAAGGGTTTAAAAAATAGGAAACTTTGGGAATTGCTGATCTTAAGGAGTTTAGTTAGATGCTTATAATCATGTCATGGTAAGTTTTAATTGTTTGCAATATCTCAGATTTGAATTTCCACCCTCAGGAAGATGATGCATTTGAACAAGGGGCTTACCATATAAGCAAGCTAACAAAAATGGAAAAAAAAAAAACAAAAACAAAATAAAACAAACAACAACAAGGGAAAAAAAAAACAGGACAAATAAAATAAAAGCCATCTGACCTCCCTGAAGCCTATAAATTTTGCCCCAACTTGTTATCAGATGGTAAACCCTTCTCAGTAACTTCACTGTGAATCAAAACTTTTGCCATTGCAAAGAAGCACAGTCATATTCTGTGAGAAATAACACAAATCTCTCCATTTATAACAGAGCTCTTCTTGGGTTTTAGCCATGAATCATTGGCCCATCTGCATACCCAGAACTCAGCTTTGCCAGCACGTTCCAGACTCTGAGCTAAGATTCCCAAATCAAATATTGCCCCTTCCTAGTTTATGCCACTGAAACTTTGCAACCTGAAATCCCCAGTGCCTCAGAGAAGGAAGGTTTCTTTTCAACAGGCAGTAGCTGAGCTGACAGGGAATGCTGATGCTAAGCTCCCATTCTCTGCTATTTTTGAGTAATGTCTGTCACGTCAGGCTGGAGAGATGACTGTCTCTATGGGACAGGTGTGGCCACAGAGATATTTGATATAAGAAACTCGTCTGGCTGAGAGCATCATGGCACAGCAAATCTCTCTTCCACTGTCCATTCCAGTTTCCTGAAGAACTCTGGAATTCTGTGCCCGTATTTAGGTTGTCTGCATCTCCAAGACATAGTCAGGGACCAGAGGAAGACAATGGTTAGCAATCATATTGATCCTCTGGATCAACAGGAAAAGAAAAAAGGATCTTATCAAAATGGTGGAATGAATTCCTTTAGGAACTGCAGATTACTTCAAATCCCATTCCCTTTCACAAAAGGTACATGGTTCAATTCTTTTGCATCTGTTATGTGAAATAAAAGTGCAGCTACTGCTGTAAAAAAACAATAAAAAATGTCTCTATAAATATATTACCAACCAAAGAAGGGTCAAGAATCTTCATCCTTTACTGGAAGCAGAGGAAAACGTAATGACAAAGAATGAGGAAAAGGCAGAAGTACTTGCAAGGAGGTTGTAGCAAGCTGGGAATGAGTCTCTTCTCCCAGGTAACAAGTGGTAGAACTAGAGAAAATAGCTTCAAGTGGCCCCAGTGGAAATTCAGATTGAATACTAGGAAAAATGTCTTCACTGAAAGGGTTGTCAAGCACTGGAAGAGGCTGCCCAGAGCAGTGGTGGAGTCCCCACCCCTGGAGATATTTAGAAGATGTGTAGATGTGGCTTTGAGGAACATGGTTTAGTTGTGGGCTTGGCAATGCTGGGTAATGGTTGGACTTAATGATCTGAAAGGTCTTTTTCAACCTTAATGATGCTCTGATTCTAAAATATGTAAGAGGATACATATTTCACAAAAGTCAAACTGCCTTAAAATCCTGAGAAGATAATATGCTGCAGTTCAAACACTCTTCCCCAGAGGACAGGTTATAAAAACAATAGTTGAAAGATGTATGATCATTTTGCCTAATGCACTACCAGAAGATGTTCCCATCCCCATCTGATGGGTGCAGGAAAAGAATGGAAAATAACATAGTGGGGTTCAGATCAGGTCAGGTGATCTTTGCAAAGATTGCTCCTGTCTTTTTGCTCAAGAACCACATACCCAGGAGATTCTGTATGGAAACAGCTACCCAGAAGGGAGCATGACACAATAATAAAAACCAACAGACACATTTAGAATAGTATTAAAAATTAAAATCCCTTAGTGAAATCCAGTAGCTGCTTGTTATGTGTGTGTCCAACTCACTGCAGCACAATACTTTCTGAAACTTGAGGAAGATTTTAGGAGGTAAATAAGTGGATGCTCTCCATACACCACACACATTAAAAAGGGGTAATTAGGCCTATCATCATGAGCCTGTCTCCATCAATCATGGGCAAAATCACAGAACATCTGTGACAGAGCTCAACAAATAAATAATAAATATACATTAACAATGTGTAACGGAAAAGGAGTCTTATTAATTAATCCAGTCTCACGTTTTGATGAGCCTACGAGGCTGATAAAAGTAAACAAGGTTGATAAAAGTAATAGCATTGAGGCAACTGGCTTTTGAAGAGCACCAAATTTGAATTCTTGAGTGATATACTTGTCTGGTTTAAAATAAATATAGTACAGTGTAGATTAATTGGAGACCAGCTGATAGTTTTCCAAATTAAATAGTAAATGGCAAATATGCACTCAGCAAGTGAACTTTCAGCCCCCTATAGATGTTGTCTTACCAGTTGCTATTTAGTGTTTTTATTGCTGACACGGAAGAAAAGGTTAGATTATTATTTAGTAAGTTTGTGGAATTTTGGGAAGCAGCATGGAATACAGAGGACAATAAAGCAAAACAACCCGAGAGGAATTCAGTAAACTGCACACAAGCTAACAGTACAAATTTCAGTACAGTCCTGATTGTAAGATGAACCAGTGGAGAACTTGCTTCTCAGGCATGAGAAAGGCCGGAAGCAAACTGAAAAAAGCCTAGAAAGTGATAGACTCTAAGTGGTGTAACACAGACATCTTCAGCAGCATAATGCATGTACTAGAGATGGAATACCAAGTAGAAGAAGCAAAGAAATTATATAACAACCCAACCTGGCATTGGTGCAACTGCTGCTGGTATTCAGAGCCTATTCTAGAGGCTGCAGGTACTGAGGAACTAAAAATAATTGAGGGCAAAGACACAAGAGTGAATAAAGAATTGGGAAACCTCATTATGAAGAAAGAAATGAGAAGATTTACCTCTTTAATTTTACAAACAAAAGGCTGAGAGGTTTCTTAGTCATTGGCTATAAGTATTCAAAGAGAGAACTGGAATTAGATAACAAAGTTTCTTCAACCTTAAAAGATCTCATAGTGGTCAGTAGGTAGAAGTTACATCTAGACATTCAGAACGGATATAAATCTGATTTCTTTGACAATTTTGCAAGGGTTGTGGGATACTTACAGTCACTGGGAATCTTCAAACCAACTTTTTTCAATTTTCACTCCAGTTCAAACAGCACTTAATTTAGGGAGGTCTTATGGCCTCTTGGCCTCAGTAGTTTATCAGTTAAGTGACAGGGCTTCAAATGCTTCTGTGGGAGGTTATTTTACAACCTAATAAACGTCATCTTTGGGAAAAGTTTCATTGGATTCTGCATTTGTCTTTAATACACTACTAATGAACCACACTGAGTAACTGATTCCTTTGTTTTCTGTTCTCATCAAAGCACAATTAAAAATAATGCTCTTTCAGCAGATAATAACACCTTTTCTAATACTTGTAAAGAATAATCAGAGAATGAATTAAGCAATTAATTCTTAGTCCTTAGTCATCCCTCCCACTCAAGACTCAAACCAATGTTCACTCAAGCACAGGAATGTGTGAGGAACGTTTCCTTCAGCCAAGCACTGGAGAAGAAGAGGGAAATTTGGCATTTGTGACCCTAAGATTGCCACAGTTTGCAGTATCTGTACCCAAACCAGAAGACTACGCAGAGAAAATGGAGATTCTTGCAGGGACTGAAATGAATGTGCTCCTGTGGTGAACACTCACTCACTCACTCCTTCTCTCCATCTTTACTTGCTGTTTGGCTGCGGCTTGTCCCTTTGATCGCCCATGCTTTAATTTTCTTCATAATCTCAATCCTGCTACTCAGTGTCTAAGCACTGTTTGTGTTTCCTTAAAACCACAAAAAAATCATAAAATCATAGAATTGTTTGGGTTGGAAGAGACTCTAAAGATCCTCTCATTCCAATCCCCTGCCATGGGCAGGGACACCTTCCACTAGACCAGGTTGCTCCAAGCCACATCCAACCTGACCTTGAACACTTCCAGAGATGGGGCATCCACAGCTTCTTTGGAGAATTGGAGAACCTGTTCCAGTTCCTCACCACCCTCACAATAAAGAATTGCTTTCCTAACATCTGACCTAAAAAGTAGAACCTCAGGGGGCACCTGGAGTTGAACCAGGGACCTCTTGATCTGCAGTCAAATGCTCTACCACTGAGCTATACCCCCTGCCTGAGCAACCCTGCTCTGCAAATGAAACTCATTAGGACATTTCCTGCCCCAGGGAGTTCACAAAGCAGAATATGAACCAGCCTTGCAGAACTGGTCCAGCAGAGACAACCTCACTGCATTTCTTCCTGGGCCTTGTAGAAGACACGCAGGGGTGTAGGACTTCTGGGGTAGCACAGCAATGTCTTATGAATGAACAAATAAAAACTGAACCTTACAGCTAGTGCTTGACAGTGAAAGCCAATAAATTGCAAAATTATGGGAAAATTGCTCTGCATTCCCTGCAACTCCCTCCCTGCACAGCAAGGCCAGGTGCATTGCCCGTCCCTTTTCTCAGCCAGCAAGATGCCCTTCTCCCCTCAGCATGGTAGCTGGACACCCACAATCAGAGGTAACAGTGACCTGGTGACTCCAGGGACTGAATCTCCATCTCAAAGCAATGGTGATAATTCCCAAAAGGCAGTCCTGGAGTTCAGCTTTCACTAAGTAATTCCCAGGCCTCTGGAAACAAGCTGGAGAACAGTAAATTTAGTAAGGAAACAGAGATCCTACAGGTCCCTATTGCGTCACCAGCCCTCTGTCTGAAATATTTATTAGTATCCAAATTCTTGCTAGAATCACAGTATGTGTTCAAATACCAGGCCAGTGAAACAGCAAGTCCATGGGGTCAGCCAGGAGGCTCTGATATGGAGAATCCAATGCAGGCAAAGTTGGACAAGCATTAGGTAAATAAATGGGAAAGGCTGAACCCTAATGGAAACTTAAGAGAATTTGTTTGCTCTAAATGGTGAACCACGTGGGCTGAGATTTCTATAGAAAGTATCTACAGACAGGTACACTCACTGGGACCTTGGGTTAGGTCCCCAGACTGAACTTTCTGGCACCATTTACTGTGGTTTTGATTCATCCAAAGTTTGCCACATCAAAAGTTATTAGTATGAGTGCTTTGGAAAGCATGATCTCTCCCAAGATGAACACCATCCCGCAATGAGCTACCATAGCCAACCCTCCTTCCAAACCATTAATAAGGATCTTAACCAAAAACAGTCTAACATTGTTCTCTTCTGTTCCCCTGAGGTATCTTCTACCAAGTCTTGGCATTTATTAATCACTATGTGTTTCTGGTGCCTCCAGTCTGTTTTCAGTCTGCTTTATAATACTCATCTCCAGTCAATTTAAATTAAATTTTCAGCTCAGTCTTCATGAAACAATACATTGATTGCCTCAGTACATGAATAGACATCTTATTTACACAGATTAAATGACCATATTCTTTTCATGTACTTGGCCTGCAGTTGGATCAAGCCAAGTGATTAAGTTTTGTCCAGATTTCCTTCCTACAAATCTATGTGTGTGTCATCCATGTTCCTTTTCAATGGTGAAGTCAATGTGTGTAGAGGGGCAGCATACTTCCTACATACCACTAAAGGAATCAAACTAATAACTGAAGTGTGCTCTGAGTCACACAGAAAATTCAATAAACTCTTCTTCACCAGGGATGAGGTTTGCTTTAACTGCTTACAGACTTACTTTGTTTAGTCTTTTCTCCAGTATTCCATGACAACAAAATTCACCCCTTCCTTTTTCCATCATTTACATTCCATTTTGGCAACTCTCTTGAGGATTAGCAAATATACATATGGCTCCATGTGAATGCATGGCACGGCAAATTCTTCTTCTTTCCTTATTTAGACTCCTTCACTAGACATGGAAGCCAAATTTATTGGATAGTTACTAACTCTTTTAATGACTGCTGCTCATTTGTAAAGATCAATACAATATATTTTCCTCTGTCCTTTGGTTCTCATTTGATTCTTCTGGTTTTCAGAGACAACTATGTGAGCCAGCCCCTTGACTAATTACATGACAAACATAGCAGGCAGATTTGGTTTCCCAGGTTTCATTTCTAAGATTTTCCTTATTTTTATTTCCTTAAGATTTTCCTTTCTAAGTTTCCCATATCCCTAAAAATTTGCCCCATTCCTGATGTGTTCAGTTAATGTTAGCGTCAGGAGATAGCACAGAGATTCAGTAAATCCAGCAGTACTGACTTCAAGTTCTCATTCTGTGGGGCCTCCTAATGCTGTTAGACAGCTTGAGGTCTAAAATGGGATGAAAGGAGACAAGGCGAGGTAAATATGTCACTTCCACTCACGGCGCTCTATGGATGTTTCCCAACTTGGTGAAAGTCAGCTAACCCACAGGAAGGTATATTGGATTGTGAAAAAGTTTCTGTCTGTAGTGCCTACAGACACCCTTTGCACAGATCAGAACTCCTTTTCCACCATGGATGTGGGGTCACCCCAGGACAAGAACAGGATTCTGGATCCGCTTCATGTCTGAATTGTCAACTTTTTGTGATTTAAAGGTGGAGGAGGGGAATCATGGTCATGAAGAAAGAACTCTTTATTTCTTTGTGTCATTCCCCTAAACATAAATACAAATTTCCATCACCAGTCCTGAAATAGCTGTTTCAACAGAGTTCTGGAAGTTTGGAGACATACACACCCCAAAAAACAACCAAACATCTGAGTGGCAAAATGAGGTAAATTGGAGAAAATGAAGTGTCCTCCACATGGGCCCTACCCTTTCAAAGCACAAACATTTCCAAAAACTAATTCAGGGAGAAGCTTGTTCCAGCTGCCCTGTGACTCAGACTGCCATAAGTAACTGGCCAGGGCAGTTCTGGGACAGCAAAGTGGGGAAAAAATAAAGGCCAGATACTGCCTTGGTTCAGAAGATGTGGAGCTTTCAAGTACCTGAACACCAGACTATTGAACATCCCTGGCTCCCTACTATGTCCCACCAGTTCCAAAATCCTGCTGCACACACAGGCCAGTGAAGCACAAGCAGCAGCCTACATCAAATACAACAGTCACGACTGTATCTATAATACTTCCATCTGAAAACCTCATCACTTACTTGGGTTCTGAAAAGAAATGTGAACACAAAATGGTCAGTTCTCTAGGGAGCTTCAGGCCTGGGCTGTGGGTCCTAAGGAAGGGTCTCAGGGAGACACAGTTGTGGAGTCCAGCAGCGATTGTTTGATGAGATGAGAAAAGCAAGACAAAAAGGATCAAAATGGACTAAATAAGTCTCCTGGTATCAGCATCTGTGACTCGCTTGCTGTAAGCATTGTGACACTGCATTACTTTCTTCTGTCGTCTTGCCTAAGAAATGAGAAGCAGCACATCTCAGACAATTTGTTGAAATCACTTCAAGTCTCTAAGTGATGTTAATGATCAATGACTGAGGGTGGAGTGTGGTGAGGTGAATGGCAGATAACAGCATCCACCTTAATAGAGAACTTTTATCTGAGCACTTCCATGGATTCTGAATATCCTCACCACATCCTACTCTTTACCTTACTTACCTTCATCACTCTTCTGCAAAGTATCCTCACATTTTATTTTTTAAATGCAGAGATGAAGAAAAGAGGGAGTAATTGACCTGTCTAAGGTCATCCAGGTCTGTCCTTCCAGGACTGGTTCAGACAGACCTCACCTGCACTTTTGGAACTGCAGACAAATCTTATGGGTGGTTGGTCCTTAAGGATGTGCTCGGAGCTCTGCTGCTCCCTCTCCTCATGACACCAGACACTGCAAAACTTGTCATGAGCTAGCAGAACACTTAAGGGAATAAGTACCAGTGTCAGACCTTGTGAAGGTGCTTCAGTTTTGGTGCATAGGCTCTAGGAGCTGCCAAATTTAAAGAGACTCAAGAAGATTTTTGCAGAAGTATTCACAGAGACAGCCTGTCTCCACATGTCTATCAATAATGCTCAAATGTCAACACTTCCAGGCTTGGATCTGAAGATGCCCTCACCTGCTATAGGTTTGCTAATGGCCATTATCTGGTACATAAATGGGGAAAGTCAGGCATAAAACAATAAAACAATTCTTCTGCAGTAACTCAGATCAGAGCTGGAATATTAAAAAAAAAAAAGAAAGAAAGAAAAAAAAAAAAAGGAAAAATGAAATCCTGGCTCAAGTATCCTGTATTATCTACAAATTAATTGAACTGCTCCTCTCAGAGTTTTCTCTTTCATTCCTTTTCCATCACTCCCACTTCTCTCCCATTGCCAACCACATCTCTCATTGCCATTTTCCTTCCTCTAAGTCTTTTCCACCATTCTTATCCCAGCAATGATCCCTTCCTCCCAGTTCTGCTTCTTTGCTGCAGGTCTTTCCAAATGCCATTGCATCAGGCCCTCTCCCTGGGACCAGAGTCACTTCTCTGGAGGGGAACGTGCAGCTGTTGGCGGCTGGAAGGTAGCCAGAGGGCCCCACTCCCCCCAGCTATGCTGCAGGAGGATGCTGAGTGATGGTGTCAGCAAAGAGCAGTAAGAGGCCTTGGCTGCCTGTTCAATACCTGAAAGCAGCCCCTACTGACTGGAAAATGGATCTGAAGGAGGAAAGTTGCTTCCCCTGGCCTCAATCACATGATATTTCATCCAGCATGAAGGAGATGTTGACAGAAGGGTCTGTGTCATCACAGATGAGAGACCTTTGGCTGGTAAAAATGTGCTCCACCTCTCCAGCAAGAGGTAGGACACTCTCAGAGGCTGCTTGCCCACAGCCAGAGGTGAATGCACAGTGTTCCAGTCTGCTCATGAAAAGGGCTGTCAGGGATGGCAGAGGGAGGGCACAGGCAGGACAGCCAGCTCCCCTGTGTTATGTATAAGGAATCAGGGATAGAAGTGGCTTTAATTAGGCATTGCTGTTTTGATTTGAGAACATAGGGGTTTTAAAGTGTACAGGTTTCATGTTAAGTTCTTTTTGAACCCAGGAGGAAGGGTTGGACTTGCTATTTGTGAGCAAGTCACAAATAGCTCACTGATCTGCTCCTTGGGTCCATTAATCCATGGTGTCCTCCTCCAGTGCACCTCTCCCAGCATATACTTCATTAGTTCAACCCAGCTACACACAGTTGGCTCTCAGAACACAGAATGGCCAAATAAAGGGACCAGTATGGCATGCAGCCACAGAAAAGGGCTTTGAGCAGAGCACAGGTACTCTCCAGGCATGCCTTCCCAAGCAGCATGTCTCCAAGTGATGAAATGCAATGCTATCAAATATCATGACAGAAAGCACAAATATATAAAACATGAGGGTGCCTCTTAAACATAAATGTTGCTCCATGATCTTTTTCTCAGGATAAGGAAGTTTCCAGAGTGCTGGCTCTCTGCGTGTGGTATCACATATTGCATGGTCTGTTCCCTATAAGCTCTCAACATATGCTACGAATCTGCCTCTGCACTACAAGTTTTCTAAATCAGATGCTTATGCCTTCTTCTGATCTTTTGCAGTCACACGTACATACATTGGATTTTGCCACAGGCTATCCATCATTCCTCCCTTTCCAGCATCTGAAACACATGACTCGCAATTTGGTTTTATGTGTGTTTTACTGCAGTTTCCATATAATCACACAGGAAACTTAAATTCTCACCTTATGAGCCCAAGTCTGCAGTTCTAATCCTTGCCTCTCAGAAGTGTCATGACTAGATGTCTGATTACCAACAGTCTGTACTTCCCACAAATGAAGGAAAAATCAAATTCAATTGCAATCAAAGCCTTACTTCTTGCAATCAGTTGTTTACCCACATCATTTTTCACCTTTTACACCAAAGTAACATCCAAAGCCCTTGGGCATTGCCACCCTCTGCCTCTGAGTCTGCTCATTTCAGTTGTGGGCTAAGCACAGTGGTGCTGCATGAGGTGGACATTTTCCATCACCACGGGACAGACAGCTCTGCTAAGCCATCCGTCACCCCCTAATGACCCAGATTTCCCACAGGCATCAAGGGGAAGCTGCCTCATCCACTGTAGACCTGTCATGTCTCAAGACTGTGACTTGCCCCTCTCGTTCCTCCCTCTCCTTCCTTTCTACTCATTCACCAGGAATTCACCATGCCCATCCCCTTCCCCATCCCAGACTGGAAGTGGCAGGCACAGCTGGTTGGCATCATCCACCTTCCATCTGCCTCTTTTAAAGGCCATAAAAAGGAAAAGGGGCTGTAGGTCACCTCAGCCCCCAGCTTACCCCAACCCCTTAAGAGCTGTACAAATCCCCCTGCCTCAAGGACTGACATAATTTGGCACAGCACTCACCAGAACAGTGCTGTCTGTACAAATGCATGTACAATACCTCACCAAGGGATCCTGATCCCAGAAGGGCTCACCCACCACCCTCTGACATCATGGTGTATGTGCCTTATCCCCTGCAATGACACATTTCTGTTTACGGTCAGGGAATGTCATTCTTCCAGGAGGGCATATCCCAGGCAGAGGGAGATTTCTAGCACAAATACATCCTTGTTGGTTGGGTGAAAGAAGATGGAGGATTTTTTAGCTCTCTGGAAAGGGGCTAAGTGGGAAGGCTTACCAGAGAAGTGGTCTGGTAAGATGCCTGCCCTGTGCATGAAGCAGATGGCACAGACATATCAGACAAGCCCTATAAACAGCCAGTTAAGCTTCAGTCACAAGCACTTTCATCTGCTTCAAATATAGGCTCTACCACCTTCCAGCTGGGGCTGGAAAACATCAGGTCTGCTCTGCCTGCAGGGCTTTGTGAGTTTGTATGTTCTGAACTCCTGCCAGGAGTAACTTTGGTGCTGGAGGGATCAATGTTGGGCCCTGTGCAATGCATCCGTAATGCAGTGACTTATGCATGGAGGAGGGAAGCTGGGGAAATTCCCTCCCACTATAAACTATTTCTTGGCTCTTTACATTAGTTGTCAGCCCTTGGGAGTATATTTTCTTCTATTCCCATATTTCTGTGGTGTGCATTATCATTTGCTAAATATTAGCGTGTGCTATTTATCATGAGGTCCACAACCCTTGTCCACTCCAGGGAGTTTGCAACTAAGTCACAGCAATAAATTTTCTGATATTCTATGGGCTTTACAGCGCTAAGAGGCACACATCTGAAATCGTTATCTCAGAGCCTTCATCCCCTAATCTCACAGTGAAACACTCATCACCAGAGGCAGGGCGGATGCACACAAACGCAGGTTGTTTATACTCACAGCAGATTCAGACTCAGGCTCCAAGTCTGCTTACTAATAATGATGATTACTGCAGCTCCTCTGGTTTTATAACATGTTTGAAATGCTCAGGGAAACCACATTATCTGCAACTCTCTTTCAACAGCATGTTTGGTTCACAGGATCTGCTGGGCTAGAAAAGGAAAGGGTGTGTTTGTGGACTGGGAATCTGTTATAATAATGTCATGGTGACCAAAATGAGCACCACGGTCTACAATTACTGCTGTGTTTATTGCAGAGCAGAGTCACCCGAGACCTGACTCAAAACCTGTTGACTCCACTGAAAGTATTTTGCAGCAGGTCCTAGGAGCCACTTGGACAAGACATCATCTCTTATTGACTTTTTCTGCCCACTGTATTTTGAGAGTTTTGACTTTCTCGCTGTTATCTAAAATTCAAACTTTGACTAGAAAGGTTACTTCAATATCTCCATATTTCTGATCCCAAAGCCCCTTTCAGAGTCATTCTTGGTTAATGACTAGAAATGTTCCAGCTTCTCTTGGCCATAGGATCTGATCCCAAGAATCTTCAAAGAAAACCAGAGTTCAGACTGAACTGGTAATATTTAATAAAGATTTGGAGGGGTAATTAAAGAAATAAATTAAATGCTACTAGAATGTACATGTCCAAAGGAAACACTAGTCTGAGGAGTTTGTATTTTTCAAAGTTATCAAATTAACCCAGTTTGGTTTCCACTGCCAATCTAAATAGTGATGGATGTTGTCCAATCTCTTTTCCTTCCAAGCAGGCTGAGAAATCATGGACAAGGTTAGTGTGAGAGAAGAGACACTCTTCTGCTCTGAATGTCCCAGACAGAGGTGCATGGAGCAGCTGCTCCTTTCTCAGAGAGGGAGAGCAGCAAAAGGAGAAGAGGAAACTTGAGCAGCCAAGTGGCTGTGTCCTGTGGACAGAAGGAACAACTGGCATTAGCTGGTTTTGCTTTGCCAACCTTATGGCAACAAAAATGAGAGAAAGAACTGGACAAAAATATTTGAGAACAGCCTAAGAACAAAAACTGGGGCAGCTTCCCCTGCAGTGGCAGGGCACAGCCCTCACCTCTGTTCCTCTCTTGCTCTCTCACTATGATGGGAGCCAAGTTCAGGGTTTACTGTCCATTCCCTGGCCAATACCAGACTCACTCTCCAGCTCACAGGGCCCAGACAATCTCATATATGTCCCCCATATTTTTTTGCAGCCCCTTAGCCCTTTCTGACAGTAAAGCTGTGTTGATCTGTAGCAGGGATGTTTTTTAGTATGCCAGGCTCATGAATGCCATAGCCTGTTATCCCAGAAAGACTGAAGAATAAACAAAGATGGACAGGAAGCATAATGATCAATAAAACTCCTTGATCTGAACTTCAAATCCAGGATATATCTATATTAATAAAATAAAGGGCTCAAGCACTGGCTTGGGGTTGTACACAGATTTTAACTTATAAAATTTCCAGAGATATTTTGGTCCATTCTCCATCCTGGCATGGCTCAGGACATGCACAGCCAGGGACTTTTCACTGCAGCTGGTTTGGGTATAGAGATTTCCTCTATTCAGATGTGAGCCATGCCTTGCCACTTGCCCTTAGGGCCAGGGAACATTTTTATTGTATAATTGTAGCCCATGAGGACTCTCTTCAAAACACAGTTAAATCTCCAGTCTGGGTGCCCAGTATAAGGGATGCCTGGCAGGTCATAGCTGCCTCCTTGGTGTATTCAGACTCATTCCCTGCCCCCTCTGCTGCCTGGGAGACACCAAGTGCACAGAAGATGCTGGGAGCTGCAAGCTGGGGGGACTCACCCTGGCACTTGGATTTCCACCAATAGGCACCAAACCAACACCACTAACTCCCAGGACATCTCCATGGGGCAAGGACAGTGAAGTGGCCAAGCATGGCATGCTGCAAAACTGGCTGATGGTGCTGGTGGGTTTGGAGCCAGCTGGAAAAGGCTCTAATTATGCTGTGTTGGCTTTTGCCAAGATCAGGGCTGGGTAGCTCCTGGTATAGCCTCACAAACCACTGGACATAGCTGGAAGATGCATCCACTAAATGCTCTGCTTGGAATGGAGAGTTCCTCCCCTGTGTTTCTGGAGGTGTTCCCTTCACTGTAGGTGACACAGGTTGTCCAAGCAAGCAGCTTCTTGCAGGCTTGGCTGCAGCATGTCCTCCAAACCAGGCAGAACCTCCCCTGTAGTGCTGGACACACAGGATGGCTGGGCAGTCAGGAAGCAGGAGGGTTGTGGAGGTGCTCATGGACCTGCTGGAGTCACCCCAGCTGCTTCCATGAGGACAAACACACACAGAGCTGGTGAAACTGGATCTGCAGGAGCACCCTGCCTGATACAGTGCATAAACATCACCAGGAGCTTTGATTATGGGACAAGCTGTTATTCTTGTGTTGGTTAAAAGCATTTCTGGTTGAGAATTGTCATGTTTTCAATGTTACAAACTCTAGCCCTAACAGCAAACTCCTGCTTCTGAGTTGGATAAGCTTCTACTGAAAGAAAAGTTTGGGAAAGGTTTTCTTTGTTCACGAACTGGGAAAAGGAAATGCACTTCAGAAGGACGTGGATTCCTTTGATGTCCTGAAATAGAAAAGAGAATCTTTGCTTTTCTGTGCTGTAAGAAGGACATCATTGCCATGTCCATTTTTGGGATCTGCTGTTTTCAAAGATGGGTGAAAACAAGAAATAAATAGCAACAAGCCTCTCTCCTGCATTCTTGTGTCCTCCGCAGGAACAGCTGCCAGAGCAAGGGAACTATATTAAGACCACTGCATCTCTCAAACAAAGACAGACTCTTCCCAAGGTTTCATCTTTGCACAGTGACAAGAAGCTGGGAAGTCAACATGTAACTATCCACATGGGCATTCTGTGTGTGAGAAGCCATTATTGTCAGCACTGATCCAAGAATAATTCAGCTGATCAAATACCCATGGTCCAGTTAAACATGACTGTTGAGTGCTTTTGAAAGGCCCTAGGCTGAAACATCAAAGGCAGATTGTGCAAATATTAGGCAGTATCTATAAATAAACCAAATTGTCTAAAATATCACTTTATGTGTATATATGGGCTACTGAGCTGTACATATGTAGTCAGTACAAAAACAAATTTCCTTGGTTACAGCAAGAGCTGTGAAACCTCTGGACAGTTACATTCAGAATCAGAATCAAAACCTGAATCCCAACCTGTAAAACAGGGTTCAAACCCACTGAAGGCAAAGAACTCTTCAGAAGAGATGTTATTTACACAAAGCAGATATTATTTAACTATATATTAATTTTCTACTTTTCTGGCAATAGACGTGAAACTGTCAAAGACTAATATGTTTAAAAAAAGGAAGCAATTTAGTAAAATTGTAATCAACAATGTACTTGAAGTTAATTTAGACATCATGAGGTTTGAAGACTTAGGAAAGTAATGAGAAATAATTATTGAAAATAGATAATTTTCTAGAAAACATATTCAAGATAAGAACTATCTGGCCTAACTTCAGATGTCAACAATGCAGATATTCATATCTGGTCCAGTCACCACACGTTCCTTTAAAAATGAGAGAGAAACAAGCACTTGCAAGGGGTACCTGAGATACCCACTTGAAAATGAGATGAATGGCAACCTAGAAATGCCTTTTTCTTTTCATATACTGACTACAAAGGGAGGCCAAGGTATCTAGTCCATATGTAGCTGATTATACCATAGAAAGCTACATCTGGTCAGCATTAGAGCGTGTTTAATAACACACCTATTTACAAATGCATTCCTATTCAGATCAATATGTCTGTGCACTCAGTACTCCAACCTTCTACTTAAGACTCCAGGTTGCTAGTCCAAACCTTTAGTCTTGAACTTCAAAGTGGGCTGGACCCAGCTACACTGAGACCTACAACTTGCTAAGTAAGGTCCCTCAGGAAAACACAACTCTCTAAGGCAGGATGAGACCCCTGAGACAGAAATCCCTTCAGGAGGTCTGCAGAGAAACACTTGCAGAGAAACAGAGGGATCATCACAAGTCCCTCTACACAGGAAAATGTTTTTGCCATAACCAAAATGTCAATGCTAATGGCTAAATACATTTCCTTGAATAAAATCTGCCCAAGACTTCAGGAAAAACCTTTATGAAGAGCAGTCATGCTGGAAAGTAAAGCAGTTTGTATGATCCTGGGTTCAAGAGCCCCACATATGTAAAGAGCTGGTGAACCTTTTCACAGCCTGGGACAGGTAAATCATTTTTTGCACCAGTCTGGCTTGAGACCCCAAAAGCCTGGCTCAGCCATGAGTGTCAGCATCCTGGGTGTGGGGCACAGTTTCTTGGCCAGCTGCAAAAAGAAGGTAAGCCAGTCAGCCAGCCAGATCCATAAAGCAGCAGCTCACACTGTTATTAGAGGCCTGCCTCCCCATCTGGAAATTAAATGCAAACATATGCATAGGCCTAAGTGTTGCTTAAGAGAAAATCACTACCCTGACAACGCTGAATGGGAACAGGAAGGAAAGAAAAACAGAAAGTACAAACCAGTATCTGCGCCTTCCCCGTTTAATTTTCTGTACTGTCAGAGGTACCCTTGTATCTAATTCAGCACAACTTAAAGGACAAAGAATTATGAGGTGAGGAAGGAAAGAAAATCCATTTGTTTGTTAGTACTGTAACAAGCTAAGAAATATCTGACAGAAAATTTACATTACATGTGTTCCAACTCCAATTTACTAGGTGGTTCAATCCTTCCAAAAGAGAGCCACAGCATTGCACCAACATACTATACTTCATTCTTCATTGATACCCAGGGCTTCTGCAGAAGGTTTTGATCATCTCTAATAGCACAGAGGAGAAAATCTGCCTTTCCTCCTGTAGGAATCAGATACAGCTTTCACACAGCAAAAGTCAGACCCTTTGATCAATATGCAGCATGTTAAAAAACGTGTGTTAGTATGTAATCCTGAGCTATATCCCTAGTGATTTGATTTTTTTCACTGGGGAAAAAGTAGAGAGGAAGAGAATTTAATGTTAGTTATTTTTCATAGTAATAAAAATTGTAACAATAAGAAACAGCAACAAAAAAGTAAGATAAATGTGAGACAGTCATTGAATTCATGACTGAGTGAATTATCATGACAGCAATGGACATGTCAGGCAGGAGCTTAACACCTGATCATTCTGAAGCTTCATGTCAATAAAGTTCAACAGCAACTGTAGGCACTGAAAGCAGAGACTCTTCACATCTGTGTGATCATGTCTGCACTTGATGAATAAACCAAAACGCCAGGGAGGTGGGGAGGCTGCTGCTCTCTCCTGCCAGATGCTGAGCACACAGCCCCAGGGTCTAAGCACACCAGGCAGGAGGAAGCACAGTGACTGCCCAAAGAGCTGATGATTGATCAGGGTTAAGCAGAAAACCTCTTGCCCTTAGGCCAGTGCCCCTCCACTGGGCCATGCTGACTACCATGCCTGGGAAAGAGATGTAGTAGGGGTTTGCCCTTTTGTAAACTGTTATTTTCTTTCTAATTTTTCATGGACCCTTTTAAAAAGGGCATTTCTTGTCCATTCCAAGAGGCATTTTTTTCTTCTAAAGAAAATACTTTGAGAATTTAATCAAAGCTACAAGCAAATACATATGATCCAGAGACTAAATAATGCAATCCCTATTCACAGATTAGTCCTTGATACATACTCCCTGGGTCCCTGCAAGTTTATCCAGGCTGGAGCAACTTTTGACCCAAAACAGGTTTGTTGGACTCCAGATGAAGCCACATACCAGTTTTCTGCCTCTCCCTGGGGCCTTGGCTTGAACCAAAATGGAGTGAGACCCATTAACAAAGAGACCTCCAAGACTCTGCCCTCCCATCCTTGCTCCTTCCCCTCCAGGCACTGTCACCAAGGTCCATCTGCTGGGATTAACCAGCCTTCAGAGTCTTTGCAGGCAGCTCTGAGATGACTTTCAAAGATAAGAGATGGCCCAGGGTGGGCTCATGGGTAAGGAATTTAGTTAAATATCTTTGGAAGGGATCTAGTAGGATTTGCTTCCTTGCTTATATTATGCAGTATCAGTCATCTCTAAGACCCCAGGCCTGTGTGTCAGTAAAGCTGGAAACACAACCAGCCAAAGGATCCTGATACTGCTCCGCATGATCCTGTTCTCCCCATGCAGAAGTGCTTCCCTACTCTGACATGCAGAAACTCCTACATTTTTTGGCCCAGTTCAACTGGAATAATAAGGGATAATAAGTGAAATAGTGAGCAGCAGGATACTTGGGACAGAAACTGCAGAGAAAGAGTCAGCTTTTCTTCCTGGGTAATGATGGTGCTGCTGCCCAGTGCTGAAAAAACAGTCATGGCTAATATATGGCAAAGAGATTGTAAGTCTCTGCTGGCCCCCAGGGGGAAAATAATCATAAGCCTGCTCAGTGTTTGTTAAAAGATACAGGTAATTGTGGAAAAGAGCAACAAAAAGACAATTGAGTGGCTGGGCAGGTTGATTTATGAGGGAAGATTAAAGGAGCTGAACATGAATGGCTTAGCTAAATAGTGACTAAAACAGGACATGAAAAGTAGCCACTGTCAACAGTATTTGAAGTGTCTGTCTGAAAGGGCATTAACTGTTTGGGTGTGGATATTTTCAACAAATGGAGGTCTTGAAAAGGAGGTCGGAAATGCAAGTGCCAGATGAATGTTAAGGAAAGTTTCCTGAAGAACAAGACTTCCATGGCAATCTGCTCCCCACTGTAAGGTGGGGTGCCCCCCAAAAGGTCATCTGTGCTGAGCAGACATGACCTAAGGAATTTCTGGGAGGTGTCTATTCTTAAATGCCTCACTGACATCCCCATCCCTAAGCACCAGGGCAGAGACAACCAGACAACATGACAATAAAAGCCCATTCCAAACTTTCCTACAAACACAAGATAAAATACCCATGCCTTGGGCCTCAGAAATCAAGCAGAAATGCAAGAAAATGTCCAAAGTGAGGGGAAAGAGTGATTCCCTGGAGTTCTCTTACAGTACTGAAGGATGATGTAGGGCTGGGTTTGTTCACAGGTAGTGAGAAAACATGTAAATGTCAGCCTCTACACTCTGCCATTATTTAGCCTCTCCTGGAATAAGGGGAATTATTTTTAGTAACACCAAAGAGACCCAGATTGATCATTCAGCTGTTCTAAATCACATAATTCATATAAGGCACAGCACCCTCCTCCCTGCCTAGTCCACACAGGACTAGTGGTTAGACAATGGAGAGCCACACCTCAGGTTCAAAACAGCAGTAAATTAGAAATTAACTTGCCATATCCTACTGCTCTCTTTTCATTTCATAGAATCAAAGATTGGGCAGGAAACATTGCATGGTGAGAGTTCCACCTGGAGAACAAAGCATGTACCTACTCATCTAACAATGAATATACATTGCACAGAAAATACACTGATAAGAGAGTTGACATTTCTTGGGTTCAGCTGCCATGACACAAACCCCTGTGTAAATGTTCTCCACACCCAAAATGAGACTAACACTTTCTCCCAAAGTTTGGCTGGCCCTGCCTATGTAACATCTGTCATACCAGGAAACCCTTCTTAGCAAGTGAGTGCATTGCACAACAGTCCTTGCTGATGTCTGTAGCTGTGGTAACATTCATTAGTGCACTTCCCAGCAGATAAATTACACATTTGATCATAGAATCATTTAGATTGGAAAAGGCTCTAAGATCGAGTTCAACCATTAACCAGACAAGTTTACCAGTAAACCACATCCCTAAAATGTACCCCTGCCCATGCAGCTCTCATCGATGGGCTATAGACACCCCTGAGTGCCTATTATATTGATTTTCTATTACAGCAACAGCTTACAGCTTACATACCTCAATTTTACCAGGACACCACTACAGAGGTCACGTATATTTGCACCTTTGGAGACTTTCAAAAAATGGCAATTTTTTTTCTTCTCTCTGTCCTGGTCTTCTAATTCTCTTTTCATGGTCAGGAACAAATTTTCCAAATTTTCATTTTCCAAATCCCAGAGGATTTCCTATTTGCTTCACATTAAAGTGGAGAAAGGGCAGTAGAAACCAGCAGGGCAGTGGTAGGTGCACAGCAGAGAAATGTGCATGAGCTGGCACAAGGGCACCAGCCGCGAATCCTTCTATAAAGGGTGCAAGGAAATGTCATTGTATTGATATGTTTTAAAAAAGGGAAGGCAAATATACATTAATGCAAATATATCTTAATTGGTCATGGTGTCAAAGGCTCCCTTTAAATTTAATCTGATGCGTGTTTCACTGAGCTGTCAGCAGTCTCTAGTAGCCTCCAGGCACTAATGAGTGAGCATCAAGGTGTCAATGCTTCTGGCATTAACCTCAATTAGGAGGAGTCAGGGTGATCACTGAATCAAGGGTCAGCCATTCATTGCTGAGACATTCCTCGGGCTGCAGCTTGCAGTCTCCTTCTTGAAAAGGGCTGGCAGACTGGCTGCCAACCTCCTCACCAGTAAAGAAGTCTCATACCTGTCAACATTACTGTTAATTATTATATTTGAAATCTGCACAGGCCTTAACAGGCATGGAGACACAAGAGTAACCCTGTTTATGAGGCTATTCAATGCGGTTCCCAGGTAAAAAAAATAACCTGTGGTATTAAAATTGTAAATATCTACCACTTACTCATGGTCAGAATTTTTAAAGCATCATTAAAGGCATTGATATGACAAAGAATAGAAAGTCTATACAGCAGGGTTAAGCTTACAGGAAAAAAAATCCCCACAGATAACCCATGTAATTTTAATTCTGCTCCACTTCTCTCTCTCCAGAGTTCCTGAAAGACTTCCTTTAGACATATGACATTTAGATGTCATCTTGCACAATCATTCTCAGGTAGATCTGCTTTTCTGGGGTGAAATCGTGGATGGATCATGAGTGATTTTGAGACTGTACCCCTCCTATTCAAGCATGGAGGTCTCAGGACAGACAGAACCCTCCAGATCCACCCCAGGCCTGAAATCCTCTCTCTAGATGGCAGAGTGCTGTTCAGCTTCAAGGACTTGGGCATATTTATGCCAGAGGAAATCATTCCATGAGAAAATCTATTTAGTAACCTCGAAGTTGTGTCAGCCACCATAAAATCTTGGTTGCATTACAGTATAGCATTACAGTTATTACAGTGGAAACTGCAGGTGCATTATAAAACATCTCTTAAATTTCTAAATTTATAAAATACACAAATAATACCAGAATGAAAAACAAAAGTCCCACCTGCCTCCTTCCTTTCACCACTTCACTGCCACAGACTGACCACTTTTCCCTGCAGTCTTCCTCTGTGACTTTTAGGCCACAGTCCTTACCAAATGAAACAAAACTAAATAAAACATACAAAACATAAAGGAAAAAAGGATTAAAGGTCTCAGGTGCACACACCTCATGAGCTGTGGAGCTCAGGGGTTGCAGGGTACTTTAGCTAACCCTTTGCAGGACTCTTCCATAGCAGAAGCTCTCCCAGAGTTGAAGGACCACAGCAGCAGGCTTGAAAACCTTGCCTAATTGTAAGGTAGCAGTTGTCTTACAGCTCATTCTGCTTAGGATCATCATAAAAAGTGTCCTTTGAACTCCCTCTCTGCTTCCTCCCCATCCCCAAGGCAATGATTTTTATCTCCAAGCCTTCTTCTCTGCAGGAATCAAAGCGGTTTCAAGCCTTTCCCTTGAGGTGACAGCATTACCTGTTCCTCTTCACCTGAGATGCAGAGTCTTGCTTTCCTAGAATATTTATTTACCCTAATCTGTATCAGACACAGGCTTGTTCTGCTCTGGTAGTGAAGAGTTGCTGTGTCTGGGCCAGCCAGGCCAGGCGTGTTCGGACTCTCCTGGGTTGATTCACATCAAGCTACAGCGAGCTGTACAGTAAGAAAAAACAAACAGGAGCAGCACAATGACAGTTTTCAATTACCTGATTTACCAACCTTCATCTTAAAACTAATGAGGCTGTTTGTGTCAAGTTTCACATCCCAGTGCAATCACTAATGTTAAATATAAACAGCTCTTTGACCCTGTAGCATGTTCCTCCTTGGTGCAGGATGGCAGAGCTGCTATAGCCTGTTACAAGCAGTGTCTCCAAGCCCATTAGTAAAGCATGTGCCTCACTCACTTCAGCACTGGCCAGCAAAAGAGATGGCATCTTGCTTTACCCTCAGGTAATCCATGAACTCCAACAGATCTGTGCCATCAATCTGAATTATGAGTCTCGCTGACTGAGGGGTTTCCTCTTTGCTTCTCTCTGAGACACAGGAAACTGCACCCACAGAAATTGTTCAGTCATCATCAAAGGTGATAAAATCACAGCCTTAGAAGTCAGAAAACGTCAGCCTTGAGCTATCTGGTCACCCATCATGGTGCAGTTTTTAGTTACACTGCCACAGCTTTTTTTACAGGTTCTGTTGAAGTATGACTAATTCTGAATGTGAGGTCTAAGTTTCTGAAAGGAAAACAAGCTCTTTGCTTTTCCTTCACCTGGATGGAAACATGCAGAAGTCTGGAAGGAGGGTCAACAAGTCCATTTGCTTGCAGAAACTGGTAACAAATGTTACATCACCAGGGAAAATCTACTCTGCCCTCTCTCCCATACCACCAGATGCAGTCCTTGACAGTTGAGAACAAATCTGACCTCAAGAACAAAAGTCAAAAAGAACACCCAGCCTGTCAAAGAAATCAGCAAATATAATGACCCATCCTCGCTCCTGGAAACATTTAGGGAATTAATAAAGATGAAATGCAGAAAATGGACCTCAATCCCATGCAAAACCAATTAATAGGAAAACCCCCCTCCAAATCCAAGTGTAGAGATTGATATAACCATGAGCTGAGGTGCAAGACAACAAGCTGCTATTTGAGAACTTTTTCAGCATTAACACTCATGGCTAGAGGTAATTTCTCAAGAACTTAAATAAACATTATGTTCCTCTCTTACTTGGATAAATCTTTAGGAGTTGGAGGTCTGTCAAATAATGGGGGTAGAAACCAATAAATATAAGGACAACACACTGGTATTATCATTACGTAGAAATTATAATTTCTACCAAAATAAACATTTGCATAAGAACACGGTGGTAGAAAGCATCTAACCAGGTCATAGAAGCATGGAATCACAGAATGGTTTGGGTAGGAAGGGACCTTAAAATTCATCTAGTTCCAACCCACCCCTACCATGGGCAGGGACATCTTCCACTAGAGCAGGTTGCTCAAAGCCCCATCCAACCTGGCCTTGAACACTTCCAGGGGTGAGAGGATGTAGATGCAGATATCTGCATTGTAGAGGCTCTACATGTAGATAACAATATGTCAGCTAAGCACCAGGAGCCCCATTTACAGTCAGTACAGGAGAACTGTCACTTCAAATATGCAGTTCATCTCTTTCAGGCACTTACTTTAGGATGAGATGATTTGTGCATCAAAAGCAGCTGCTTTGCCACATTACCTGTAAAAGGAGTTTTTCCCAGAAGGGAATGTATACACTCTAAATCTCTATGGCTTATATGTCTACACTTGGTCAAATTAATCCCACTTCATGAATTTTTCAATATTTGTAGTCATTACATGAGGATTGGATAGCTTTTTTTTTAAATACTCTATGGCTTGAAGAGAAGCATAAATTATACAAAATTTATGCAAAAATTACTTGACAAACCTCTATTAACTTAGGAAAATAAGACACAGGATTTGAATAGATGTCATAAACTATGTCTGAACTCAGTGTCTTGACAATGAAAGTAGCCACATGGAATTACATCATATCATTATTCTGTTCTTTATTTATTTGGTAGGTCAAACCTATGTGGCCATGAATTTCAAACCTACATGTTTGTGAGTTCTGTTTCACAGCATTATACAAGAAGCCTAGTTAAACAAACATTATCAGATATTATACATTCAGTGGAACATCCCTACAGCTAGATTCCCTAAAATGTTTATTTGTTTGTAAACAGAAATTTTATTTCAATTTTTGAAGAAAGAAAGTCTGCATTGCACATTCTGTGTGTGTCTTTCTCTAGCAAGACTCTGCCTGCATTGCCCTGTTTCAAGAGAGTGTAAAAGGCTTTTGTTTTTTCTTGGAAGTCTGGAATTGCTCCTTTTCTATTTTGTGCAGGTCTTGGAATTGAGTTTTATAGCAACAGAAAGCACTTTTGCAGTGATAAAAATAAATTTTCTACATTCATGAATTCATAAATTTTAAGAGAAAAGGAACCATTACATTCATCCAGCCCGAAGCACTGATAGATTTACTGCACAGCAGCTAATGGACCAGAGCACAGTCCCTTTGAGATGACAGGAGAGAATTTGTGCAGCTTTTTTTGCCTTCCTCCTCATCATCATCATGAGGGCAACCACCTCAGAGCTGCCTTGCTCAACAAAGACTCTGCCTCTAGTCCAACTTGAAAGAACATTTTTTTAAACACATCTTAGAGAAAGCCAGGCTGCTTTCCCAAGCACTTGGAGAAAGCAAAGGTCAGCACACCCCCATCGCCCCAGAGCACCTCAACCACCTCTCCTTGACCCCATTTGGTCTCCCAGCAGCTCCAGACACCCCAAAGCAACAGCAGCTCTGCCCCTGTGCTCAGGCTTTGTTCTCTACCTGCACAGTTCTCTCGTTGGGATGTGAAGCACTTGGCCCCTGGGACTCAGCTTATTGCCTCATAAAGCAGGATGGCAGGATTATTAATGTGGCAGAACTGCAGGGTTTTCCAAGCAATTTATGAGTTACCATGGCAGTTCATTAGCTCTCAGCCCAATGACCCCTTCCTGGCAAGCATGAATCAAGCAGGAGGCATGCACACCTCTAAATGTACGACAGATATTCACATCAAAAACACATCCAAGGCCATATTTCCTCCATCGTGTCCAACTGCAGCACTAAAAAGTCACCAGTTATCAGGACTGATAACCAACCCACTGAAACATATCTAGACACAAAGAAATTCACAATCCCCCCTTTATTTTTTCTTTTACTCTCATCAAGCCATTTCTGATGTATGCCTGCATTTAAAGAACAGCAGGTCCTTAGCAGAGGGTTTGTGTTTGCAGCCTGCATGGACTGCACAGGGAGGCAGCTCTGGCAGTGGGGACAGTGGATACACTGAATGACTCTCTTGACTTTCAGTGCTCAGAATAAGGTTTCACTTTACACACAGACAAGCCCCTCATCCCCTCTCAAGGAAGAATTCGAGAAAATATTTAACTTTCATGGTAATTATCCATAGGTCTTAAAATAAAGCACACACTTCAATGCTTCCTTGAGTGCAAGTGGCACTGTGTGTGCGAAAAAATTCCACAAGTTTTAATGCAGTGCTCAGTTAGGACTTCAGCACAGGCCAAAAAAACTAATCTAGCAAAGTAGAGGGGAAAGAGACATAGAGAATTAAAGGGAGCCATTGAAGTTAATAACTGGACAATTAAGAAAATGAAGATTGTGAGCGCAGTAAGTTTTATCAGTAAGTACAAAACCACTATCAAGCTACTCACAGATATTACAAAAAATACAATGTTTTATACCAAAGAAAGACAGAAACAAAGGAAGATGTTTGGGGGAAGTGGAAACAAGGAGAGAAAGATTTCTAGTACGTCTTTATTGCATAATTTTTCTCAGTTGCATTAATGCTTTTTTATTTTCTTTTCTTCTCTAAGACTTTCAGGATATTTTAAAGAAAAGGCAGAGCTAAAATTTTTATATCCACTTCTATTACAGATGCCACACTCAGAACTCAACCTCACCATGCCTTATGTGTTTCCCAGAATGAACTTGCCTTTTCCTTTTGAAAAAATATTAAATGCATTTATTAGTGCAGTAATGGGACCCACATACTGGAAAATCCCACCTTCCATACCATTCCATCAGCTAAATCTGGCTTTGGGCCAAATTTTTGTATTTCAGCTCCTGCCAAGGTTCAGCTTTGAAATGTTTTTACATTGGAGGATTTTTCATCTGTTTCCTTGGCTGGGCCAATGGGACCCTAATGCACACGAGAGATCTCTGTCACACCAGGCTGCTGGGCACTTGTTTGCTTCAATCATCTCATATATACACACAAACTGGTGGCATTTCCCTCTCAGCTAAGTGGTGCCAACAGGCCATGAACCCATGGTGCAAAGGGGTATAATTTGACATGGAGAACTGCTGACTTGAGACATTCCCACTGGCTGGACTAATTACAACCAGTATTTTAAAAATATACAGCTGGGCAAAAAAGTTAGACACCTTTATTTAAGAACAGATTCATCCAGCAAAACTGTGTGTGTCTGGCAGGAATTCTCATGTCCAATAAAACACGGAAGCTAGAGGAATGAACCTTCAAGAAATATGGATATGGATTAAAGAAAGCAAAGCTGTTGCCTCATCCATTTACCCTTGGAGATCTGGAATAGGGCCCAGGTCCTGCTGTCAAGCTAGAGGAGAACACTGTGGACATGATGACCTGAGAGACCTTGCAGACATTCTCCTGCCAGGACTGGGAGATAAGACACCTCACCAGCTCTTCACTAGGCCTTGGTCTACATAAACACTACCAGTCTGTCACAGAGTCCATCTTAGCTGTGATTTCTGCTAACAGCTCATGAGCTTTTCATTAATATTACCTTTTGTCACCTCCTAAATTACTTACTCAGCAGACTTTTTTCATGAGTTGCTACCAGAAGAAGACATATTGGTCTCCTTCCAGTCCTTCCCATGCTTTAGCACCAGAAGCAGAGCTCATCTGCTCTGTCCCTAGAGTTACTGAAGTTCCTCACAAAGGAAATGTCTGCATGAAGGCTCTCCCACCCACAGCCACATCCATCACTGTTCCTGTTCTCGCCAGCTCTTCTGAAGCAGGTCAGTAACCCCAGCCAAGGACACGTGGCAGTTTTTCTCACAGGTAAGACCAGTGACACATGGCAGGACATCTCTGCCACAGTCGAGCAGGCAGGGAGTGACAGAGAGGAGCAGACTGACTGCACTGCCTGATCTCAGAGAGTGATGGGGTCACTTACTTGAAGCAGCAGCAAAAAGGGTTGAAGCGATGCTCGGAGAAAGCCACTTGTACATCCATCACATTTCCCAAGCTATGCCAGGGTCACTGCATCTTTCACTGACCTCCAGAAAACAGCAGCAAGAGACAACATGTTTCCAAGTGCAAGAGGTGGGAAACAGGGATATGTATTGAGATATAGGCAATAGGGAAGTGCAGTCATGCCCATTTGTCCCAGCCTGTCCCCTTTCACTCCCACAGTTTTGGTGAAAGTAGGAGAGCACTATACCAGGAGCCATAATGTGTACAGCTTTAAGGAAACCTGAAACAAAGAGACAGCCAACAGGAGGTTTTCTACACTGGTATCATTCTCTAGGTCATAAGAATACCAAATTGTTTGGTTTTATCATTTCTGCTAAAAGAATTCCAGGACTTAGTTCTGTCTGGCACAAGCACATAGAACTGGAATTTGATTTCTTGTTTATTTCATTTTCACATGTTGAAGGCCTTTGCTATTTGAGGCGAGAAATATGTGTCTGTTGATCACAAAATCCAGTTCAGAGACATGTCTGAGATCATGGTTTTGAAAAGGAGCCATGGCCACCTTCAAAGGATGAGGCAGACTTTACCCACAGAAAAGCAAAACATGCCATTTTGTGCTCTCAAGCATGATTCATTTCCTGATGCAGTTAGGCTTGGACTAGAGAGTTAAGGTCAGATTAAGAGATCATTAATGCCTTTTATAGTGGACTTTGAGACCAGGACCACAATTGTAGAATAAGGCCATGAAGGCCTTTGAAGGAGAAATCCTCTTGGAAATACATAATGGGGCTCTGTTTGTTTTCCCTGGATTTTTGAGGGATGGAGCTCCTGTTTTGCCTTCTATATTGCCTTCATTTCTGTCAAATCCCCATGAGGATAAGCTTCTCCACAGACTTTTTATCAGAAAAGTGATATTAAAACATCACCTTCCTGACTAGAAAATTCACAGGGCTTTGCAAGGATAGCCTTGCTTCTTCTTGCTGCATCACTTCAAACAAAACCCAACCTTCCTGCCATTCCTGCCAAATGTAACAATATCCAGACAAGCTGAGAGCCTGATGCTCCAGCATCAATGTCTCTGCTCCTCAGGATGCTGCACATCCACAATGCTGTAGCCACTACACAAAATGTTACAGTGACTCCATCTCAAATGCTTTCTGTCACACTCAGCGAGCTGCAGTTACACACCAAGAGTGACCCACAGACCCACTGCTGTCTGAGGGCACAGACAGCTTCTCCTTTACTGCACGTCCCACTGTCTGCTCAGCACATTCACTACAGCACCAAAACTTGCACTTCCAGATGGATGCAGAAAGGAACACAGAGAGAGGGACTGAGCTGATCCTAGCAACAACTATGTAAGCAAAACTCTGAAGGAAATATTTTCAAATATGTCAGCTACAAATGACCAAAATGTCATCACAGTAAGAAAACAGATGTTGTTTTTATACTACAGGGCTTAGACAGGAACAATTTTTCCTCTGTTGCAAAATAAGATGACTAGTCAGGTAAGAGCACAGTGTCTGCTCAATGCTGTGACTTAAGCTCCCAGCTGAGAGCACCAACTGTTAATTTTTTTTAAATAACAGTATTTTGTTAGAAAAATTGTTGCAATGTTTACCTGAAGATTGTGGGAGTGATTTTCTACTAACACAGTGAATGAGTATGTTTGGTAATCACCTGATTCTATGGTACAAAATTAAATAAATACATAATAAAGTAATAAGGATCCTACTGATAACCACAGCTTTTCTGCAGGATGCCAACATTCAGTGTGTAAATGTCCACTGAGAAGATTGACTCCACTGCCAGATTTTCCTGCCTTGAAGAAGCAGATGAATGGGTTAATTAATACCATTTCCACGTTTTTTTGCTTTTTCTATAGAGCCAATGAGTACAAAAAGTGACAGAATTAAACAACTCCAGTGATCCAGTGCTTTCCTTTGTTGACCAAATATGAATCACCATGAGCCAACTGGCAGTTCAACAACTTTCTGCATCTTATTCTCCATACATCACTGTTCAACAAACACAGACCCCAGTGAGAGTAAGAGAATTATGTAACTCACCACAGGTGTAGATGACATTAAGATGCTTTTGGATGCCTGGGTAACAAGGATCTCCAAATTCATAGGTGCTGGCATATACGCTGCAGCTTCTTTTCCCGTGACAACGCCTGATCATGAGCTGGAGAGCAGTAGCTGACTGACACTCTAAAAGGGAAAAACAATACCTATCTGTGAATATTTGTCCATTCACAACAGAAGTTGCCTAAAAATAATTTACCAGTTGCAGACTGTGAGACTATCGACAAGATTTCCATATTTAAAAGTCTGTGTGTTTACATGAGAAGGTGTATCTGAGTCTTACACACCTCTAATATATTGAAAGAACATTGAAGAATCAGAAACCCTCATACATCCATACAAAGAAGGCTGAGAATAAAAGATATTTAAAAGATGTTTCATCTTTCTAACAACCACAACAGGTGTCTCCAATCCCCCTCCCTGGCCCCTGCTGAAGACAAGGGTGATGTGTCTCTGTCTGCTCTTTGATGTTATATTTCTAAATCTAATGAAAATTACTATGAGGTGTAATAATTCTAATCTTATAATCTACCATATAAGTAGAAATATTGTTTTAATCACATTCATTTCGTGCAAGTAGAAACATTTTTCATATTATAAATTTAGAATATGGGAAGTTCCAAAAGTGTTTTCCCATATATTTTTCTCTACCAGGTGGTTTTGCCTGTTTTCTTACCTAGGGTGAGAACAATTTGCACAGATAAAGTCTTGAGCTTTTAGGTGCAGGACTGAGAGTCTGCTTTCACTGTCCAGCCAGGACCAAGCTGAGGGGGAAATTTGCAAGGAGACATTTCTTCAGCATCAAATCATTGCTAGAAGGAACAGGACAGCTACAGAGAATGGAATACAAAACCCTTTTGGTCACTAATTAGGAGGAAGGGAAGGGAAAAATGGACCTCAAAAGGTATGGAGTGCTAGAACCAGCATAACAATAAAAGCTATGAGAGACACGGAAAAGACACAGAAAACCAAGCCTATGGGGTAACGTCTTTTTTCTCAAATCAAAGGCAGCATTTTATTTCACATGCTGGAAATGACAAAAGAAGAAGGCTCCATGTGAATATTTTCATACTGAATGACCCAAACTTCCTTAGGGGATTTCTGATCCAGTGAGTGTCAGAGGTTTCAGTGTAAACATCTGGCATGCAGCAATCCTGATTAATTGTCTTTTTGCAAATGTCCAGTTAGAGAAACTCAGCAAATCTAAACGCTGCAGAGGATTTCATGGAGGGTGCCTATTATTTTTATTTGTTATTGTTCTCACACATAACAGAGAACATCCCACAGCCGTCTGCTTAGGGGCCTTGCCCTCTGACACAGGAGCATACTCTATCCATGGGAGTGTGGGGAATTACACATTGCTGGTCCTGTGAGAGGCACAAGGCTTTTGCATCCAGCATTCCCAGAGATGGGCAGCCTTTGGGATGTTCCTCATTTAGGAATATGCATGCATTAACAATCTACAGACTCTGCTCTCCACCTTAACAGATCAAATTGACTCTTCATGTGCCAAAGCTGTAGATTCATCAGACTGAAAATGCTTCTAGGAATTTTTGTCATATACTCTCACAACAACATTGACAGCTTTTCTAGCCATCACCAAGTCATGCCCTGGTATTGATGGCCTCCTTCCTCCCATGCAATTCTGAGCAGGCCATGGTCCCCACCCAAACTGACTTTAACAGCAGCATCAGAAAACCAAAGGGGCTAAATTATGGATGCACATTTACCCCCTTTGTTTAAGTGATACCCTGTACCTTAGAATGATTTTTCCATCTAGCATTACTCCAAACAGGTAATAAAGCCTGAGATATAACGGGGCTAGTCCTAACAGTCAGTTTGCAGAAGGCCCACACTGTATCTCTGGGACTTCGAGCAACCTGGTCTAGTGGCAGGTGTTCCTGCCCATGATAAGGGGATTGGAACAAGATGATCTGTAAGGACCCTTCCAATTCAAACCATTCCAGAATTCTATGAGCTTCCAGACTGCCTAGGTGAGTCATCTCAGCCAAGACAACATGCCATGGATCATGCTGCAGTTTCACAGCACAGATTTATTTCCAGTACCTGTGCCACTGATACTACTCAATTACCAGTACACATGTAACCCCAGATACCAAACTTCTTTGGGCACAGACCAGGCCACCACAGTCACAAATATCCATAGTGAAGTCCTCAACTCTCCAACTGCCAGGCTGCTCCAGCTCAACCTGCACCAGCCAAAATGAGCAGAAGAGTAGAAGGAGCTCTTTATGCTTCAATTACAGGTGAAGATTAAAGCCCCTCACATAGAAAGTAGGGCATCAAGATTGTAAAAGCGTCTTTTACATGGACTTTTTGCAAACCATAGGATGAAAAAATATATCCAGGGGAAACGTTGCGTGCTGGGACTGCGGCACATAAACCATCCCATAATTTAGCTGAAAGCAGCATCTGGAGCCTATCCACTCCAACCTCCTGCCCAAAGAACAGCCAGCTTTGATGCTACATCAGGTTGCTCAGGAATTTGCCCAGGCAAGTTTTGAAAGTCTCCACGGAGGAATATTTCCCAAACTCCTTGGACACTTGATCCTGGGCTAAGCCCCTCTCCACGTAAAGAATTTTTTTGTTTTATTTAATCAGGTTTCTATTGCTGCAACTCATGTTCATTGCTTTTGGTGTTCATCTGCTGTTTCCTTCAGTGCGTTCCCAAAAAGAGTCTTCTGCAGAACCACCTATTCCTTAGTAAAAAACAGAAATAAGATCCCACCCAGAGCTTTCTCATCTGAAAACTGAACAACCCTGTGTCCCTCAGTATTCCCCCATATGCTGTATGCTGCAGGCCCCTGACCAGCTTGCTGGAGCTCCACTGGACTTGCTCCAGTTTCTCTCTTCACTGGGAGAGCACCATACTGGACAATTCAGTGTTCTGGTTAAGCTGTAACAAGTGTCCTGACCAATTTGGTACCAGCTACAAACCGTGTCCCAGGTCATCACTGAAGATTTCAAGCAATCTCCAACTACTTTTAAGTGGCTGCCATTGTGACTTCAATACAGCACAGTGGAGGTTGCTTGTAGTGCTCCATTTCCTTGGCTCTTGCTGCAAACAGTCACAATTTAGGCAAGTCTTACTGTTTTCCCTGACCTCCAGACCCAATGAACACCAGAATCTGGTGAATGCAGGAGTGGCAGAAAGTCATCTGAAGTATGCATGTTACAAGATCCAGCTAAACTCTACTGGCAACGACACAGTAAATTCAAACACTCTTCTCATTTTCCCCATGGTGAGACCTGAGCCATTCTCTTGGAAAGAGTCATATTTTTCTAGCCCTGAAAGAAAAAGAAATCTAGGCACAAATTCTGACCAATTGTTCACTTCAAAGACTTCCTTTTGTTCACAACAGGGAATTTTCCCTGGCTTTGCCTCCACACAATTTCTAAGCAAAAGTGCCTTGTACATTCCCATGAAGGCCAGGGCAAGCAGCTTGCAGTGTTTTGAGGGAGGACTACACCAACACTGAAATTAGTTTTGTCTCCCATCTTGAATTTCTTGGTCTGTCAACATGTTCATCCTCCACATAACACATTGAACTGTAAAATGTAAGAGCAGCAATCAAAACCTCCAAATGGGACCGTCTTCTTTACACACTTCAAAGAATTTCTGACAAGGAGTTCATTTAGCTGGGCGCCAAAATGTCATATTCAAGCATCTTTATTCCCTCACTAATGAGCACTGGAGTTGTCAATATTACATCTGAGAGGTGGCTGAGTGATAGATGAGACTACAGCACCTTCATAAATCACAGTCACCACCATGGCATTCGGAGCTCTAGAAGGAACAACATGGTATTTTCTTTTACCCCTGTGTCTCAGGCTTTTAAAAACACTGAATTCACTCCTGTTGGATGTTATGAAGTGCATGTAGGTAATTTAACTTCCAAATGTAAATAAGTCCTTGGGGAGCTCACTGAAGTGAGAGCTCCAATTATATTAGTACCTCTTCAGAAGGTGATTCCAGGTCAGAAGTCTTCACCTCCAGGTGCCCATGCTCAGAGCTCAGAGAGGCAAGAAAACAGAGAGGTTTTATCCATAAATCATGCATTTACCCTGCCAAAAAGATGTAGGGAAGCCAAGCCCAGCAATGTGGTGCAGCAGAGTTGGGCTGTGGTCCCCTTCATCTGGCCAAATTAATTTTTTCCAGGTCTTCAGAAGTGGGAGACTAAACATGGCACTTATTTTACCAGATGTCGTGCTCATTCAGGGCAACATTACAGTTGGACTAGATGATCTTAAGGTCTTTTCCAACCTTAATGATTTTATATTCTACAATCTCCTTTCTTCTGCTGCTTGTTTGCTTGCTAAATGCAAATTCCAAATGTTTTATGAGATACCACCCTGGCACCAGTACCAAACAAGGGACTCCATGTGTCAGAGATGCAGGAAGGACACTCACAAATGCCAACACCATATCACTAAGTCTGAGGTAAGTACTGCTAAGCAGAGCCAGGCCCCTGCCAAGAACCTCTTAAAGCCCACAAAGCTCAAATCCCATGATGCAGCAATAAAAACTGCTTTAAGACCTCACAGATGATAGAGAGCCCTCTTGGAGAGGTTGGGCCAGAGTTACCCTTGGCTTTCATTAGTCTTGGATTGCTTCAGTACACTGCCAGAGAGCACATACGAATCCTGGCTATGGTGAAACTTTCACATGTGAAAGCATTTAAAGGTATCATCTGTGCTTTTCAAATATGGCACCTAAAGCTGGGGCTGTGAGGGAGTGGGATCAGCTCACTTTACTCTCTTTACCTCTGGCCCCAATTTCTAGAAGCTGCACATCTCTCCAAGCTTGCTCCTGGCGCAAGGTGAATTCCCTTTCCCAGGATCACTTCACAAATGCAGACCACTGGCCAGCTGGATTTCACAACCATTAGTCTAAGTCCTCAGTGTGTAATTCACCTTAACAGCACCTTACCTACCCCATCAGCCCAGCCTCTGTCAGGGTAAAAACCCAAACCAGGGCAACAGAGTCATGATGGAGGATTTTACCAGCTGCAGCTTGCAGACCACGTTGGCTTTAAAACTGGAATTGTTCTCAGTGATGTAATGTCCATATCATCAAGCTCACCACAATGAATGGATTTTAGTCAGTCTAAGGCTGCTTCCCAGCATGACTATTTCTTTATTACCTCTTCCTGGTGGAAAAAAAAAAAGAAACTGGAGCCAATGCCTATTAATCATACCCTTAATTTTGGTTACTCAGTGTTACTTGTTTTTCTCCAGTAAGGGTGACACATCCCAATCTGAAATCCGAGCCTTGCATTGCTGCTTTTGATTGCAAAACCTATCTGCGTTTGAAAGAATGTTTCCAAAGTCTTTAATTTTTGCATTTTGGTAACTCTTAGATGCTCTGCTGGAGATTGGAGCCTCTTCCAAGGCAGCAGCCATCACAGATGGAACTACAAACAGATTTAAACCCTGAGTTTTGAGAAGGGTGACTAATCCCACAGTGAAGCTGGGCATATTGCAGATGTGCAAGAATGCAGATGTTCATCTGTTTATCTGCTCATGATCAGACTCACCTGGCACAGCCATGCTGAACCTGCAAAGGTGGGCTCCTGCACAGATGAGACAGGCTGTCCAGAGCAAGCAGAACCACACACAGCTGGTCAGGTGAATATGTTAGCATGCTGTGAAGCTGCCAGCTAGGAGTTTTCCACAGGCTGTCCATGGATCTGGAGAGGCAGCAGGACATGAAGCTCAACCCAATATTAACATGCATGCACTTTAAAAAGAAGGAAAACTGAAGCCTGAGAAAAAACTCCACCCACTCGTAAGAGGATGAGTCAGACTCTCTGAGTCTGAATTTTCAAGAAAAATGGGGCACTCATTCTACTTTTTTCAGCCAAGAAAATATAAGACCTTGAGGTGTCAAAAGGACCAAATGATTGGCCACAATTGAAGACTTAAGAAAGGGGATCACTGCCTAAAATACTATTTCCAGCAGTACATACGAAGTAAGTGTTTAGGAACTGGAACAGGACTGGTGGTACCTGATCAGGAGACAAATTCTGTGGGATGCTTTGGCTCAGTGTGAAGGCATCAAGAGCAGACCCAAATCTCAAAATTAAACCACCAGCAGAACCCTAGCTTTCCTTGCTGTCTTTTGAGGAGCAGGTGAAAGGATCTTAAGGGACTTAAGTTTTCCCTTAAGGGAAGTAATTTACAAACAATTGACAGCTTGAGAAGGACACTCCTCCCAGGCAGAGGACAGGATTTCTCTCTAAAACACCCAGCCTGATTTCCTGCTCAAGAACAAAAGAGGAAAGGTTACTTGCTGGGAGCTATGAATGTGAGAGGACAGAATGAAAGATGGAAGGAATCAATTAACTAAGAGGAGAGAAATTTAGTTCCTGCAAAGAAAGCTGACAAATGTCTGAATCAGTGCTGTGGTTATCCACTTGTCTGCCAAAAGAGAAAGCAAATTTCAATGGAATGGCAGAAAGTAACAAGCAGGAAGTAACTCCAACCTTTCAGGTGAAGCAACTGCCTAAATTCCTTCATGTTTTACCTAGGAGTGACTGCCTCAATCTGAAAAAGAACCTCTATCATAAGCAGGAGGGAAGCAAGCTCTCCTGGTTTTGGGCAGTTTCTCATATATATTAAAGATGTTCCATTAGCTGTGGTTGATACAAACGTCAGCTCCTTCACACAGGGGCAGCTGCTAGAGGAGCCTAAGCCTCAGCTTCAGCCAAAATTAGCCATCCAGAAGCCTGTGAAGGATATCTTCACAGAATATCAATGAGTCAGTCTGCACTCTGTGCAGTACATCAAACCCCAGGCATTTTCAACTAAGCCCATGCCCATTAAGTTTAATGTTCTCTTTAAAAGCCAGTGCAGAAGAACTGTTAATAAAGATGGATTTTGTCCACTTTCTCTCTCATTTAGCAGCCTGGGGAGGTAATTCCTTTATCAGTGTAAAGTTGTCACAAAGTTTCAGTTGAAGGCAACTGAAATACACTGTATTTCTCTTCCTTGCCGTGGCACGGAAGCCTCGATAGAGGACAAAAGAAGTGAGTTGGGTCTAGATCCACAAGACAAGAGGGAGAAAACCAAACTACAAATACTTAAGCATCCTTAAGACCAACCAACGTGAAGTTCAGGCAATAGAAACCAAAGACTGCCCTTACACAAAAAAGGTACAGAAGCAGAAGTGTATTTACATACACAGAAGAAGCTCAGGAGCGGTAACCCAGAACAATTAAAGGGTGAAGTTCCCTGCTGATATTAGTAAAATGATAAATGGTCATCATCATGTTACAAATAGCAGCAGAGAATTTCACGTTGATACAGCTGTATATAGAACATATGTCTTGTACAATGTCCCTGAACTGGCTAGAAAGGAAATCTATGTCCAAACATTAGAAGGATGAGCAGAGAAGTCCAGCTTTACATTTAAAAAGTATGTTTTACAGAAAGAGAGAGAAAAAATAATCACCACACAGTTCATAAAACTGTAGAAACTTCAGCAGTAGGCCAGAAAAGAGAAGATTATCTTAAAAGAAACCAATCACATTTAGAGACTGCAACTGAAGGATCGATTACAGATTTAATTACAGATCCTATAGTTACATTTAGAAACACTTGGTTTATTAATGGGAACTTAAATCATCTTATCACCCTTGTATCTGGAACCAGAACTCACATAAAATATATGAGCCTCCAGTTTTGCAGGGACTGACTCAAAGTTTGCAAAATTGATCAAATTAATAATATTTCTTGGGTTTGGAGACTGAAGTGAGAATCCGAGGACAGCTTCAAACATGGCTCCAAGAAGTCTGAGAGAACAAAGAAGATTTGGTGTGGCAATGACAGTTAAATTTTATTGTTTAATTTGCAGCAGAGTGGATCGTGGGCTGTAAGGTATTCAAGAAAAGAACTAAAGAAGATAATTTTAGCATCACTCAGTAGAAGATGGGGATAGTGCTTTCAATGTATCTACTTCTCTGTGAATTCCTTGAGTTTGTTTCTCCTTCCTATTCATTACAGCCCAAAAAAGTCTTTTCCAGAATGTGACGATACTCAACGAGTGCCTAGACCTAGTCTGAAGCAAGGTCTGAACTTCACAAGTTGCCGTACTGGCCCCTTTTCTAAAGAGATTACCAGCTGACACAGCCTGCAAGTCACTTCTTGCCCTTGGTTCCTAAAATAAAGCATGGCATGCCTGCAAACTCCCAGGTTTCACATTACCTTTGTTTCTCAGGCTCTCATTGTGGCAATTTTGCAATACTCTTGAGTGACATCTGAATTAGTTTAAGAGGAACTTTATCAGTTTTGAACAAGCTACACTGGCTTTCATTCAAAGCAACTCCATGGAAACAAACTGAGATGCTACATCTTTAAATCTCTTAAACTTTGCCCTCTTATTGTTAGGATTGTATTTTGGGGTTGCTTTTAACTAATAGTTGGGCAATAGGCATCTTTTATAAGATCAGCCACTAAAGAAGTTGATATTACTGATACAAATACTCACTTCTTCAAATATCATACCAATAGCATCACAGAGCCTGCTAGTGCTATTTAAATTACTAGTTTCAGAATTTTTAATTAGAATCACTGTATGGGGTCATACTGCACTGTAAACAGAATTTCAAAACCAACTTGAACCTTGGTTTAGAGAAAGATCTTGTCCAGACTCACATTTGATTGGACTTTTTAATTATTTTTTCAAATAGCTATTGTGTGCATATAAAAACAATTTCATATAAATCATTTTTATGGCTCTATGGAATCCAACAATAGTTGGAGTTTTCTAGAAACAGCTGTAAAGGGATTTTAATTACCTCCTGCTGTTTTGAGACAAAAAGTGAAACACATAAAGTATCTAAAATTGAAGAACAACTTTCTGAAAGCAGGCTTTGTCCCACTTTAACTCAGCATTCTAAATGGAAACTGCATTTCAATTTAAATTTAATAAGGTATGATATGTGAATTAAACAGCAACTGATATTTATTTAGCCTTCAGATTTGGATACTTGTGGGTTTTATTACATACAAACAGATTGGCCTCTAAAAACATGTTCTTAATCATGAGCTATATGCATAATAAAGTAGTTTCTGCCCTGAATGTAAATGAAGCATACACAGAGTCACACCTACAGAAGGAGTGCTTTGGAAGCCTGGTGTGCTCTGTAGAGAGGAATGACAGGGTCTGACTCCCCAGCTGCTGCTCATCCCACAGACCCAGCACTGCAGCTGCTTTGAAGGCCAGACAGGGAAAGCAGGATGAAGCACGAGAGTCTTTCAGCCACTTGGATCTGCTGAAGGCCAGGTGTGGTACATGGCATTGTCTGACCAGCCCAGATTCCTGTGGATATCCCATCCCTTCCTGCAGTCCCAGCCATCCTCTGCTTCCTCCATCAGTGCCAGGGGTTACTACTCCTTATTAGTCCAGCCCCACACTTTAGGGGCCTTTTTATTTTTAAGCATTTGACTTAAGACTAAGATTAGACAGCCACAACCATGTCCTGATGGAAACAGGATGGAAAATGGTCATAGATGGTGAAGAAGAAGAGAGCCAGAAATGCAGAGCTGGAGGCGCAGCAGTTTCTTAGAGCCAGCTCTTCTACTGGCAGGAACGTGTACCCTGGAATAAAATGGATTTTTTACTGCATGTATTTCATATTCATTCACATGCTAGATCTGGTCACAGATAAACAAACTAGAAGGGTCCATTATTTATATAGTGTAATAAATATTTATATGAGGACTCTGCTTCAAGTCTTATATACATCTGCATTAAGAGGGGGAAATCAAAACAAACTGGGTTGGATCACCTTCTGTCACTGCATTAGAATGAAAAATGCCAGGGAATGAGCACCTAAAGCACAGGCTCATGTGCTCAACTCCTTCCTCTGCTCTTCCATTATCAGATCCCATCCTTGAGTCAGACAGTGCCACTGACCATCTGAGCTTCCTCAGGGCTTTGTAAACACATTCATTTTTCCCCTTTACAGAGGCACAGGAGACGACTTGTGTGTTAAGTGACAAGGACATTTCAGTCTCGGCAGAGTCTCAGATTAACTCACACCCCAGGAGCCAGAGCAAGGCTGAGGAGCCACAGTTCCCACGATCTTGCAGTGACTCCAAAACCAAGCCCAGATTCCTTCTACCCAGGATGAGCACTTAAATTGCTTTGGGCTTTTTGTATACGTAATGGAGAAAGACAGGGTCCTCGAGAAGGAGTCCTGGATCCTATGTTAGAGGTCAGCTGAACACGCCCATCTCACTCTCTGTGGTTCACGGGGGGAGCTACTGTAAAAATGAATAATGTGAACAACTCAGGTGTCCTGAATATGAGCAAAGATATTGCTCCACTAAGCAACAAAAGGGTAATCATTTAACATCCAAGATCTTCCTCCTCAGCCTCCTAATTAGATCACTACCTTGCACTCAGACACATGTAGGAAAAGGCCATTTTTTAAATTACTTCTCTCAGAATAAACAAGCCACTTGGAGATGCAGGCAGAGGCAGCTGTAAACAGCAGGAAAAGGGGGCAAAGGGCTCACTTGGCTGAGGGATATTAATGGTTCATTGCTTGTAAATAGCCCTTTCCCCAGAGACCTCTCCGTGCTCTGTGTATGCTCACTGCACATGCTGGCAGCAAAGTGGAGGCTTTATTAAAGAGAGTTACAAATAAGGTCAAATTCTTTTAGGAGCTTTTCAGTGTTCCCAAGGCATTCAAGGAGGGCTCCAGCTGTTTGCAGGGGTTTCCCATTATAGTCAGAGTCATAAGTTTCAGCATGTTTCCAGTTAAAAGAGGATCCTGACAGATTTTCTCTTTAACATGACAGCAATAGGATGGAGTTCTCCATCATAACTTTCTCTTCACAGATGCTATGCAGATTCACATAGACATTACACAAAGAGAAAGGATGTGTCTGGCATGGCATGGCATGGCATGGCATGGCATGGCATGGCATGGCACGTGAAGGGTGACTTGAGGATCTTTCATCACCCAAAAGCAGCACAGCAATAGCTGGGTTAAAAGGACTGCAACACCAGGAAACCTCAGAAACCAGCTGAGCACCTAATGTAGAATCCAGGAAATTCACTGTTAGTGGACTTTATCCCCTCAACACTTCTACAGGAGTACAAGGTCTTGTTTTTCAAGGCAGAAACAACACAAATTGAGTTTGTTTAACTTACATGTGCAATGCCCTATTAGACCACCTCTCCTGCCCATCTTAGACCTCAGTTCTTGAAAAGCCTCACCTGTAGAAGCTGTATATGTCTAAATTCAATCCAAATGTGCATTTTGTCCACAGAAAGAAAAATGGAATCAAATTTTCTGAACTGTTTTTCATTAGGAGAGGAAGAAAATATGATCTTCACCACTTTTAGGGCAAGTATGACTTCTTCACTCACCAAGTAGCTCAGACTGCGTGGATATAAATAATCACTGCCAACTTGTGCAGGGCCTACTTCTCAGCAAAATGCCCTTTGCCAGACTTCACACAAATGATCAGTCCCACGAAATTCAAACAGAATAAATCTCTCATGTACAGAACATAGCTGGGTTCTACCTTACAGGATCTGGACGTTGCTGCAAAGTCTGACTCATATGGTCATGTTTGTAAGATCAGCTTGTTGTGAATGTCTGGGATCAAAAGCTGCCACGGAGCACGCCTCCCCCCATTGAAGGGCTGTGGAAACGTGCAGGGAAATGTTCTCCAGCTAGCAGAATTATTTGATTTATAAATTGTGAAGTTTCCACCTGCTCCTGAAGGAACAGAGCTGCCTCCTGGGCTAGGCAGGCCCGTGAGAAGAGCAGTTTGTGAAGCAGGCTGAGAGACCCTGAGTGCTGCTCCCACAATCACTTGTGGCAGCTGGGAGTACAACCCTCTCTTGCCACTGGAGACAGGAATGGGAGGTTTGCAGGGTGCCACGGGGAACACAGTGTGAATGTGCTTTTTGCTGATTTGGGTTGGAGGAGGATCCTACACCTTCTCCTGTGGGGCCAAGAGAAGTGCAAACTACAGCCACAGCTCACCTTCCCATTCCTGCAGCACCGGAGCTCTGCCCCGCTGGGTCGGCTCACACAGGTAGATGAAGGGAAGGCTGTCATAAGCAGAGACTGCCTGATGCCAAGGGGATCTGTGAGCTGTAGCTGAAGAAACCTGAACAACCACTCCCAAACATGACTGGGATTTAAGGGCTGGACCATGGTGAATTGGTGATGACCATCTGCTCACCCCCAATTTTCTTTTAGTTAAACTCACTCCCGTCTCCACAATTCACTCAGGATTTCAGCATGCAAAAGGAAATATCAACAGCCATGGTTGGTCTTTCACTCCACACACACAGTGCCCAAATGGCAGGGAAAGCCTGGGGAAGTCACTGCTCCTGATGAGTTCCTGACATCTCCTCCCCAGCCCTGCAGGGCATGCAGCCAGCAGACATTCTAGACACCCTTCCCACCCTCCCTTTGCTCTTATAGATAGGACATACTGACTCCCACAGCACCCCAGGAGCACCAGACTGACTTAAGATACTTGAGACCCCAGCAATTCCAAACATGTGGATATTTGCTCCTGTCCAACAACTCAGTCATTTTTAGCATCAGTTCACAGCTTAAAACCTTGAGCTGGTTTTGTAGTGTGAAGTTTCATCAGCATTCCCACCCCTGACTTGGCATTGCACTGTCTTGTACTGAGCCTGCTCATGCAAGTAGTTTCATTTAGGAGCTGACACTTGAGGAAGGCCCTGCCTCATCCCAGCAGCAGACTGTATGCTGCACTCTAGGATCTGACACCTCATTTCCTTGGGCAAACATCCCAATTTGTAAAGCTCACAAGGCCAGTTTGAGAACAGCAGGGCATACAGGCGCTGGACATCCTATGGCACGTGCAGCCCTGCTGTCAGACCCCACTGCTTGTTCTCCCTGTTTGTGCCTCCTGTCCCATTTTCTGGTCCCACATACCCTGTTCTCAGCCAGTACAAGTTTCATGACTTTGCAGCTGGGCAAAGAAGAATAAAACTTCATCCTTTGTGGCTTCACACAGAGTTTTGCTTCACGCTGACATTGAAGAGTGGGTTCCTGTGCTGGTGCCTTGTCACTGGCAAGTGCCTGTTCCTGCTCTCTCAGCAAGGACACCAGAGTGGGGTGCTCAGGTCTGCTCCAGAAATCCATCTTGTTTCACTGACTTGGCAAGTTCTCACCCAGCAGCCCAACCACCACAGCAACCAGAGCACAGAATCAGCACATCCCAAACACCACACCAAAGAGGTCCAGGCTAACCTGCCACACACATCTGTTTTGGCTTCTGCTACCTGCCAACTAGGGGACTAGAGAAGCACATCCAGGAACACTGGTCACCTCAGGAGACCTGCACAATTCAGCTGCTCAGATTTGCACAGCTACACAAGTAAGACACTCACCACACTGCACAAATAACCTGACTGGCCTCATTCCACCTGTGGGTTTCCACTGACACCCATCATCTGAGTATCATATTGCCAAGTGCTCACTTGACACGCTTCCATTTGAACAGCACTTAACTCCTTAAGGGCACTGAATCAGCAGCTGTGAAGCCAAAGACCCTCAGATACAGCTGAACAGATCCCAGCATAGGCAAAAGCACCAGATCAAAGTTCCCTGTAGAGTCTGCTCTGACGCCTTTCCCTCTCTGGAGGCAATTCCTTTGGGAAACCCGTTAATTCCCCCTCAGCTCTGCAGAGAAGAATTATGATGAATGCTGAGCACAGGATTTTGTGCTTTAACTCATGACTGTAAGAGACCCTGATAGTCTGAGATTAAAGAAGATACTTTAAGGTACTGTAAGCCAACCGTAACACGATGTAACTTAACAACTTGCTTTTTGAATTTGCTTTAACTTCAGTAAAAGTTTAAATACAACATCCAGGTTCAGTGGCTGCAGATGGTACATGATATCCCCACATAATACGTTCCTCCATATTAGAGTCTCAGTGGATGAACTACCAGGAAGACAGAAAATTGAACAAGAAATTCAAGCACTTTCAATCATATAATCAAATGAATGTGTGAAAAGCCTGTGGCCTGGGAACTCAGCTAGGACAGATAGCTGCACCTCAGTTTGGGGCTAATGATGAAGCTCACAGCTGGTTGACAAGGTACCACACATCAGGAGCATCACCATGGTAGGTTGCATGTCCCAGTCCTGCTTTTCTGGCCAGGACCTGTGCCAGCTCTGCTGTGATGACAGTAAATGAAATCACCCTGCCCACATCAGCGTGTCATCATTCCCCTGCTTACCAATCATGGGCATCCCCAGGTTTTGGTATGGGCACTCCAGGCTGCCTCCTTGCGTCCTCCCAAAGACAGCAGAGTAAATGGCTATCACCATGCTCTTCTTACAGCTCAGCCTCAGCTTGTCATCTTCACAGGCTACTTTACTCTTGTATTCATCTGGAAGCAAACAAACACTTAATTACTCAGCTGATCCAGAGGTGGGCCCAGGGGTGCACCTCAGCCCCCAGCACAACCCCAGCCTTAGCACAACCCCAGTCTTAGCACTGCATTTGCTACAGGAGCACAGATCTCTCCCATTACACATTCTCTCTGTGGCATTATCAGCACATTTAAAAATGTATTTTAACCCAGCACATGTCAGTTCTGTTAAATAGCCTACAATTTCATTTTGCAGACAGATAAGTGAGGAGGCATGGCATTTGATTGTTTTCTACATGGCAATATGGGAAGGGAAGGTAAAAGCCCATTTTTAGGAGCCTATCTCATCCCTGAAGCAGTCCTTTATGTGCCAGGCATTTATTCTACATCACAGCAGCTCAAATGCAAATATAATCATGCTCCATGGCTTTTTTTTCACAGCAGTTCTTCCACGGCAGATCCAATAGATGTTATACTAAATTTAATAATTATGGAAGCTGCTCCTGCCTGTTGCAAACACAGATATGCAGAAGCTTGCCCTCAAATCCTTCTTGAAATGGGCAGTCTTGCTCTTGTAAAGCTGTTACACACAGAACAATCACTCAGTTTACATCTCTCAAGGAGAGTGGATGGTCATTTCATAAGAAATCACATGTCATTTCCTTGTCTTTACCATTATTATTTGGATTATGGGAACCTCTAGAGGTCTCAACCTAGAACAGGCCCTTCCCATGTGCCTGCCAACATACCACAGAAAACAAAAACTGTTTTGAAAAGCTGAGTTTTTACAGCAAGACATTTACACGTCTGAAAGAAAGACTAAGAAAATGGAAGTGGCATAAAGAGACTAAAAAAAACTGAAGTGGCATGTCTGTGGACACCCCAGGCAACTCAGGACATAGACAGGAATATAACCTCAACTTCCTCAGCCTCTGTAGGGTGACTTTCCACTTCCTTATGTTATTTACCATTTGAAATGTAGCCACATCCATCCAGATTGCTAAATGGGAAGGGTTTGTGCCCATGGTAAAATCCCAAGCATGATCAGGCATTTTCTCTTGAATGCCTCTACTTGTACCAGGTCAAAGTGGTGCCATAGAGCACACGAGCATCATCCAGTGCCTGGGGCTGCCCCTGGCCCTGTGTCACTTACTGGCATAGACATGATTTTTGTCCTTCCTTTACACGGTTCTCTGTGTCTAATACCACACATACACACACACACACACACACATATATATACATGTATATGTATATATATATGAGAACTTATGCAAAGTCCATATGCATAAAACTACTCAGCAACTGAGAACACTAGCAAATAATTAGTTTACAAGTTAACACTTTAGACCATGGCATTCAGCACTTAATGTGACATTTTTTACTATATTGTAACTCTAGGTTCAAGAATCGTTTTTTCTTATTAGAGATAGAGGGTGATCTTTCCAAGCTGAATCATTGAAGAATTTAGGTTGGAGGATTTCTCAGGAGGTCATCTGATTTAATCCATGTTCAAAGAAGGGCTAATTTTGACCTCAGATTAGATTTTTTCAGAAGAAACTGCATGGAGAAACCATGTATTATACCAAAACAGGGGCATGCTGATTTAAAAGAAACATCTGAGAACAAAATTACTTTTGATGCTCAACTTGAAAATTCCTACTTAAAGCCTCCTCAAAATAGCCAATTACCTGGTGATGAGAGCCTCAACTGGAATGTGAAAACCCTGTTCCAAACCTTCAGTCCAGCTGAGAAGCTTAACCTTGGACCCTATTCCAGTACATAATTTTCCTTCACACTTTGCACTCTTTTTACAAAAACCTCTGACATTTTTAATTTTTATCCTGCTGCAGAGAAACTTTCAAACCTCTAAAATATTCAGTGTATGTGAAAACACTTTCTGATCCACTGCTCTAGATGAAGACACAATTAAGGCCTCACTCTTTCATGGGAGAGTCTGTGCAAAGAGCAGACATCCCCCAGCAGTAGCTACAGGGATAAACACACAACCACTGAGTGTATGAAGCAGTGGCTGGAGTCAGAAATAGAAGCTCTTTGCACTTTCAGAATAAGTAAGGAGAGAGAAACCTCATATACCTGTGAAGACTCAATGGTGAACTTGACAGTGTCAGGTTAATTGCTGGACTTGATGATTTCAGAGGGCTTTTCTAATCCAAATAGTTCTATTAGTCTATGTCCATTTTATCTGTGTAGGTATTTCATCCACAATCACCATGAAAGCATCTGAAAGATACACTGAACACACCAAGGGGTTTCATCTTCACCTATAATTGTCTCCCACAGGAATTTTGTTTCTTCTGTGAGGAAAATGAAATCAAAGCTTTAACCTGCCTGTACAGTAGAAAACTTAACAGAGTATAATAAAACTTTATCCACTTAACAGAATTTATTTTTCCTTAGGGAAAAAACACGGATTCAAGCTAAACACACAAAGACACAAACTCTCCAATAAGACGAGTTATATATAATTTATGTTAATCCACTGTCACAGAAAAGAATACTTGTGTCTGGCTGAAGTGGTTGAAAAATGAAATAGGTGATTAACTTTAGAAAAATAATAATTTTGAAGTCTCTAATGAGAGGTTCCACGGTGAATGTCTCATTTCTTACAGGCACTAACTCAATTTCCTCTTTCAATTTGGTTATTATTGGCTACAAGTCCCAATTAACAAGTATAACTGCTTAACCACACATCCTATGGTCTCATTTAAGGTCCTTAGAATATTTATTAAATTTTGCTGACCATTCAAAGTCAGGGCTTGTCATTTGGAAACTTGCCTGGGATTTAAACACAGAGAATATTGCATTGAGCACAGTAAACACTGGGATGGACAGACATCCACATCTTTGCTGAAGAGCAGTCCAGCAGACATAAGACAATCAAAAACTTGCTTCAGTTCCTAAAGGGTCTACAAGAGAGCTGGAGAGGGACTTTTCACAAGGACATGTAGTGAAAGGACAAGAGGGAATGGCCTAAAGCTGGAGGAAGGCAGGTTTACACTGGATGTTAGGAAGAAATTATTTACTATGAGGGTAGTGAGGGATTAGAACAGAGAAGCTGTGCCTGCCCCATCCCTGGAAGTGCTCAAGGCCAGGCTGGATAGGGCTGTGGGCAGCCTGGGATAGTGGAAGGTGTCCCTGACCATAGCAAGTGAGTTGGAACAAGATGGTCTTTAAAGTCCTTTCCAACCCAAACTGTTCTCTGATTCCATGAGCCTATGAACAGCGAAACATTGCCTCTCACACTCACAGTTCTTACCCTCACAGCCACTCTGGGAAGTCATTTTCAGGGCTTATGGAAAGCTCCAGAAATCAGGCTGGGGAGGAGAACCTAAGTGCACATTCCTTGGGAGCAAGGGGAGCTTGTGGGTGGTGTGCTCCTGGCACTCTGCAGTGTGGAGTAAGAGGGTTGTGCCACCTGAAACAGGCGTCACCTCAGTCACTGAATTCTGCCCCAGGAAACACCTCCTGGAGCTGCCAGTTCCCAAGGCTCTGGCTGAGTCCAAACTGGCTAGGGCTGCAGTTGCCTGGGTAGGCACAGAGAGAAGACACTGATTTGTTAAAAGAAAGGAAAAAAGAAAGAATGAAATGCACAGTAGTACTTCAGTCTCCCAAAAAGTTCCATTAAGCTTGACCACTGAAAAAGAGGGAGTCTCAGTGTTTCTGGGCAACCTGATCAAAATCTGCATATAACAAACAAATAGAAAGTGATGCGTGGAGGACACAAGTCCCTGGAAGTATTTTGTATTTTGTAGCATTGTCACCTCCATTTTAGTCAGGATGAACCCAAGTCAGACACTCACAGCTCCCAGGCACTGGATGACAGTAAGGACTGTGATTGATATTTAAAAAAATACAGAGCTAAGCATCATCCATATATTTACTGGTACTTCACCCCACGATAGCCTTACATAAATATTGAAAAGAAGCGAGGCAGCGTAAGTGACATAAGAGAGCTGGGGCTGGGAACAAAAATGCATTTTTCTCTCTCACTCTCCCAAGCAGAACTGGCCTCCTACAGATCACTCACAATCTGGTCCTAAGCCTGCTCTAACTGTTACAGTCTGGATATAATTCAGGCCAAATGCAAACATTTGTATTAGTGGGTTTCATGTTTCACCCTGAAAAATTAAACACGCTTAAATGGCCTCGGAAAGGTGGCAGTGATATTCAGCAAATGGCTTACTCCACTCTAATCCCCCATGCAGTCATTTGTAGGGCAACAGAGATTTACCATGATTAAGATATTTGCTAAGGATAATATCCCTTTTATTACTGCCTGGTTTCAGAGACACTGGCTTAAATATAACTCGGTAGAGAGAACCTAAGGAGAGAACAGCTGCAGGCTTTTCTAGCCACATTTTTAAAGGTCATTATATGACACAATTGTAACTCAGCTTGGACAATTACAGGAAAACAATTATAAATGTTTCTAATAGGAAAATGGTCTCTCTCAAACAGTAAAGTCAATAAGACCTTTAGTAATTATTGGATGTGTACAATAATATTAGCCATTGGATGTGTACAATAATATTAACCAACCTGCATGACCATTAGTAATTACATTTATCCAGTATCTTAAGAATGTTTTCACTTATGGCTTACAAGAGTTTTCCGAATTCTCATGATGTAGAAGCTCAAAACTAAATGTCAATTGCCTCAGTCTCTGTGAGACCTTAGACATAAAATCTCCTAAAGATATTTTGCTTCTAACAAAATGATGAAGTGTATCAATGCCAGAGGTTCACCTTGCCTAAAATGATATTCTTGAACAGAACTTGTGGAAAAAATTATGAAATTTTTTTATTCAAAGTGTTCATACTTCACTTAATCTGTGCATAATAGATGACCCTATTTCCCAGATCAAAGAGTTGGAAATATAAGTAAAGAGAAATCGGTTTTCTTCACAAAATACTAAAGGATTGGAATCTTAGAACTGAGCATCTGAGCAAAGAAAGTGAATTTGTAGGAAACAGAGATGCTTTCTCCCAATTTCTTATTAGGTTAGGATCATTTCCCATAGAAGACTTTCTTATATAGGTTATAACTGTTAAATTAACATGACTGCACCAAAGATGTCACTTCAGAACCAAACTGGACAGCATCTTAGCCAGTAATTTCTCTTTAACCCAATTCTTGCCTTGCTCACATTCATCTCAGCTTTGTTATATGTTCCTCTTCATGCCACTCAAAACAAAGAACTTTTTTTGCCTTGAAACTCATAATAACTCTTCATTACATCCACCCATTCCACCATCATCTAATTCCCTTCAGCTGACAAATGGCTATATTTAGCTACTGGAGGGTGGTTTGTGCTGGTCTGTGGAAAAGGGCATCAGGAGAACTCTCTTCCAGCCACTCTCTCCACCAGTGATGGTGGGTACACCTCCAGTGCTTTGTGTCACTCTTCCCTCCTCCAGCTCCTACTGCACCTGTCAGGCACAGACTGATTGTAAAGTGGAACAGCTGAGATGCACAAGTGGAATACACAACCTTTTAGCCACCAGCCAAAATTCAACAAACTTTTATGGACACTGCAAACCATCTCCAAATAATGAAGATGGTGATGACGCATGTGGTGAGATTTTGGTGATTTCAGCACATGTCTAGGCAGAATACTTACATTGAAAAGCCACCACATAGCAATTTTTTGTGTCAGCTTAAAGAGAGAAGCCAAAGTAAAGGTTAACCATGGAAATTTGAACTTTTCACTGCGGATGTAGTCACTCCAGACCATAATTCACTGAGTCACTGAGGACAGAAAGCACCTCTGGAGAATGTCTGGGCCAACCCCCATGTTCAGGCCAGATTCAACTAGAGCAGCAGGTGGCTGAGGGCCATATCCATTCAAGTTTTTAACATCTGCAAGGATTGAGACTTCACAACTTCCTTGGGCAAGTTGTTCCAGCAATCCTGTTAGTCATGTGAGAGATGAGTGTAGTGAGTAGCTGTTTCCATCTCTTCTGTGGGAACTGGAAAAATGAGTTTCCAAGGCAGGAAACCTACTAAACACTAAGACAGACACCTCTAAGCATCATCCTTGAATTAAAGTGCTGTGCACAGGACTGCCTGTGAACAACTCATCTTGGAGAAATCCATCCAGTACCCTTCCTGGTAACCTGTGACCCCTGTTTTTATATTTTCTTTTTCTCCACAATCAGCTAATTTCCAGGAACTTCTGTAAAATATAGAGAACACTTTTAGGGTTAAGTAGAACTAAGTCCACCCCAAAATTAAAATAAGGGAGTGCATCTCAAAGTGGTGAGAGCAAAAGTGCCTTGGACAGCATTCACTGCTACTACACCCTGCAGAGAAGGAGACAATTGTATTAAAGAGTATTTTGCAGTCAATGCACCACTTCAAAGCTTTTCCCCATGCTTCTATTCCTATGTTATATATTTACTTATTTTTCATTTTAAGCAAGTGTTTGATATTTCAGTATTTTATCATCTTTTGTGCTTTGAAAAATATAAGTAGGTTCTGGCCTTCAAGACCCTGAATGTAAACCACAAATTCATAGATACCTAAAATGGTTTGGCTTGGAAAGGACCTTAAAGATCACTCCATTCCAACTCCCTGTCATGGGCAGGGACACCTTCCACTATCCCAAATTGCTCACAGCCCCATTCAATATGGCCTTGAACACTTCCAGTAACGGGGCAGCCACAGTTTCTCTGGGCAACCTGTGCCAGTGTGTCAACATACCCAGTGTGAAGGATTTCTTCCTAATACCCAATCTGAATCTACCCTCCTTTAAAGAGTAGATTTAGATTAGATATGTGATTTAAAGACATCCCCCCTCATCTTTCCAGGGGACAAGTCAACAAAGATCCAAAGTTTCTCCCAATGACAAAAGCCTACTCTTTAGACCAGTTTACATTGCTATGGCTCCTTTCTTTTCTATTTTCTTCTAATTTTACTTATGACATGCACTTCATATCCTGAGTTCCAGAGCTTCCTCCTAATCCATGTGAACCTGCTACTAATGAGAACTTTCTGTTCATATCAGGATTTGAAAATCCATATCAATCCAGTCAGCATTCCCTTAGGCAGGGTGGGGTGGAGGAAACCTTTCCAGGACAAAAAAGATCTCCAGAGTCCTCAAAATACAGCCCTCACTATCACTCCCCCCCAAGCAATTTCCTGTGGGCTACCTGGTGACTCCCTCATTTCAAAGGAATCTAAAAAGGATTTTACCTTTAATTTGGAGCATAAAAAAAAGTTAGTATCACAAATTCATACATTTGCATGGAAATATCTTTTAACATTATTTCAGTTCAATTTTCCCTTGAGAAAATTTTTCTGAGGATGTTCTCATTTAATTTTTAAGAACTGGAGTTTGCCACCCTTGGCAGCCTGGCGTGCGCCACTTACTTCTACAGGAGATAATCTGAAACTCTGGAAGATACAATTCAGATGACAGTCCAGAATTATATTAAATAGGCAGCCTGACAACTTCAAAAGTACCATGAAAATTCAAGAGTGCCAAGTTCTGGAGGTCTGAAACCCTTTCGACAAGTAAGAAGATTGTTCTTCGCAAAAGACCTTGTCAGATTCCTTTAAAATTACACTCCTGATGCACCTATCCAATTTGCAGTGTTTAAAAGGCACCTCTCCTCACTGTCACTTTCATTAGTCTGGAGTAGTTGTCCTTTTATATTCTGCTGTGAAAAGGCTGGCACTGCTGCAAATTAACTGCTACATTTCATTCCCAAAGTAGAGCTCAGATGCACCTAGTTGCACTTTCCTGTTGGACAAAGAGAGGTATATGGTTACCTAAGGAGGAAAAAAAAAAGAAAAAAAAATCAAAATATGTGCACTAGACTATGGAATAGGAGTTAAAAATAACACCTGGGAGCCCAGGACAAATTTAATTCTCTTCCCATTTCTTCCATTACTGAAATTGGGCTGATTTTCTGAAGCAGCTATGACTTACTGGTGCTCTGCTGCCTAAGCCTCTGCCTCACCATTTGTTAGTCCTGCTTCCAAAGACCTGCTGGCTAAAGTTCAGTGAAATTTGACAGAAACATTGAGATGACAAATGTAGTGAAGTCCCTGTACATTTTTAAGAGCTGGTAGCCAGTTTCAGAAGAGAGCCAAACCAGTGCCAAAGCTGGTTGTAATCATTGCACTGTCCCACCAGTCAACCAGCATGGATTTACAACCTGTAAACCAGCCAACTAATAAACTGCAAACTGTAAACTTGGCCAGCTATCGTGGACTTAAATCGGGACTAGCTACACTGTAGGAGGCAGCATGGGAAGCACAGCCAAAATTTTGTACTCCAATGAAAAGATGAGAGAGACGCACTAAGGAAAAGTAGCTTAAAGATATATAAGGAAAAAGAGTTCATTAGCACCACTGCTCACAGCAGTTCTGTTCTGCTCTTCCAGTGGTTGTATAAATCTGGAGTAATGCTGCTAAAGTTATTATTAAAATAGCCAAAAGGGAGAACTTAGTCTTGTATCATTAAAACAGTCTTCTCCAGATACTAAAACAATGGTGACAATAATTCTGACACAAGAACATTAAAAGGATACCTGATTGATATTTTTACATATAACCCACTGGGTTGCCAAGAGCATACAATACGGGAAAATGAGGTCTACTGGATTAAAAACTAGTTCACTATTGTCCTAAATAATTAAATACACAGTATTCCCACAATGGCTTAGCCTAAAGAGAAAAAAAATGTAGCTGGGAGAAATACAGTAACCAAATTTCCAAAATTCATCATGGATGCTTTAGAAGTCCCAGTTCACAGGTACATGAATAGATGACAACCTCCAGTGCCTTTGAAGTAGTCAGAAAAATCAGAGTGTAAGTTAGAAGAGCTTGATACACCATCCATATGATAAAACACTGAAAATATCAAAGATACCTATTTTAGAAATGTGTAGTTAATTTGCAAACCAAGTGCATGACAGATATTGAAAAAATAATGAGGAAATCATAGTAATGGAAAGAGTTTATTACCATGACAATAACCCAGAGAAGATTTACTCTTCTCTGACTTTTTTTTCTTTCTTTTTTTTTTTTTCCCTAAAAGACATTTATTTGAGGAGAACAACTGGTCTATATTTTCAGTCTTGAATAAGTCCATGCATAGGACCTCCTGCAGAAGTGCTGTATCAATTTACTTCTCTGTTCTGTGAGTCCTACACTCACAGTTCAATCTGCGGAGTCAATACAACAGATCCAAACTTCCACAGAAGTTAACCTTTGCAGCATCGCAGTTTGCTTTCAAGAATATGGTTTCTGGGACACACTCTTCATTTCAGTTCTTCACCAGTACACCAAAAAGTCTTGAAATCTGTCATTCAGAGCTTGCAAACCTCCACCATAGTAGAACTATGTTCAGATTTAGACTTATGGGCTCCATTTGTCACAACTTGGTTTCCCTCTGTTCTAGTTAATTGCTCCAAGGACACTCCTGGATCTTCTGAGAAGACTCCCTGATCACTTTGCCCCTGCCAGCAGCCAAAGCCATTTCTGACACCTGAAGGACCAGCCACCCCACAGCCCCTGCCATCAGCACAGAAAGGCACCACAGGTGCCACAGTGCCCAAGGATGGGCTGGATCTCCCAAGGAACACGGGGGCTCCTCCTGGCACTGCTAGTGACTCACCTCTCCCAGCACTGAAAGACCTCAGTCTAATCCTTCCTTGTCCTACACTTCAAATTCATGGCTTTAAAAAGGATATTGTTATCCTTGGTTTGTTGAGGTTTTGTCCCAACCCCACAGAAAACTTAAATGACAATGGACAAAGAGGATCTGTAAAAGTCACAGCTCTAGCAGTTATACAACTTAGGCAGATTTCAGAATTTGTCTTTTTTAGTGGTTCACATCTGGATACTGGAGCCCAAATCCAGCAAAGGGAATCCTTATATCTACATAGTAGGAAAAACCATGGTCTTTCCTGCCTCCTTATTATGTCAATCAGGGCTGACTGATTATGTTTGAATGAAAAACGGGAATTTTTTTTTTTTTAACTCTCCAAGGTCCAGCAGCAGTTTCATTCTCTGTAGGGGCAGGAAATTATGATTATAATAAAAATACTGTAATATAATTACATTAGTGATAATATCGTATTTCCATTTACTGTATTAGTTAATATATTGTATTAATATTGCAATGATATTTATAATTAAACTGACAACAATCTCTGCATTTGCTGACACTGGAATCACATATTCCTGTTAATCCTCCTCCTGGCAGTCGAGTGATTAGTCGGTGTGCTACAGAGATAGGGCTATTTGACAGCTCCTGAAAATCTCCGTGCATCAAGAGCTTAAAACAATATTAATCATTAGCATTAGCATTTCTCTGGCCCCAATTGTGGGCTGATAGATCTGTCCTCTGATATTTACAGTGTTCCTTTATTTACACCTTTTCATCACCACAGTGGTTGCTGCCTGAGGTTTTATTGCCGTTATAAATTTTCCCTCCCTGCATCACCTTAAGAGTTTTGCAATAACACAGATAAGCAAGAGAGAGCTGGTGAATGCAGGAGGCAAAAGGCTCATTCTGTTGCCTTAGTGGCTGGGCCAGGGGGATGTGCCCATTAAACATCCCCAACTCCATCACGCTGCTTTGGGATGCCTGGCCCACCAAAAAGCAATGCAGCAAACAATACAGTGAACTTCTCTTGCCACCAATAAACCTGTCTGATGAAGGAGATTAATGCTTTTATGAAAGGGCTGATGACTACTGAATCTATCCCAGCACTAAAATCAATCACCAGCATTAAAGCGGCCAGGAATACATTTAGGTCCTTCTTTGCTCTCATTTGAAACTTCCACAAAACCTCTGTACTTTCTATAGCCCTCTGCTCTTGCTCACAGCATTTTACAAATTCTGTCTAGGGAATGCAAGCTTTGAGGATGTGTGATGAGATGTGGCTTTTCAGGCTGAGTTCACAGAATTTAACAGAAAAGATGCAATCCCCAGCCAAGCAAAGCCAACGGCAAAGCCCACACAGGATTCCATACTGAAGGAATGAGTTGTAGGAAAATTAAAAGTTGAACAAGAGGCACTCACTGCAAGCCTAGGTAGTCCTTCCAAAATGTCCTTTCTATACTTTTCAGTCAATTCAGCTGAAACCTGATGAGCAGACCTGACCATTTCACCAAAAGACATGAAATCACAACACAGAGCAAGACTCTTCATCATTCTTTAATAGCTGGAATAGCTCTGGCAACACTAATGGTATTCTGCTATTTGCACAGGTTTTGAAGAATCCCTAGCAGAAAAAATTGCACATCCTCACCATAAGGCAGACACTCCTGGGACACAGCATGGCAGTATATCACTGTATGATAGAATAAATTTGAAAATGACACTTTTATCAGAAGGTGATCTAAATGGGATTAATTCCAAATTGATTTTTAAATTAATTTGCTTTCTAGTTAAAGCTGCCTAGGGCTGTTAAGAAAAATAAAGTTACCTGAGTAAGATTTTGGTAAGGACTTCAGGTCATTCCCATGTTTGAAAAACAGTCATTGACTTTTCACAAGAATTAACTGGGCTTCTTACATTTTTATCTTAGATTTCATCAAATCTGTGGTGAAGAGAATGAAAGCCTGTTGTCCTCAAAAACATGTGTCCAGTCGATTCTCAGCCCAAAGGTTTTCCAGTAAATCAAAGCTCAGGTTCCAAACCAGGACAAAGTGACCTCCCTCACCCCCTTTCCTCTACCTAACTCCTTGCAAACTTTTGGCACTTCACCCTTTGCCAGCAAACATTTCCTTCCCAGATACATTTCTCAGAGCTTGATGTTCCTTTCCCAAGTAAGTTTTTGTATTGTTCCAGAGGAATTTGAGCTGAAATTGGAGCCTAGGTCACAACCCAGGCTTTCTGAAACTTCAAAGGCTTCAGGCTTACATTTGTGAGTAGAAGGTAGAGCTGCAAAGTTTGGATTTACACTTTGTAACATCACTGGGATGATTCATACAGAGGAGTTTCATATTCACCATCCTTCAATTATCACATCCAGCTGCTTCACTCAGCACTTTAAAATGAAATAAAAATAATATTTTTTTAAAAAAACATTGGCTGTAGATTATCCCTCCCAGAGTTCTTGAAGTCATAAGCTAAAGCAGTAACTACCCAAGAGAAAAGTGGGAAAATATCACTGTAGCATTTTATGGGAAGCTGCAGCTTTAGGCTCTTCAGAGCTGAGAAGGAATCAGGCATCCAGGACAGTGTGGCAATGGCAAAGGAGGGCACAGAAGAAAGGCACTATGTGGGGCTCTCATGGAGTAAATCAAATAAATAAGGTAAGAGCCATCTCCTTTCCCAGCAGCACTGCCTGGAAATGGCCACTCAGACAACACATCTCATCCTAAGTATTCCCTCTGCAGAGCAGGGGAAACATTTATCTCGCGATTTTGTTCAGGAGCATTGACACTTTTGAAACAGCAAAGCCAAAAAACAACCAAACAACCAAAAAAGCCACAACAGGCAAAGAGCTGCTGTGCAAGGGCAGATGGATCTCTGCTGCTGCAAAAGACCAGAGCAGCAACCAAAGCCAGTAAAATCAGCTGCAGTGGTATTGCTGGGATGCAGAGAGGTGAAGTTATTTCTCCAGCATGACTTGGGCAGCCCCACAGATCCTATTCCCAGCCAGGATTAGATCACACAGCCCCTCCAGAAACCTGGCACATGGAGCAAATATTTCCTAGCTTACAATAACACATGATCTTACACAGTTCTCTGTCTCTGAAGTGAGGGGGATGAACAAACACTGAATTGTTTGAATAATATTGGTGAATCCAGATTTGAGTTAGAGAGAATTCATGTTAGACCAATTAAATAGTATGTCAATTCCCTCTAATTATCTGTTCCTGCAGCCCACCCGGTAATTACACTTAATGGGTCTAAATCAAATCAGCATGTTACCTGGGAAATAATTGGATTTATGTGCAATGTTTTAATGATCCTGAAAGGTACCCTGGAGATTTAAGTCCCCTATGTGTTCACATTTTAATCCTGGGCTTCAATGTGCTTTGGATGTGGATCTCAGAATACATTGGCCCTGATAAATTGAATGTGCCCATTCCCTGGCACTGAGGCCCACTGGCAAGAGGCCACCATTCTCATAAACTTTTTTAGCTCCTAAAGCAAGATGGCCATACCCAGATTTTCCACTGGAAACCATCTCTGGCCAGTGCTAAATGCCAAACTACATCTACACTAGGAGAGAACAACTCCAGGCTTCAGTGCTGCAGCAGCACATCCCCACCTTGAGCTGCAGGGGCTCTGCTGGGGCTGTGGACAGCAGGAGGATTTGCAGAGGCATCTCCAAGGGAAGAAGCACAAGCTGTGCTCTGCTAAGACCTGTACAGTGCCTTTGACCATCCCCCCAAAGCGTGGTGCACATTAGAAACTAAGGCACACATGGTGTAGAAAAATAAAATAAACCATAGAATCACTGAGGTTGGAAGAGACCAAGATCATAGAGTCCAAAACTTTGATCGAACACCACCACTAAAATTAAAATCAACTAAAAATAAAATCTAAGCTTCTATACACTTTGATGAACCTTAGCCCTCAAGACACTTGGTAGTTGTAAGTAAATCTCCCTTGCCCCAAACTGAGACAGAACAGAGTATTTTATTGATCATTTCTGATCTCCTTAAACATCCTAAACTTTAAAATTAAAAGTACACACATAGTGTACTTATTTATTTACAGGCACAGAGAAGTCACAGGACTGCTAAACTCCTGACACTTAAAAGCAGTTCCATGCACATATCTGAGTCCTGTACATGCAAGATGAGTGTCCATTGGATCCCAGATCCATCTGTTGGATCAGAGGAGACCATGAATAGCACAAGGCTTCCCAAAAAATTTCTCACTGCTTCTAGTTAAGCATGCACTTCTCTGAACTATTTATTTCAATTTCTAGAGGAGGTGAGCTGCAACACCTCTGCACAAGTTTTCCCTGCTTCCAGCAAGAGCAGTCTCTGCGGGATGAGTACAGAAGACATCTCCTCATTGCCCTGCTGCCCAGAGCCCAACCATCTGAAAAATCCTTGTCTTTCAGTTTCAGCATGATTTACTGTCCTCCATCTCCTTGAAATTTTGCCCATGAGAAACCAAAATAGCACCTTGCCTTGTGCATGAACCCCACAGAGCAAGCGAGCATTGAAAGCACTGGATCTCAAACGCAGGGGAATGTCAGGGAGACATAACTGCAGTGACAGTGGCTCGAGGGGATGACTGCACCATCTCTCAATTCCTCAGCAAAGGTACAAGCAAATGCCACTAACTTCAGTTTTGCTTTCTTTCAAGGAAGTCTTTCTCTTTGGATAAACTACCTCTGTTCAGAGGCCTTTTGAGGCTTCAGCATGACTCTGACAATGAAAGAGCTTGGGTATCCCTATTTTATATTAAAGATGTTCTGTCCAAACTCTGCAGTTCACTTTCCCAAAGTGCCTCCAATATCTGTATGCAAGAAAATTCACACTCATTTTACCTAGGTAGGTGCTTAACCAAAACATTTACTTCAGCCCTTGCAGGGTACCTCAATAAGCAACAAAAAGAAAAAGATATCCCTATCATTTCAAGACAATTCAGACCTTAAATAGCTTCTTATCAAAGTATTTCTTGTTATGTCTACTGTTAAGAAAGACAAATTCAGAAACAGAACCCAAAAAGATTGTATTTGTCTTTTGATAAAGCTACGAATCAAATCCTATGCCAGGCAGTGAGCTCTTCACAAGGACTCTTTGATTACAACTCTGTGTGCTCACACTTTCTGGAACAGCTCAACACTTCATAGGGCCACAGACTTGTGGTTCAGCTCTTAAGCATATATTTACTTACAGGTCATAAACAATACTGAAATGGTCAATAACCCAAAAAGCCCACCAACATTTCTCATGGTCCTGTATTTTGCGTTTTATGAATGCACCATTCCTCAGTCCTCTCATTAGCCTCCTCCCTGTAGAAAGGTGGAAAGGCTTATTGAACTCACAACAGCACTAGATACTGTTTGTGGGACTCAACATTTTGAATCACCAGGGAAACCTGACCTGGTATCTCTGGGCTAATTCTCACATATTTCAAACATCGTTAGTAATCTAGTGGGTTCTGATTAAAAGTTTGCCCAATCACTAAGAAACAAAAATTTCTGTCAGATTACCCTGTTTCATTCTGCAAAATTTGAGCTGCCTGAAAAACATCTTGGGGAAATGTTTTCAAGCAGCTTTCCCTGCTCTCTTTGAGGAAAATCACCTACTCTACACACTGACAAACTCCTTCTTTTCTACTATATCTGTAATAAACAAAGAATGCCAAGCCATAAATATTAATGCACAGATGGGTCCTGAAGTACCTTCAGAAGTTCAGCAGAGGCCTCAATAGTCAGATTTTTCAGGTGAGCTTTGATACAAACCCTGCAGGTTCAGGATGACTTGTCAGAACACTCTGCTAATCACCCCTCTCAAAGAGATGCATTTCTCACCCAACAAGGGATGTTACAATCACCCACAAAAATCCCACAACAAATGCAGGTGCTTCATTACCTACTTCTGATTTGAATTCCACATAGATCTGGCCAGACCCCCTCACTTCATTAGCACAGGTCTCTGCCTGCTGGGGCAAAAAGTCTTATTCTGTGCTGCTGTTGGCAGTCTGAATGTTTCTGCTTTTGTTTTAAACCTTTTCTGAAGTCAGATGTGTTTTTCTCTCCTGTGAAAACTTTCCCTTTCTTTGTTTCTTCCTCAAAAATATTGCTGATGTGATGCTGGGGCCATGTTAGTAATGTCATCTAAAAATCTTGAGGCTGGTCTGAAACACCATGTCCAGACTAATTGCCATATGCAGTTAATTCATAGAATCATTAAGGTTGTAAAAGATTTCTAGGATCACCAAGTCCAACCATTAACACAGCACTGCCAAGTCCACTGCTAAACCATGTCCCTAAGGACCACATCTACACATTTTTTAATATTTCCAACCACAGTGATTCCACCACTTCCCTTGCAAGTGTGGAACAAGGCAGCTTGTTCCAATGCTTGACCATCCTTTCAGTAAAGAGATTTTTCCAGTTTTTAGATCCTACCTAAACCTCCCCTGGTACATCCTGAGGCCATTTTCTTTTGTCATATCATTTGTTACTTGGAAGAGACTGACCCCCACCTTGGTACAACCTATTTTCAGACGGTTGCAGAGAGTGATAAGGTCCTTCCTGAGCCTCCTTTTTCCAGGCTAAACACCCTCAGCTCCCTCAGATGCTCCTCATCAGACTTGTGCTCAAATAGAAACGGGTCCTGTTCTCCAGCTGACATCAACGGGCACAGTTTGCCCACGTCAGCCATGATCAGTCTCCAAAATAATGTATCTGCTTCCAAAGCCCTGATGGAGAATGGTGCCTGGGCTGTGCCAGCTCCCCTGCTGGGGCCAGGAATTGGCCAAGAGGGTGCTGGTTGTCCTGAGCCAAAGCCACACTGGGCTCGCTCCTCCGCAGCACGTGTGACTGCACCCCCAGTATCCAGCCCCATTTAATTTAAACACAGCTAATGAGATCATGCAAAACACAGGTTAACATTTCCCAGCCTGATCTGGGAGCAATTAAAAGCTGGATTCTGGCACGGTGTGGGCAGGTGAGGCTCCTGCCACACCTTCACCAGGGCCTGCCTGAGGCACCCAGATCTGAAGGAAGCCTTAGCCCAGGCGAGCAGCTCCCGCTGCCCCTGGAGGGGCCGGCAGAGCGGGGACAAGTCCTGCTACCCACCAGGACAGGGGGGTGGCTGCAGGTGGGATCAGGAGGAGCCCACCCACCACTGACAGCACGAGCTTGACACTGGCAAAGGCTGGCACTGGCACCTGCAGAACAGTCTGAACTCGGGCTGCTGGCGAGCAAGGAGACAGAGCAGGAGCACCCCAGCAGGGCAGCAAGTGAGGGGGAAGGGGAAACGCTCCACACGGCGAGTTTTCTTACACTGCAAATAGAGGTAGAAGGGAACAACAAGTCCTAGAAGGCCTCTCTGGTGAGTATTAAGTATGAAAATGCTTTGGTCTCAACAGAGCAAACAGATTTGATGGAGAAATACTTACTTGGCCTGCACTTGTACCACACGAGGAGGTACTTGCCGGTCCCGGGGCACGGGTCTGTCCCGAAGAGCCGGCTGTTGACGAGGAACTGGCAGCTCCGCCTGTCCTGGCACTCATCCAGCATCTTCTGCAGCCGGGGATATGCACAAGAAACAGAGAAACAAAAGCACTTCAGTGTCCCCGCTAAAGGGAACATCAGAGACAAACTGCAGAAAGGGGAGGCCATCCTTGCCTCCACAACCAGGCCTGGCAGGAGGCAGGTGATGGCACTCAACACAGCGGGTACCACAGGAGCCACAGACCCAGCAAACCTTGCACTGTTTTTAAAGAGCAGGTTTGCATCCCCTTGCATGGGTGCAAAAGGAAGGATTTGCACTGGGATGGCCACAGAGATTCTGAAACACTTTCATGCCATGTGATCATAATATAAGACAGTACAATCCCAGGAAAAGCAGCTTTGAGGACATGGATCCACCTTGACAGTTAAAAGTAAAGACACAAACTCTGCCACCGCCAATCTGGTTTAGATTTCTCTGGAGAAACACAATTTCAAGACAGCTCTTGTCTCAGTTATATAAAAGCTGGTGTAAATATATATATATAAATTGCTGGTATTCCAATAATTAGTAGTTGTGGTGGGAACACTGTTATACAGCCAACTTAGTCAGTTTTTAATAGGGTTCATTTCTCTTCCCCCATGATTATTACATTCTTTTAGCTAAACTCAGGAAGCAGCTGTGAGTCAGGAGGTTCTCTCACTTCTGGCATTTTGGGTCCTATCCCCTTTTCTGCTTTTCCTCTAGCACTTGCTCCCCACCCCGCATTCATAACACTCACAAAAACTCCATCTCAGAATCCACAGGGGCAAGACATTCTGTCTCCTGCTAGAAAATAGCTTCATTAAGGAAGATTAATGATTTCTTTTAACCCTGTGATCCTCTGAGGCAGTGGTGGGGGAAGAATATTATTGAGTGGGGCAGTAATTAAGTTTTAAATTCAGCTGGATGGCTAGGGTGGTATTTATGTACTCCTGTAGAGCCCCTAAAGCACTAAAATTACCATAATGTTTGCCTGACACACATGAACCTGTCAGAGCATTTTGAGACCACAGAGCGAGGTAATCCACCAGCCTCAAGTCCCTGTGATGCATAGCTGTGAATTCCAGCCCCAAAACAATTAATTTTCACTTGCAAGGAGGCACTGGAAAATCCTTCCTCAGAAATTCCCCTCGACTCCCCTGGTCTCTTTTGTCTTCTCTCTGTTCACTTTTCTTACACCCACCTCCATATCTGGGCTTTCCCACAATCTTCTCCCTGTGCCATTAACATAAAGGCTGTTCCTGCTCTACCATGTACCACCCAAACCAATTTTCTCTCTGCTTCAGTGACTATTTTCTATTTTTTAGTTCTCCCTGAATGTAATATATAGAATCTTTAGCATTATAACTCTGAATGTCATGCTTTGAACAACAGCTGTTCCAGTTTCAAGTGCAATTTGAAGCTCCCTCATTTGCAGTAGCTCATAACTTCCTAAAACTTTCACCTTTTGGGCTGACACATGCAAGAATTCATGCCTGCCTCAAGTCTGACCTTTATTTTAAAGTTCAAACCAAAACAATCCAGGCCTTTTCTAGCAAGCGGAGAACATATGCTGTTGTTTTCCACTTACAAAGGTAATAAACTGCAGGCATTATGTTTAAAAATACAGGATTTAGGATGGAAAGGCTGAGAGGTGAACACTGAAGGAGGTGCCTGGGAGCATTAGCTCCAGCTTGACCATTACATTAAAATGCATAGAAACAGCATATTCTTTCCTCTAGGCTCATAAGGGTTGGCTGCTCACTCAGCATGTGAAATTTAATTTAATGCAAAATCCAGTGAGTTGCAAAGGAATTTAAGCGAGGATCCAGCATGGATATCTCTTTTCATCTCAAAAAGCAAAGAACAACTGAAACAATTCTGGAGGGCTCCACATATGGAGAGAAATTCTCTCCAAATCATTGTGCACCTGAAAGGATTTTCTGGTACTGGACAGCCATGCTTACACACAACTAGAACTAAGAACATTGAACAAAAGAAAAGAAGCAGAACCCCAAATGTTTCCTTTCCCTAGGGAAGCTTTCTCTCCACAAAGGCAGTAGACTTGGGGTTTTGATCTACAAACCTGTTCACAGCAGACGGGTGGGCATTCAAGAGCCTTCAGCATTGTGTCATGGGTGCTACTAAAACCAGTTGGAAAACCTCCCTGGGTTTCAGCAGAGACTGAGTTAGGCCAACTGGAAAACAAGTTGAAAACCTCAGCTGAGATTCCTCAGCAGCACTTGTTCATCTGTCCTTGGGCTCAGCATCAGGAATGAAGACAAAATTCACTGACCTCAGAGAGCCATGCACATGGGCAGCCTTCAGGTAGTGCCACTTTGTCCTGGCTCTGCTCTAACTTTTGGCAGCTCTTGCTTATTCCTTGTATTCCACATAAGTGAAACCTCCTGAGTTTACTTCCTGTGGTATGCAAAGGGTGGAACAGGGCAGCAAAAAACAAAGCCTTAGGGAGAAATTTGTAACTAAATTAAGGAGCAAAAGTCATCCCTGCTGTTGGAAGAGCACAGAAAAAAGTGTTCTTAGGTCTCGATATGCCATTTACTAATTTGTTATAATGTTTAGCTACAGTTCCAGTTTAATTTGACAATAGCCATGACTCTGAAAAGTTTCATGGGGGGAAAGAAATCAATATTTCCTTTTCAGTCACATAGCTTTATTTTACCTCCCCCTAAGGGCAACATTTTTCCTGAAAATATAAAAAAAATCATTACAATTTCTGATTTCCTATACACTGTTTGAGTAATGTCTTATGCATAATGAAACATATCCATAAAGAATAAAATATATATATACGTTCAATCCTCAGCGAAATACATCAGGGAAAAAATACAAGGAAAATTAGATGTAGTTGATGGTGCATTTTCTTGATTAAAAATTTTAAAAATGCTGTTACACCAGTCTTGATGTTAACTTAAAAACTTGCACATATAACTTTTACCTATCCTTGCATGCACAGAAATTTTCTCTCCCACTGCTTTCACCAGTATGTGCTATGTACCAGCATCTTCTTAAACACTGTGCAGAACATGTGTGACCAGATGATCCCCCAAAAGTACAGTTCCCTGCAGGTCCAGAGGTTCTGGTGTTTACCAGAAGCCAAGACCTTGGCCTTCTGGCCTTACTCTCAAAAAAACATACATCTAGGCAGTATCAGAGCTCTGGCAGATGTCAGATGGTTTTTTTTCTGAAGTAGACTGACATTAGGAAAGGTGGGAGTTCACTTGGTAATGAGGAAATGTCTTGAGCTTACATGGTTTTTGCTCAATGGATGGAAAAATGTAGGCAATTCATTGTGTGTTTTCCTTGTTGTTCTGGTTGTCACTGTCAGCTGAAAAGGTGGGAAAACACAACCACAAAACCAACCAGAAAGAGGCCCACAAACAATCTGGACTTGCACAGGAATAGCAATAGGCCCACAGAACTGCCCCTGACTGGGAAGTACAATCAGCTCCTTATGTCTCCAAGTCTGGGAGATCCCTGACTAAAGCCAAATAAAGTCACCTCAGTTTAGATTATATTATAACAATCACTCCAACTGAGGAAGGTGGAGGAGGAATTCAGGAATTCCTGTCTGGCATGAAAGGGGAGGGAAGACACATTAATTGCGCTGTGCCATTTTATAATTGCGTTACAGTGGTAAATCAGGCCTGAGGGCTGACAGCCAGCACTCAGGAGAGAAGCTGTGGCTGTTTAAACCCATTCCATTCCCTGGTTCATGACTGAGCTAAGAAGCTGCAAGATGTAGAAGAGATAAGAGAGCAAGAAAAGTGAACTCAAGTAAAACAAACACTAATCTAACCCCTGTGATTTATGCCCTGGATTAATCTCCCTGTGGTGACCCAGGTCTTAAAGAAAAGTCAGCCTCAAGCTCAAAATCATGTCTTTTTAGTGGCCACTGCAGATGAAACACATTTCTCGTGCTCATTTTGTTGTGCTCATTAGCTAAGTAATTGCTTGTGCTCATTAGATAACAGCATTTTAAATGAGGAGCTGGATGCAAGCTCTGCAAGGAGGCCATCCCCAGCCATTGCCAAGGGTGTGCTCGTTTTTAGCCTGTCTCTTCAAATCACTCTTCAAGAAGTGCTTCCCCTGCACACTTAAAATAAACCACAACTGAGTTTAACACCCAAGGCAATTAAACTTATCTCAGTTCTTGGTCCCTCAGAGCAGTTCATAGATTCAACACACTTAGGGTGAAACTTTGGACCCATAGAAGCCAACGGTGAAACTCAAAGGGAACAAGGACTTTGCCACAGGGCTGCTCCCTGTACAGCCTCCATCTTCAAAGGACCATAAGGATGACTGCAGGGCATGTCAGTCATGCATGAAATTACACAGAGGAGCCCTACTAAATAATTGCCCAAATTGTGTGTTGCTGGGGAGAGTAACTCACAGAACAAGCTGCATGAATGTACCAGAGCCATGTGCAGTCAAATGAAGATGCACATGGATTTGTACTAAGAACTTTATGCAAGAAGATACCAGTAATTTTAAGTATTTTTAGGTCAAATTCAATCCAGGCATGGCCATTGTGGTGGAGTTGCACCAACACTTATATTAGTGCACCTTCAAAGTTTTTGCAGTGGGAAGAAGTAATACAACAAACAAGATAGCATGAACTCTCCCTACAGCACAGTGCATTCATAATGGCTTCATGTCATATTTCATTTGAATTTTTATACTCTCTTACGTATCCTTGAACACTGGTAATACTTGAAAACATGCTATACACTTAGTGTTTTCAAGTTGAAAACTTATTTACAGGTCCTGTTTCTGAACACTGAACATTCATCTCTATTCATGTAAATTACTGAAGTCCATGGAGGAAGAGGATTTTCCAAGAATCAGCAACAAGAAGCACAGATTACATGAGGAAATGAAACCATGCTGATGAGGTGCAGGTGACCTGCCTATGGCTTCATCAAGCCACCTTCCCAGCCTGCTCCACTAGAAACTAGTTCAGCTTTGCCCAAATTACTGCATTCCATCTGTGCATCACTTGAAGAAGAGATTAAAGGCCTCGAATCCTGATCTATAGCAGGTTTTAGTGCTCTACTATCTCTTAGCACTCTCCCATGGACCTTGCTGTCCTCACAGCAGAGTCAGCAGGAGGGAACTATGCCCACATATTTGCCCACATATATTCAGTTCTTTATTCCACATACCAGGCTGTGGAATAAAGAACTGAAAACTGGGCATGCATTCCCTGTCACCAGCTCTGCTATGGGAGTAGTAAATGCCGGCAGGACAGTAGAGCAGACAGCAGTGGGCTGGGATGTTAAAACACCAGCATGATTCACTAGTGCTCTGGCAGGGCCTTGAAAGAGCCCAGAAACAGCAATTCACAAAGAGCAGCAACATGTTCACCAAATAGGAGGACCTGATAAAAGCTGCATTACAAATATCACCTAATTAACATTACCTACATTTCCTAACAGTAGGAAACTTAATCTGTATGCAGGGTCAACTTCAAAGGCAGAGGAGGTCTCAGCTGAAGAAATACAAAAGGATGCATAACCAAAAGTCATGGGATTAAAGAAAGGGAAAGCCTAAAACACAAAGTGGAAAAAAAATCCCTGTGAGCAAACCATTACACTGTCAAGCAGGGTCTTAGTGGCAATGATGGAAGCCCCAGGACTTGGAAAGTTTAAATTTAGAGTAAACAGAGCATTAGGAGGCTTACACCCTGGGGAGCAGTCCTGCCTCATCAGGGAGACAGGCTGCCCTGGCCACCTCTGCCTCCAGTGCCTCTTCTCCTGCAGGACACAATCACTCTGCTCTGATGAGCTACTTCAGTCAGAGATTTCACAGACACAGCAATTTAGAGATTGTCTGTGACCTCTGCATCCAACAGTTCTACTTGCAAATAATTAGCTGGGGGAGCCACTTGCTAAGGAGCTCTATTTCAGCTTAGGCAAGATTTGTGAATGAAACAGCACTGGTTCTGTGATTTTTCACAGCAACTTTGGCAGTGCAGAAAATTCTTTTGGACCCCGAGCTCACTGCTCACCATCCTCTGCAAAGCCATTAATATGGTCTGAAAAAGAGTTGCCCACACTGCTCTTCAGTTCAGTGACATTTTCGAGACTGAAACCTTCCTTGTTCAAACTGCCTAGAAACTGTGGAGTTCTAATATTCAATATAACAATGGGTTCTCCTCCCAGTGGTACTGATGAGCATTATTCTTCCTTTCTACCAATTTCTTCCTTCTTTCCCATGATAACCATCATCATCTTCTAGATGTTCAGAGTCATGAGAAAGGGTCTTTTTTTGCTTCTGTTGAGGCCACTTAGAGCTGTGACATCAGTGGGACCATGCAACATCTGGTGTCTGGACACGTTAGGAGCCATTGTCTTTGGCCTGCCGAGAAAGCTGGAGCAGTTGGGAATGTTTTCTTTTACTTGGTATTTTACCTTTAATCCAGAATAACTGGGGAAAACAAAATCTACTCTGGAAACAGCAACACCAGCCCTCTCTTTTTGTGATCAACAGCTGGCCCGTGCTTTGAGAGCCATTTCTGGAAAGTTTCTCTCATCTTTCCATCAGCAAAGAGGTCAGCTCCCTTTTGCTTCTCCTCTTTCTTTTTTTTTTTTTCGGTTTCACAGAAATCTTCCTGGTGGATGAAAATAAAATAAAAAGGAAAGAAGGAGGGAGGAAGAGTTCAGGGAATCCTGGGGTCAGCATGCAAGGAATCTGCTCCCTTTTGTAGGGCTGCTGGGGCAACAGCAGGAGATGGTGGCAGCAAAGGTGTCCTGTCTCTCACCCAAAGGACAAAAGGAAATAGCACATCAGCAGCACTAGTGATTCTTGTCACCGAGGGCTGGTTGCCCAGGAGAGTGTTGAAAGAGACCCAGGGCACAGGCCATGCCCACAGGACCTCCTCAGATTAGCTAATCTTTGTAAGGAGAGTTGAGATTCAGCTCCAGAGCACCTTCTAAGCTGTTCTCTTGGAGAAACGAGTGACACGGTAAAATATTGCCCTTGAAAGAGAATCTTATCTGCTGATTTCAGTACCTGTGCATACAAAGAGAGAAGTTAGCTCTCAATGTCTCTGATAAATATCAGGGGGCAGAAGCACAACAAATCAAGTGGCTGTCCGTAGTTTGCTGTTTTCCTTACAAATAAGCTGTGGTTTTATTTTCTGCCGATTTATCAAAATGAGAAAATTGCAGGTAATCAGCTGTAATATATCAGCTGCAATCAGTGCAATATAGTTTTCTGGTAATAAGCAATAATTTTAGCCAACCATTATACATTCTTCCGTACAGACCTCGAGTGTTTCATTGCTGAAAACAAGTGGCATCAGAAATACTGATCCAGAATTCAGCCTTCCAGTACATAAAGGGGGCTTACAAGAAGGGTATGCTGTCATACAACAAGGGGGAAAGGCCTTGAGGTGATGAAGGGTAAATTTAGATTAGACTAGGAAGAAATTCTTTACTCAGAGCATGGTGAGGCCCTGGGACAGACTGGCCAGTTGTGGCTGTCCCATCCCTGGAAGTGTTCAAGGCCAGAATGGATGGGGCTTTGGGCAACCTGATCTAGTGGAAGGTGTCCCTGCACATGGCAGGAGCAAGATGATCTCTAAAGTCCCTTCCAACTCAGACCATTCTATGAATCTGTGATGATTCTATGCATGTCCAAATTCTTTGTGCATTTGGAAAGCTCCCACTGGATTTGACATTACAATGTTAGAAGAACAGAAATGTGTAGTCTGGGGTCCCTGGGTCACTGCCCTAAATGTCTCATACAGACCCTCCCATGTGGTCTGCAAGCAAAACAAGTGACTAAAGCAAGGAATCCTGACAGCCAGTCACATAAAGCTGAATTAGTAGTGGTTCTCTCAGTGTAATGAACTCCTTCTTCTCCCTTTTTAACACAGAAACAATGTCTGAACTGGACATTTACAGTGAAGAGAGATTGCAAATGGGAGTTTACATGCACAGCTAGTGTTTGCAGGGCACAGAGTTAATAAATGCTCCTCACACTCCCTCCAGACCACTCTCCAGAGAAGTAGCAAATTTATACAGTCATGGGTTTGATTAGACACAGTGATTTTATATATTTAGTTATGAAGGGTTTGGTTTGGCTGGCTTTTTCAATTACTGACAACCAGAATATACACACAATTGGTTCTGCCTGTAGCAGCATATATCTGAGTTGCAAAACCACAAAAATACACGCAATTTCCTTGTCTGCAGCTTTCCAATTTTCCTACACACATGCATTTCCTACCAGTGAGCTGCAGGCAGCTTGCCATTCAGCTTGTGGAGTTCCTGGCTTACCCCTCAGAGAGGCCTCACCCCTTCCAGAACTGAGAGAGAAGATGAGATTCATCTCTGGCATTTGGACTCACCCTATCCTGGGCAACCACAACACATGAAGGGATCAAAGCCACATCTGGGGGCACCAAAGAGGCTGTGAGTCTCCTCCAAAAAGACTCAGGAACTTGCCAAAGGTGTCCCAAGAAATTTGTGGCAGAAGAGAGAATGTCAGCTGCTTTCCCAGCACATCTGCATCCCCAAAAATGGGTTAATAATAGTGTTTTGGTCTCAGTCGTGTAAGAAATGTACTGCACAAGGGATCTGCTGCAGGAGTACCTACAGGGAATACAATTCTTGCTCTGATAAACAGGGACTGGGAATTACAAGCCACCTAAGTATTGAAGGCAAGGCTAATGGCGAACAGGTCTGAGGACACAAAAAGCTAAGAGAGGCAGGTAAGGATTTCTTTTCAATCCCTCCTATACATCAAACCATGAAATGGAAACCCTAGGGCAATATCTTCCCTCTTCTCAAGTTCTTCCAGATGTCTTAAGTGGGTCACTCACCCACAAGGGTTGAGGCGATGCTCACAGCTATCAATCACCTTGGTAAATGAAGTGTTGCAAGTAAATTTTTCAGTAAATCAATAAAAGAAGGGAAGGCTAGCCTCTGCCAAAGCTTTCTGTCCGTGTTCTCCCACCCTAAACAACACAACTGCCTCTCGTCTGTTTCATTATGAACTTTTGTTATCATAGCTGAGAAAACCTTCCACTGATAAGGACCATGTCCTCCCTCAGGTCAGTCCTTTGCTGTACAGTGGAAGAGTCATGAGGGCAACTTCAAATCTGTCAGCTTAAGGGTTACACTACAGCCAAACACCAACCTTGTGCAAATTCTTGAGAACTTACCACTGGCATTTGGAAACCAAAGCACTCACATTAACTTTTTAAAAAATGCTGTAAATGTCTCTTAAAAACCCTGGGTGCAAGAGCAAGAAGTGATGTGGAAAACTCTGGCCTTTAGCCAAATTATAAAAGAAATTACTCACTAACCCTGTAAGTTCATTAATCTAGTCTGCTATAAATTTTTATTATGAGTTATTATTGATTCTAAGCCATAAACACACTGGATGACTGAGAGCTTTGCCCAAAAGTTTTCACAGTCCCAAATCCGGCACTTGGAAAAACTTGTGCTTGCTTCAATGCCCAGGAGCAGACCCTATTCATCTCAACAACATCAGCCAACTCATGTTTCTAATTTTAGTTGTTCCTACTGACAGTTGAATAACACTGGCACTTTCCAAATAATCCTTTGATTTGCTGACGTCACATGTGCTCTTGGGACGATACGCAGAGACAACTTTCCCTACACAAATGGCCAGAGCTGATTAACTACTGGGGGATGTTACGAGTTTAAGTGATGTATGACCACTTAAAGTGGCCTAGGAGCCAAATGAGTCACAAGAAGTAAAGCCAAGGATCCTCTTTGGGTTTCAAGTTACCAAAGTAAAAGCCTCTTGAAACAGGATCTAGAGCAAAAAAAATGCTACAGCAATTTCTGAATGTGTTGAAAAAGCTAATAATTGGGAAGGAAAACTATAAAAATAATGCTCTTCAAACCCAGTCAAACATAACGCAGTCCTGAAGTGTAATTCTCCTTCAACCACATTCCTGAACTGTTACTGACTAGAGTTGCAGGAAAACTAAGAAATTCACCATCAAAATCTAATTCAGTCCTGTCTAAACTACAAGGATGAATTATCCACTAAGCTGTGTGAGAAGTCAGAGCTCCTGTGCTGAGTAGCCCTGCTTAAGGCGGGTCTGTGCAGCACCAACACTGAGAGCTGCTGCCTGGCCAAGGAAAGGGGAAGTTCAAAATTAAGAAATGCATTTTAACAATACCTGAAGAGAAGTGCCAACTGAACAGGCAACATCTTCTTTAATTAAAGTTGCATAGGAGTGGGGATAGTGAGAAGGACACAGCTGATGACTTGGTACAATTCGGCCGTAAAAAGAAGACTGGATGCTGATGGTGGTTCTGTGGGGACATCTCAGGGACACATATTCTCCATCACAGGCATGGTCAGTGTAATTCTTTAGTACCTGTGATATGTAACCTGCAAAAAACATGACAAAAACTATCATTAGGGAAAAGTAGTTAACATTTAGGTGATTTACAACAGTGCAGCCAACAAACACAAAATAATAGGCAATGAGGGAGGCAGATTTTATTACTCATCTCACAAATGTGCAAAGGAGAGACACAATGACAGGGAGATTAGGGACACTTGGTGATTTGACCTTCAGCCATGTTTCATATCCTTAGTGGAAGCAACATTTGGATGCTCTAAACTTTTAGTTGAATCATACAACTTATTTACATCAGCATATCTGTCAAGTTTACGGGAAATGCAGCTGAGCCGGACTCATCGTTTAGACTCAATCTAGATGCCACATTCAATTTTTGGCCCCCCAATACAAGACAGATTTCAATAAACTGGAATGAGTACAGAAGAGTACTTTTCTACCAAAAAGGCTGGAAGCTGGAGCACTTTCCCTATAATAAATGGCATCTTCAGCCTGGAGAAGAAACATCTTTGGGGGAAAATAACAGCAGCCTGCCAGTATCTACTATGAGGTTATCAAAGAGATGGAGCCAGGCTTTTCATAGTAGGAGAATGAGAAATAAGAGGCACAATAAGAAACACGAGGGTTTTAGACCAGATATATGGAGCAACTTCTTCAGAGAGCAGTCAAGCAGTGGGGCAGCTTGCCCAGAGAAGCTGTGCAGCCTACGTTATTGGAAGTTTTCAAGACATTATTGGATAAAGCCCTGAGCCACCTGGTCTGACATTCTAGAGCAGTAGGTTAGACTAGAGAACAGAAGTCCCTTCCAACCTCACTTTTCCTATAAACTAATGGTCATGGGCAAAAAGGCCCAAATGCAGAGTCACTAAGGGGAAAGCTGGGGTACAATTGGTTGTATGAGGTCCTATTTCATCCTGGCACACCAGTCACATCTTTGATCTCCTTTCACGTTATACCATTTTAATTCTTCTGGCTGCACCTTCTGTTTTAGGCCTTTGACACTTCCTCAGAGCTTTGTTTTCTCTCTCATTTTGAACAGCCACAATATTTTTAAAAGGAAAACACTGCACAGAACCAAATCTCTCCTTGTTTCTTAGAGGATTATGTTATCCACTATAATGAAGTTGTTGACAAGAATAAAGCAGGGGGACAAAGTCTCATTAAAATTACAGTGAGTCAAAAGGACTAATTGCAGTCAGGTTGCCATGGGAACTTCCAAACAATCCTGACTTTGCCACACTCAGGGAGGCCTCCCTGTTGCTGATAGGGGGACATCCACACAGGGAACACTACAGCATGTCCCACGTCAGTGTCAGCCATGGTTCCATCCAGCCCCACAGATATCCCCTCTGCAATGGGTTTGAAAGTCCCCTTTCCACTACTGCCACCAACACAAGCCTACAAGCAGCCACCCCACAATGCCTGTCCCTATCTTCCTCTTCCTCTGTGGAGGTAACAGAGAGAGGACATGGCGGGATGGCTGCTGCTATACTCTAAAGAGATAGAATAGAGAAAAAAGACAAAGCAATTAAAATAAAAAATCCCTGGACAAATTTCTAAAAGGGAATATATAACTTGTTTTTCAGAAATAATTACTATTCTCTTGGCAACCCATAATCACAGAACGACTTAGGTGGTTACCTTTGCAAGTCATCTAGTCCAACCTTCTGTTCAAAGCAGGGCCAATTTAGTCCAGCTTTCTCAGTTCTGAACCCAAGGGTGGAGGCTTCACAACCTCTCTGAGCACCCTGTGCCAAAGCTTAACAACTGCCACAGTGAAACCTTTCAGAGAGAAGACTGGTTCCATTCTGTCTATACCTTTAGGTACTCTAAAACAATAATTAGATCCCAGTTTCCTAAGTTTTTACTTCTAGATGACCCATATCCAGACCTTTTACTGGGAATAGCTCTTTTCCATGCCAGCACCAAAACCTAGCTCAGGAGTGCTGTGAAAGACCACTAGTTTCAACAAATTTCAAGGTGTCTAAAACAACGACAATTACTTTCTTAGAGAAAGCCAACATACAGTAATTTAGCTTCATCATTCAGCTGCCACTGTGGGGGCTGGATTCTCTGATTTGTCTAAATTTTAGCCCGTAGTTCTTGCTTAACAGTTCTGTCACTGTGCCTCGAGGTGTGTGCCAAATAAATATTTACTCAAATCAGCATATTAATTTCCAAGGCCCGAGGGCAGCGTTTGCTCATAAGAAAAAAGCTGAGACACAGCCCCAGTTATCAGAGTGAGTGACAGGGTTGCATCAGATCAGCAAAAATCACTATTTAATTTAGTGCCTTTATCTCACTTTTTCGAGGAAGCACTCTGGGACAAAATTAACTACTGGGGTGGACCTGCTTTCCCAGTTGGTAGAATACATGTCCTGGGGGTGCTGCACACCTAGTCCTGGAATTAGTTCAGCTCTGTCCCTCAAAAGTAAGGCAACTATGCCGGATGGCCATCAGGGAGCAAGCAAACCACAAACAGAATCAGAATACAACACAAAATATTGAAATGCACTTTCCATGCTGTTACTCCAGTGCATTAGGACTTTTCCCCAAGGCCACCCTATTAAGGAGCCAGAGAAATATAACCAAAGTGCAGTCAGGACTGTACTGTCTCCTCTGAATATTCAACTACTCTGTCAGAACAGCCTCCTTGGGCATGCCTTTCCTATTGCCAATTCAGGATCAGGGAAGGTTTCAGCCCCTGCAATTAGTGCAGATCACTTGTTGAAACAGCTCCTTCCTCTCATCTTCCATCAGCAATCTCAAAATAACTTGAGTTCGCTCAAGCTCAAGATATTGATGGGATTGAACGCTTTGATTGTGGCTGACTCATAATAAACAAAGCACAATGTCTGAAACATCTGGCACTGACCACTGTCAGAGAGAAGATACTGGATTAGGCACGGGCATGGTCACAGAGGAGATGATTTTCTTCAAAGTGCAAAAGGAAGCGTCTGTAAAGAATTATTGCACTTTTTTTTTTCTCTTTAAGTGTGTCAGATTTGTACTATTTCATTGGTAGTTCTTTTGAAAGTGTTGGCATTTCGTTACCCATTGATTCATAGTTCAGTAACCCAAAATCTGAATTATTTTCAGGACCCTTGTTGAATTTTTGGTAGTAAGTCTGCAAGTAATCTTTTATACCCTTACATGTGGTACCAGGGCAGGAACTACCAGGACTCTCTTTGCTGAATGAAATACTTAAATACGAAGCAAATGGCAAGTGTTTGAGGACTTTAATGCCACTTGTATATCAGGGTAAGACAATGTTAGAGCAGGTAGTAATTTGAGCTTTTCTTAAGAAATATGTATTTCATTTGAAAACATGTTAAAAGCAACAAAGAAATCTATAGAATTAAGCCCATCAAACTTTTTCGAAATGCTTAATAAACCTGAGATAAGAAAAACAATCTCAAAATGTTTTGAGGTTAGTACTTTTCCTAAGGATTGTGTCAAGGATGTGTAATCTTTAATGGTGGGCTTTCATGCTCCCAAATTAAATTGATGTATAGAACTCCAGAGTTAAACACCTCTTTAATTCAAAAAACCAGTGTCACAACTAAAGCAGGGGTTTACACTCTGGAGACAGAATAAACGACCAAAATAAATGCATCCCAAAAATGATAGGTCATTTTTCCCTCAAAAAAGAAGTAAATGTTCCCTTCACTTGAAATTTATTTTTCCGAAGTGTGGGGTTTGCTTGCTATCAGTCATCAGCAATTATTTTACACTACTCACCAAACACAATGCTTAATGCTGACTGTAACTTTATCCCTCCCAGCAATGTCAGCTCCCAAGAATCATTTGAGTCATTGCCTCTCCAGGAAACTGTTGATCAGTTCCCATCCAACAGTCAGTTCTAAATCCTAACACATATGGAGGATGAGGTAATATCACAGCTTTCTACAGAATATCACCATTGTACAGGAACTGTAAATCAAAGCATCCTCTCTTATTACTCTCATGGAGCTGCAGTCCTTCCTTTTCGAAACCAAAGCAGCTGATGGAGCAGTTCCCAAAAGCACAGATGGAATAAGAGCTTCCACTCCATCCAGAAACAGCAAAATACAGCCTCCAGTACATAAAGGGGCTTTACAACAAGTCCAGAGAGGGGCATTTCAGGGACACAAAGTGATAGGACAAGACAGAATGGCTTTAAACCAGAAAATTCTCCTCTTAGAAAGAAATTCTTTACTGTGAGGTGGTGAGGCCCTGGCACAGGTTGCTCAGAGAAGTTGTGGCTGCCCCATCCCTGGAAGTGTCCAAGACCAGGCTGGACAGAGCTTGGAGCAACCTGGGATAGTGGAAGTTGTCCCTGCCCGTGGCAGGGGATTGGAATGAGATGGCCTTTAAGGTCCTTTTCCAACCCAAACTGTTCATGATTCCATGAGTCTATGAGTCTGTAACTGTTCTATGATAACAGTAGAGCACACAAACATTCCTTCATATATCCCATTTAACCACGGCTGTCTAAAACCAGCAAGTTCTCTTCTCCTGCTTCCAGTAAAACCAGTTCTAGTTTTGCTTGACAAGACACATAGCAATGCACCAGTTCCCCAATATTGAGAACAGATTTCATGTTTCACCAGGGAACATCTCTGTTGGAATGTGCTGGAAGAATAGAGACAATCACAATAGAACTAACTCATTTTACAGTTTGGATGTGATCCAAAACTTCTAATAAATTACAAGAAAATTCAAAGGATTCTAATGGTTAATGAACTACTACATATAATTAAAGCCAGAGCTTCATAAACATCTGCATCGAGCTATATCCAAGCTATTGTAATGTCTTCTTAAAATATCCCATTTTGAGTTCTTGTGGTTACAAATACAAGAGTACATACACATCATAGAGACAAATCAACCTCATAAATAAAGGACTTTATACTTAGAAATAAGCGATTTCCCAATATCTGAGTCATGGAGTCACTGCAATTAACTGCTAGTGAATTAAGTATTCCCTTTTCTTTTTAATCCTCTTATTTTCCAAATCCATATTTTTTTTCAGTATCTGCTGCCATTTTCTTCTGATTTCCTCAGCTTTCTTGCAGATGTTACATAGACACTGAATGTGAAACAGAAATTTTTTCCAGGAGATACCTTAATCAGATACTTTTCTGGAGTTCAGACAACCCCTAAACCACGCTGGTTTTCAGGCAGGCCGTGGATGGAGAATTTCAGCTTTTTCTTTAAGGGCAGAGCACGGATACTCCTAACATCTCACAGAAGCAGCGCTGAGCCAGTGGAGTCAGTGACAGCCACCAGGATGGGCCAGCAGGGCTGAAACGTGACCCAGGCAAGGCCTGAAGCCAGAGCAGGGAACTCAAAGGATGCATTTCATACCAGGCATTACTGATAATCCTGTGGCTGCAGCAGTAAGAGCAGCTCTCTCAAATCACAGAGCAGCCCAGTACAGACAAGTAGGGTTTGTTTTGCTTTGTTACTAATGCTGCAGATTGAAATGTGCTATTACAACCCTTCTACAGAGAGATTTGCTTTCAGTCCAGCTACTCCCTAAGCCTTTCACCTTTCAGATACCAAACAGCTCTGAACAAACCTGAACATCTTGTAAGCATATTAAGGAAAATATTTTTATTTTAAGTCAACAGCTCCCTGCCCACTATCTGATCTTCTGTACCTCAGCTACAGCTCCAAACAGCATCCAGTGTTAAATCAGAAAAATGGTTTTGAAAGAAGAGTGAATTTAGAACTGCAGCTGAGGGCCAGCATTTCAAGACTAAACAAGGTAAGGTTTTGTAAATGCTGATCAGTATTTCATTGGTCTCCCAGGTTTGTGTAGGAATGAGAAAGTACTGGAAGTTGGACTGGTGAAGGCTAGGGTTGACAGGAATAAAAACATTGTCATTTTCAATTCTGCAGGCTTGAATATTACGCAGATACTATTGAGGATTATTGCTAATTATTCCCTTAAATTCCCTAACTCTAAATTCCTATAAAATTTAATAAAACACTACGGCTTTTCCACAGACATTTGGAATTACTCTGGAGAATTAAAAAAGCAACTCCAACTGCAAGTATTTTTGGTCTAGAACTTTAAACAATTAGTCTAAAAATTCAATATAATTTTTTTTTTTGCTGTTGGATTTATCATCTTAAATGATTTTCTTTGACTGTCCCATAAGTCCATATTTTCTTGAGAGCTTACTTTTTTTCTGAAACAGGTTTTAAAAGCCTTTACAGATATGGAGATTTTTTTTTTTTCTGATATTCCACATGGAATAAATGGACAAATGGACAGAGTTTAAGAAATTATCTTTTTTTTTAATGCTTGAATATTTATCCTGGAAGGGCCTCCTGCAGGTCACCCAGCCCAAACTGCTGCTTAGAGTAGGGTGAATATCAAAGTGAAAATCAAAGTGAAATCAACCTGCTCAGCACCTTGTTCAGCCCTGAGCAAGGGCTGCCAACAGCTGGGATTCCCCAGCCTCTGAGGCACCTCTGCCAGGGCTTCACCTCCCTTGTCATTCAATTTTTTTCAACTTTTGTTTTAAAATAAGTGCTCATAATTTCCCCTGTCACAAGTCATGTTTCTTGCTTCCTGCCTTGTTAGTTTGCACCTCTGAGAGGAGCCCAGCTTTGGTTTATGTACAGCCATTTTCAGGAAGCAGAAGGAAGCACCTGGGTACTGCTCAGCTTTCTCTTCTCCACCATCTCCCCTATGCCATGTGCTTCAGGTTCAGGCTATCCTCCTGGCCCTCCACTGGACTCCTCCAGATTTTCACTGTTTCTCCTAGGATTATGCACCAGGATCATGACTGGTGATTCAAGGTGTTGTCCATCCACTTCCTTTGAATTTCAGAAATTTCTCAAAAAGCTCTTGTTTGCCTAGATGTATGGTTGCAGGCAACCACAATTATGCAAGAAATTTGACAGTACAGAGAATTTGGTTGGAAGGTGCTGCACCAGGACTTCTCCAGCTTGCAACCCTCTCTCCAGCTACTTATTCCTGCCCCCTTGTTTCAGATCTAAGCCTCTCCCAGTGATTTGTGTGCATGTGCATATGGAGGTGACAGCAGCCACAGCTGGAGCACAGGTCAGTGTTCACGGATGTATCCTGCCAGCCACTGGAGCAAGAGATGGCGTGCTCAGTGTGTGTGTACATCTGTGACCACTACTGGCTATCAAGCTGGGCTGGCTGGCAAGTAGAATAAAAGCTTTGGGAGGCAGGTATGAAAGCAGCCACAGGACAAATACTGCCAAGAACAGAGAGGCTTTGAGTTGTCTACAGGAGGTCCAGAACAGCTACAGGAAAACCAGGAGTCAAGAAAGAAACCCCTCTGCATGCTCCCATCTGTGTGAGGAGACTGGGGATCACAGACCCGAGTGCCACATGGACTCTCTGGGGCCAGTTTTCAGAGGTTCCACATGGAATGCATGTGCATATTTCCTGCTAAGAGGCTTTCATCCTGCTCAGCTGGCGAGGGGAACAGGACTGGCTCCTGGTGCTGTTTGTGTTTGTGTGGCAGCCGAGTGTTCCTGCCTGTGATCCGAGTGCCCTGAGCCCCCATGCTCTGTCAGCAGCAGCTGCTCAGCACCACAGCTGCCTGCACCTGGGGACACAGGGCTCTTGTTTCCCTGCCTCTATCAGGCTGCCAGATTTGGCAACTCCTAACCCTTCCCACTAAAAATTCCGTGTGTGTGTGTGTGTGTGTGTGTGTGTATAAATAAAAAATGTATTTATTTGTAAACGTATGCACACACACGTGTGTTAAAAAAGCCAAGCAACTTGGCAGATTATTTTACCTAATTTAAGTTTCAGAAGAGCCTGAACCCCACTACAACTGAGTTCATTTTTTGCAGTACTAAATTTCCTAGAACACTTTGTTAGAATAGTGTCATAACTTCATAAATATTAATATATTACATAAGTAATATGGTAGTGTTACAGCATTATAAATATTAATGTCTTGCTTTATTTGGAAAAAGGATAGCTTGCAGTAGTATTATGTGTCAAATACATAAAGTATATTGCGCATAGTGCAATCAAATTTATAAAATACACCTTACAGCATAACCAGGTCATCTTGGGAAGCCCTATGAAGTTTGTTCCATGCTCAGAGAATGAGAGCTGTGATTTTGAGAGAGATTTAGACTATACTTCCAATAGCCCCCAAAGGTCAATTCCATGCACAGTGACAAGCTGGGCACTATTTCATTCCAGAGATACAGCTGCAGTAAGGCTTAAGGTCGTCGCTTCACAGCTGAGGGAACTACACGGGTGATACTTCCTGAGCAGCTTCAGCTGGCTCTTCCTCCTTGGCTCTCAACCAAGTCCTTTCCAAAACACTGTCATCCCACACATAAATCACAGCACTGCTCACTCTGGCCTTGCCATTGCATTCTAAGTAGCAATAAAGAACTTAACACCACCATGGCCATGCAGGTCTTCTAAATTAAGTTATAACAGATTTATTTTATTCAAAGGACAGTTTTATCTAGGTGGTTTATATACAAGAGATTTTTAACAGCAAAACTACAGTGATATAATTAGTCTGCCATAATTATACCCATATAACACTTCATGATACGTGCATAACTACCAATGAACCCTTCCTCATGTTTAAAAGTCTCACTGGTGTTCACTGAAGTCCTTTTGATCCCACTCCTTCAGGTGATAAATTCTTATGAAAAATTCAACCTTGAAAATCAACATCATTACAAAATTAAAATGCAATTGGAAAGAGCCCAGCTGAGAAAAAAAACAATCCCAAAGCTTGGTGTCTTTCTGCAGCCAGGTTTAAGAACTCAAACAGGATCTGTCCCCACACTCAGCCTTTCCTAGAAGCATCACTGTCTTAGGGCAAGAGACAGATAACTGTTCTGCACCTTCTGGTCCAGACACTAAAATACCTGAAATCAAATCTGTGTCATTTGGCACCTCTATCTCCATCAAATTCCTTCTTGGTCCCTCAGCTGTACCAGAAGTCAATGCTGGCAAGCACAGTGCCTGTCAGCAGCCCCCTGATGCACTCTTATGCCAATGAATGCACCTTTTTTTTTATCTTTAGTATTTAGGAAGCATGGGATTTACCAGTTCACCACCAAAGAAAATTTGGTCCCAAATCTTCTCTGGAAATAGGAAATATTTGGCATCTGTCATGAAAGCAGGTTATGTTTATCTCTGGTAAGGTCTGTGACAGCTCCTTCAGGTCCCCCACAGTGTCACAGTGAGAGACAGAGCAGCAACTTGGGAAGTTTGGGAATGGTCCAATTTGACCAAAACCCAGGCTTTCACCATTGCAAACACAGAGGGCAGGGTTTGTTTCTGTACCAGAACATGCAGCAAGGGAACAATAAATCAGCCATTCTATAACTGTGAGCCTCAGCAGAGCTACAGCAGAAGATGTACCTAAAATCAGCCTGGCCTTTGCCCACAGCTTTACTGGGAGTGACAGGGAAGTATCCTGCTACCACCCAAATTAAAAGAAAGCTTTTGCACAGCATATCACACTGAGACAAAGAAAGTGGTCATTTGACCACACAAGTGACAGACAAGACTTTATGCACACTGACCAATCCTCTAAGCAAATCAAGAACTCAGCCATGACAATCTGACAAGGGCTAAGAAACACCAACACTGAATAAACAGGTTTCTGCCCATTCAGAAGAAATTATGCTGACAAGATTATGAGTACAGGGCAATGGCAGATGTATTTATACTGGGGCAAATGGCAGGAGGGAAGGCAAAAGTGCATAACCCCACGGGAGCTGCTGCTAAAGCCATCACAAGCAGATGTGAGTGCTTTGCACACAGTGCCAGGAGCCAGCTCCGGGGCTCTCAGAGTGACCACACATCCCTGAAAAATGCAGATTTCAACTGGCAGGTGAAAATGTTGAACAATTCTTGTGATCCCAGAGAGCCAATCTGAAATCCTGTTACCGTGCATGAAATAATACAATGTGACTTCCACGTGCAAATACCAACTTGGCAGGAAAGAGTTTTCCTACAGGAAAATTCTTCCAATCAGGTTGTAGTCTCTCCCTCTGTTTTTAAAATGCAGTTCAGCACTACAATGGTCATTTTTATTAGAATCTTTTTTGCCTTGCAAACTAAAATTCAAGGCCTCTCTCATTTGGTGCTGTACAATGACAGGTAGAGTTGGCAATCTCCATGCTCAAGGGGGTCAAATCACTGGATTGCTTTCCCACCTGGCAATTTTTCCAGTAAAAAAGCAGAAAATTTGGGGGGATAATAACAAATCAAAGCCTCTGTTGAGAAGGGCAGCTACTGCTCACAGACACACAGCATGAGCTCTGCTGAGACATTGCAGAGAACCCACATTTGTGATTTCCCTCCAGAACAGAGACCTCGTGCTTAATTCTCCCAGAACTCGCCTCCCAAGACAACCCAAAAGTTAGGCAAAAGCTTATTTCCAGCACTGGGATTTTCACATCTCCCTTTTCATTCTGCTTTACATTCCATATTTTATTTATTTATTCTTATTGAGAGTAGATTTGTCAAATTTAATGAAAGCAACAGCTCCAAAACAGACTTGCATCCTTTTCCCCAGGACCTGCAGTAAGAGCTATGATGCTGCCCTCTGCATGACCTTTGCCTGTGAAATGCATACTTCTCTTTGCTTTGGCCAGGCCTTGGCAGCTTTATGAACCCCAAGAGAGGAAAGAAAATGAGTAGAGACTGAGACAAGATAGAAAAGGCTAAACAGTGAAAGGATAAAGCAGAATAAGGGGGGAAAGAAGGAAATGAAAAAGGGAAAACAAAAGAAGACACAGGTTAGAGTAGACATATAAAAAGAAAAATCCCTTTCTCATTTGTCAGTTAGAAGTGTGGTCTCAGGAGCTTATCCTGACAGCAAGAATCAGCTGGAAGGATTGGGGAGACTGGGTCACTTGAAACGGGAGAAACAGAGAGCAGGCTTAAAATAGTAAAAAGGAGAAGAGATAAAGATTTTGAGCAAGACTATCCATTTGTTAGTGACCTGTATTTATGTCATCACATGATCTATTCTTTCCAAATCATCCCTGCTTGCAAAAAGGAAAAAAAAATCCAGGAAAAATGGGAGCTCAGAGAGGCTGTAAAAGAGGTGGGTTAAAAAAAAAATAAATAAAAAAAGAAGAAGATCAAAAAGTAGGTTTGTATAAGTCTCTCCCAATTTCTGATGTGCTCTGTCTCTGATGACCTGGCTACAAACCTCAAGTATTTCCTTACCAGAACATGCAGTGTGTTGCATCTGCCACAACCAGGCAAAACTGCCAGATCAGCATCTGCTGTTCAAGCCATTGACTTTAGCCAAGAGGGAATTTATTATTCACCAGCAACTGGACAACTTTAAGCCTTGATAAATGTTGTCAGGATAGCAGGAACGATGATGTCACAGGTAAATTGCTCTTTTATTGTTTGATATAAACAATACTATCAATAGGCATCTTGAGCATCACCAGTCCAAGCTGTAACACTGCCCAGCAGCCTGAAGTCACCTAACCTCAAGTTACCACATGTTCCTCCTGGAAAAGACAGGAAATTAGCACTTGGGAGTAAAGGCAGGACATCTGTGTACCTTGGGCTGAAGGTCAAGCATTAATGCAGGAGTTTCCTTTCTACCTGCTAAACAATCTATACATTCCTGGTGCTCAAGTGGAAAGCTTTGAGCAGCCTGGTCTAGTGGAAGGTGTCTTTGCTCATGGCAGGGGGTTGGAATGAGAGGGTCTTTAAGTTTCCTTTCAACCCAAAACATTCTCTGATTCTGTGATCAAAAATGGTCACCTCTGGCTGGAAGCCACAGGGCCAGATGGAGTGCTCAGTACACTTTATCTGGTATCAGTTTCACCTTGCACCTGCATATGACAGTTTTCCAAATGTCAGCTGAGGATGATCCTACATCTATACCCATGGGAAGACCAGGAAAAAAAATTAAGGGTCTGTGAATGTGAAGTAGCAGAGGTCACAGAAAGCCTGGGGATAAAGAGATATAAATGCAGACTGATTTTTTATTCAGGACCACTCAGTAGCCACTTTGGGATGTGACAAAGGGGATGAAAGGCTACACAAAGAGAGGGAACTGCTTAGTCTGGAATATAAGTTAGTAATAATAATAAAGACATCTGACTAACAGAGAAAAGACAGAACAGCCCCATTCTACCACATCACCCAAATCAGCTCTATAAAGGCAATAAGAGAGAACATAAAAGGTATTTCTCCCCACCTTTTACTGAAGCCATTCCCCATATTTGCAACTTCTTTCAAGGACAGAAATAATATTTGGCTTCCTTGGCAACGAAGAACAAAGGGACAATAGGAAGCTGACAGTGGAATTTATGAAGCCGAGTGCTGCAGTCAGCCCCTGTATGGGGACAGCAGTCAGGCAGGGCAGACAGGCCCCAGCCAAGCAGCAGCTAGAAAAGCTTTTTGGCTAAAAGCTATTTGTGCTGCTTTGACACAGAGCAGTTGTTTTGACTAATAGGTTAGAGGAAGGGATTTCTTTAGCAGAGTAGCACTTTGAAGGACTCTGCCTCACAGCTGTAACAGCAGCTACATCCACAGTGCACGTTTTCCTTGTACCTATTGTGTTCCAGACCAAAACACACCACAGGCCCAAACAGCTTCAGGGGCAGCTGCTGGAAAAGTCAGTGAGGATTGTGCTCATACATGGACAGTGTTACAGCTGGAGGCTGTGATTAAACTGCAAGACCTGAGTGCATTTCTGAGTTGCTGCATCTGAGTGCATGTCCCAGCTGTATCCCAACTCCTTGCTGGATTCAAACACATCATTCCTCCCCAGAAAAGGTGATTTGTTTTTTGGTTTTCATTTGTTTGGGTTTTTTTTCTCTTCAGACACCTTAGATTGAAGAATATTCCCTCCTACATTATCCTGGTTTGGGTCAGGACAGGGACCTGCACCCAGGTTTTCTGCTGTTGAGGCAGAAATGTTATGTTTTCTAACACAAAGGAACACCTCTGAACCTGTGCATGGATCTGCATACTTGCAGATGACACAGAACAGGAAGGAGCAGTTGATAGACCAGATGGTTGTTCCATCATTCAGAGGGAATCCTGACAGTCTGCAGAAATGAGCAAAGAGGAATCTCATTAATTTTAACTAAAGGAAAATGCCAAGACTGCTCATAGGAAGGAATATCCCTGTGCACCATGTTGGGGAGCAACAGGCTGAAAAGCAGCTTGGTAGAAAAGAACCAGAGTGTCCTGACAGTGTCCAAGGTGACCATGGCCCATGACCAATGCGCCCTCACAGCAAAGCCAGCCTTTGGTAGGAGCATCAGCAGCAGGTCAGGAGAGGAAAGCCTGCCCCTCAGCACTGGTGAGACCCAGCTGGAGTGTGGTGTCCAGTTCTGAATTCTCCTGTACAGAAAAGAAACTGACACACTGGTATGAGTCCATCAAAGGGCCACAAAGCTCAAGGGCTGGAGCATCTGTTACACAAGAGGCTGAGAAAGCTGGGACTGCTTAGACTGGACAAGAGAAGGTTCAGGGGGATCTTGTCAGTGTGTATAAATAACTGGTGGGACAGGGAGTAAAGAACACAGAGCCAGACTCTTCTCATTGGTGTCCAGTGAATGGACAAGAAGCTATGGGAACAAAATCAAATACAGGATATTCCTTTTAAACATGTATGTGTAACTGTGAGAGTGATCAGACTCTGGAGTGGGTTGTCCAGAGACATTGTGGAGTCTCCAACCTTTCAGATATTCAAAGTCCAACTAGACAGAGCCCTGAACAACCGGCTGTAGGCGACCCTGCTGTAAGCAGATACGCTGGATAAGATGATCTTAGAGGTCTTTTTTAACTAAATGATTTTATGATTCTGTGATTTTCCAACCTCAGTCATTCTGTGATATAATCACTTCTCAGGATGCACTGACAAGCCCCAGTCTCCTTTAAAACAGCTTGGGGGGAAAAAAACCAAACTTTATTCAGAATAGAATTTCTGTTTGTTATGACCCTAGGTGCATTTCAGCATCATCTCTGCTCTGCTCACACAGAGATGCCTATTAGTTATACTTGAATTGTCCTGCAGCAGAGTTCAGGGAAGCAAGAAAAGGCCCTCCCAGGTACATCTCCTGCACAAGCAGCATCACTGACCTTTACAAACAATGTTATCATTCAAGCAAACTGCTGCTCCAGACAATGGAAATGGCACTTGGCACTCTGACTGCTGAGTAAGCACTGTAACAATATTGCCTTTCAGGATTTGTTTAGTCTTCACATCTGTGTTTATTAATTAGATTTACTCTGATGCAAACATGGCGAGTGCTACAGGAACAGAGTTTTAAATAATGAAATCTGAAAAATTTGTTATGAGTTTTACATAATGACTTAGTGTCCAGATGTTTCACAACCAACAGCATTCCCTTGTAGCCTGCTTGACTACTCCTTCTGAAGTTCTGTCTCCAAATCTCAACAAATGCCTTCCTGAATCACCACAAGCAAGCTCTCAGCTAAAAGGAGAAAAATCAGGCAGGCATTCCTGTAATGTCTCATGCTAAAGCACACACCTAGCTCAGGTCTGAAGTGTCACACAGTGAAACTTCTGCCAAGATTACTGCAGGTATTGAAGTCTGGTCAAAAATCCCAAATAAAAGACAATGTAAGTAAAACAAAGTAGCTCATGATAGGAGTCTTGGAGTAGTAAAAGTTCTGTGAAAATGTAAAAACCAATACTCATTAATAACCAGGGGAAAAGAAGCCTAGAAAATGTTAGGAAGGAATAGAAGGCAGTGCAGAAACCACCATGGTGTCACTGTATAACCATTCAATATTCATACCTAGAAGAGTGTCTATATTACTAGAACCACCTCCCATCTCTCCCCACTCAGAAACCATGCAGAGAACTTGGAGATGTTTAAGATAAGGGTGTTAAATTGCAACTAACCCTCTTCTACCTGGAAGACAGACAACTTGAGGTGAGAGAGACCACACAGAAAGTAGAAGTGAGGAAGGGAGATGAAGGGATTGAAAATGCTGTTAATTTCAATTAAAATAAAAAAGGATGGTGAAACACAAGGGGAGATTTTCTTACCACCTGCAAAGCTGAACTGTGGCACTTGTGGCCACTGCACTTCTGCAGGTCTCAAACATTCACACAGACCAAAAACGCCACAACATCCATGAATAGAAGAAAAACCCATCAAGAACCAATGAGCTCACATACAGCTCTTGATTTAAGAAGCCCTTGGGCTGTGAGGTTGGTCAGACACTAGTACAGGTTGTCCACAGTGGTTATGATGGTCCTTTGGTTCAAGCTGGTACAGCTGCTCTTGCATGATGTTTAGAATGCATACATCTCTGCAGTGCCTACATAGAGAGCCCAGGATCTCAGATACAGAAATCTGCATGGTAGACTCAGAAGAAGTTAGGACTGAGAAACCCCAAGCCTACTTTGCACTGAGTTTTGCCCTCAAGCTACCCAAAATATCAGAAGGTAAAAAAGCAATAATAATAATAATTATAACAATAATAATAACAGCAGCAATAGTTGAATTGTCTGGAAATAAACTGGAGCATATTAGCTAACATGTTAGTACAGCAGAAGAGTCAATAGGCCTCTATTATTAGCAGATAAAGAAATAGTGGAAAGGGACATCATTTTCACAGTCCCCTGAAGACTGGACTTTGCAGAGCACTTCAGAATCAGGTGGTAGGTTTATTACTGAGTCCATCAATCTGATTACAGTATTTGTCCCTGTTTCTGTAGCCTGGAGTTGTGGTACTGAGGTGGATTGTATTAAGCAGAGTTAAAAGAGAGGAAAAAGTGAAACAGGAGAACACTGAAAAGCATTGAGATGAAAGACACACAGGAAGGCATTAGATTATGGACAAGCATTTATGTTGTGATCAGCTAATGCACAGAGATTAGCATGCAAGGCATTTTCTGAAGGGAAAAAAAAAGTCCTGTCAGCCACAAAGTGATGTACAAAAGACAAAACAGCCAAATGTCTAGGAAGCTGTAACTCCATCTTCCTTCCACTGCCTCTCACCTTTGAGGTGGAAGGGGAGTAAGCCAGGAGAAAGGTCAGGGGATGAAAACAACAGTGGGGAATTGGCAGAATGCCTCGGGTTCTGTGGAGCAGAACTGCCCCTCCCAGAGGATAAACCAAGGGCACAAATCTTGGGTTTCCACAACACACACCTAACAAGGAGAGAAACTTCTTGGATACTATTTCAGTGTAGACATTACTTTCTGGGCACTGAGGAACAACAGAACTGTTATATCTTGGCTAAGCTGTGGGGAAAAGCACCAGAACCTTCTATATATTGTTTTTAAAGTCATAGGGGTCAAGCAGAATTATTCTCCAAAGAAAAACAGAGCATTTAGGTGGGATGGAAACCTTCTTCAGGACAGCAAGGAATAATTGCCAAAAACAAATTAACAATTCCAAAAAGCAGCTTTTAGAGCTTAGTGACTCTAAGATCTCACAAGACTGAAATAATTCCTCCCAGCAGCTCTTGTTCCCTAGGAAAAGGAAAAAATGGTAGGCTCCTGGGGTATTTCCCATCTGGGAACAACTGCTAAAAGAGACTGGTCTGCTGCTCAGAGCCTCACATACAGCTCTGTGATCCAGGGATTTCCAAAACCAACAGTAACACAAAGAACCTTTCAGCAAGCTGTCCAGCCCAGGCAGAAGGGCTGGTTGGAAGAGTTTTGAAGTCTGTTTCTTTCTATTAAGACACTAGACCTGACAAGACTGCAGTGGAATTATTCTTCATTCAGGCTTGACCCAGCCTGGGTATCAAGATGTTTTTTGGATGAGACTGAGTGGGACAGGATCATAAATATTTGGAGCAACTCTCAGCATAGCTCATGTGCAGACAGAACACATGGCTATTATCAGGTTCTCGTGGTCACTCCAACCCTTCACCTAATTCTCAACCAAAATATCAAAAAAGATCGAAGGGTACAATCTCCCCAAAAAGAGCTGGAGGTAGCTGATCCATGGCAATCCTTCCAAAGGTAGAAGGAAGGCTTTTTGAGCTGGAAGCTTTCGAAGTTCTTAACTAATATGCTCATCACTGAGAAGGGTAATATTGACTCAAACCCAGTTTGATGTTTTCAGATAACTTGGAGCTTTAAAAACCACAAAAATCCCCATATTTTAGCACCACATCACAATCCTCAAAATCACATCTGAGAACATTTCAGTCACCAGGTGAAAAATCCACTCATCTGAAAACTGCTGGTCTTCAGAGTAAATACAGGAAATGGGAATGTACCCAGTTCTTATGTGGGTGATACAAAGTTTACCCACTTCTGCCTTCCCTATTTGGAGTATTGAACAAATTTACCACCACAATACCCATACAAAACCCTCATTTAAACCCAAGATCCCACACCAATGAGCAGAGGAGAGCACACCTGCTCTACCCTGCTCACACCTGACTGGCCACCCACGGCTACAGAAGCAGATCTAAGCTGAGACAGACTGTGTAAGGACATTATCTTGCAGGCATCAACCTCATAATAGGGCATTTAAATTTACATCAAAATCTGGACTATCAATGTTTCCATCTCTTTAAAGTCAACATTGAGAAACAGTCACTTCCCAAGGACAATTTGTGAGCTATCCCAGATCCTTTTACCATGAATTTGTGTAATCTCTGTTCTTGGTGTTGCTTAAAACTCAGCTGAACAAGACCCTGAGCAACTTCAAAACCTCTGTGGTTACAGCTTTGTTCCAGCTCCAGGAAAGCACTTAGAGACACTCTCAGCATGTGCTGAAATCCTGCTCACTTCAGCAGCCAAGGGACTGATGATTCCTATCTCCCCAGCACTCATGGAAATCCCAGTGAGACGGAGATGCTGAAAAACTGAAGAGAGTTCACCAAGAGGACCACCAAGATGATTAGAGGGCTGGAGCACATAACACAGAAGGGTAATGAAAGCATGTTTGTTTAGTCTGGGAAAGATTAAGGGCAGGACCTGACTGCAGACTTGCACTTCCTGATGGGGTTGGATATTGAAGAGAAAGCCAGATCCTTCCCAGAAGTGCACAGAGAAAGGACAAGATGCAAAGGTCAGAAGTTGCAACAAGGGAAAACCCAACCAGGCTAAATTTTTCACCACCAGAGTGGATAAGTCCTGGAACAGGTTGCCCAGAGAGCCTGTGGAAGCCACATCCTTGGGATATTTTCAGGGTATATTGGGCAAGATCACATCTAACACAATATTGAAGTGCACCTTGCTTTAAGCGGGGGCTTGAACTACAAGAACTCAAATGATCCCTTCCACCCTAAATCCATTGATTATTCTCTGATTGAATTCCAGTCCCTTAAAAGTGTTTAATTCTCTCATACAGGCATAGCCACATGGTACAGCAGCTCTCCACAGGACGGGTATGATTTCCTGAGTCAGGGAGCTGTTCCTTTACCTCCTCTTTCCCCCCCAAATTTTAATCAAAGTTTCTCTTGCCAAAAGATGGAATGTTTTATTAAATGTGTTTTGAATAATTGGAAGAATTAAAGCTTGTAATAGTAGCCTAATTTATCCATCTCCTGCTCATCTTCAGGCAGCTCCTAAGATTTCCATAATTATCACAGTCTGCTCTGTTGGACTGCTGAGAATTAGTTATAATCTACAGGCCTTAAAATTGTATTTTATTCTGCACATTGCACTTCTGTGAGGGAGGAAGCATTGAGCATGTTAGGAATCAGCCCAATGCCAACAATAGGAGCTTTTGTAGCAGGGAATGGCATGTTGCCTGGGAATGGGCCAGAACAACAAATTGATATGACAGGCTTTGCCTGCTGTGGAAGTATTAAATCTCAGCTGATAGTGGAACTATCACCTTTCTCTGAAAAGCACTATGATCTGAGCTACGCTGTCCCTTACCATAAAATGTAAATGACCCATGGACACAAGGGGAGGCTGGTGTAAGTCCTATTCAGCTGGAGGCTGGGAAGGTCATTTCCTAGAGAGCTCCTAAAATTAAGCATAACAATATGCAGCCCTTCCAGTCCCAGACAAGTGAGTCTCTGCAGCAGTGAAGCACAGAGAATTAGATTCAGGAGCACAAGTCCTCCCACAAAGCCTTTCTTTGGATATCAGTACACTCAAGACAGCTCCCTCATTAAAGCCAGGACTCCCTCACCTTAGGGCTATCAACTTCTACCAATGCACACTTTGCAGAAGGGTAAGGGCTGGTAGATTTAGCTAAAGCAGCAAAAGCCAGCAAAATAGAAAGTCCTCAAGGATAACTAAGCCAATGTCACTTGGGTGCCTCTCTTCTCTCTCAGCTGAGCTATTTGGATTAGTTGAGGTTCTGGAAACATCCTAAGGCTCATTCATTGACCATGAGGAAGCTCATCAACCAAGGGGTGTCAGTGGCTATCCCAGTGTGAAAATGACTTTTCCTCTGCAAGCAAGGTGCAGGAATGCATTTGACACTGCACTGGACATGTTGCAATGTGGGACTTCATGCTCACTTTGGGTTAGGGAGAAGCACTTTTTAGGCATTTGTGAAGCACCTCTAAAGCCAGCAGTGCAGTCCTGGTCAGGCCATAGCAAAGTGTTCAGGGTCACCTATCTAATATTGCCAATCTACTGAGCTGTGTAGGAGCACCATCACCCCAGGGTCCTCTGACATCTGTGGAGATGGAAGGGCACTTCAGCAGGGCATTCCAGTCAGCCTGGGGTTCAAATTGGCCTCTTGTCCCTCCACAGATCCCAGGGTGTGCCCAGGACACATACATTCCTAACACAGATATTGTCTTTAAATATAGGAATGAGCAGGTAGCTTCCACCAGTGCTATTTAAACCTTTGACAGATGTGAATTCATCTAAAGATAAGAAACACTATCTTTTTAATGTCTGAGTAACAGCTTCACAAATCTGAGCCATGACTGTTTTAAATCCTACCCCGGCATTCCTAAGCAGCTGGATCTAGGACTGATCTAGGATTCAGCTTGGGACAAGCCACCATGACCCTGCTCCTCAGAGCTGTATGTGCTGAACTGGAGTGAGAGTTAAGCTCATAGAGGAGAAGAAGCAATTATCAAATGACTCTGCCACAAGGCCTGGATGAAGCTTCAGAATTATATCAGACCCCTGACACTTCATCAGAAGTGCACAGTGAGAAGGAGATGGAAGCATCTTGGGATTTTAAAAGGAAAAAATGGGGGGAGAGGGAGGAAGAATATCAGCAACACTGTCAAAATGCACATTCAATGTTCATTTATCTCCTAATTCCTTGTCTTAATCCTTTTTCAGGGGAAAAGTCAGCCAAGCTAATTAGTCCAAATGTTTATGAAGGAAATAAGTAAAGCAGACAGCAGAAAGAGACTACTCCTTAAATCTGTGATGATAACAAGGGAAGTTTCCCTCAGCATTAGACCATAAATTTCCCACCAGCAACCTCTCTCCATTTTATTGCTGAGACCAGCAAGTTTCTCAGAGTTCTTGGTTACAATGAGGAAAAACGTAATTAGCACACAGACTGCCTTTAATTAGCATGTCTATTCAAAGAAAGGTGCTCACCTCTCAGGTTGTCATAATAAATAATTGTCCTTTTCCCTTTAGTCCAGGTGTGCCCCACCTGATCCCTGTGGCAGAGAAAGAAGGCAGAGGAAGTGTGGGCAGCACCTGTACAGCTCAGAGTCTTTCATCCAGTCCTTTCCCAGGGCTGAAAACTGGAACAGCAGAGGTGAGAACTGAGAGGTAAAAGAAGGATGTGAGGAGACAGGGAAATCTGACCCATTTGTTTGCAAAAGAAAAGTGTAGGTTTCCTCAGCAATGAGCAAACTCACTATCCACTCTAGGCAAAGGACAGGAACATCTAATTTTCCCTCAAATCTTTCTCTCTCCCTGTGAAGATAAAGGAGGATTCCTCACTGAGATTTCCACCTTTTTTAACTCCCTTACATGCCTGAGACACACAGCCCCTGAATTACAACTCAGGCTAACTCAGTGCCCTAACTAGTGGGTCATCAAGAGCACAAAGATCTGATCTGGGCAGTCAGGCTCTGGTTCCTTACACAGACAACACAGAGCAGCAGAGCCCAACACTCAGATCATCAGAAACAAGGGCCAAATGCATCAGTTATGGAAAATTTTCTTCACTGGCTAAAAGAAGCAGCAGAGTATCCCCTCATATCCACCACTGTCAGTCAGCAAAGCAGAAGGGGCAGTGGGGGTTGTTTCAGAGGAGGTTTTCTCCTAAAAAATGGCCAGCTTGGAGGAGAGGCAAGCAACAAGGTTTATAGCAATAACAGAGGGGAGAAGATTTGTGCCTGCAACACCAGAGCTCTTCTTCCAGATTGTTTTGTACATTATTAACCCACAGTAAGGGCTTTGTGGCTTCAGAGATTCACTGTCCTTGTATTACATCACATCAGGTACAACATTTACAGGCTTTTTAAAAAATCAGCCTAAAAGCAGCACTGGTGTTTTTGGAAGCTCTTACCAATAAGGGAGCCTCACAAAGACTCTTAGGAAGGGGGATTTGCAGGGGATTAGGATTAAGCCAGTTTCAGTTACTGAAAAGTGAACTTCTGCCCAGGGAATTAGGGCTGGGTTAGCTAATTATTTGGCTTTCTTTTTGCTTGTATCTTTCACTACCAAACATTAGAGCAGGCTAGGGAGACAAAGAAAGGAAGCCAGACCTTCTGCAGCCAACAGGGCCACACACTGCCTGAATGAACATAATGTGATGGGAAAGAGAAACCCTCAGAGAATGTCCCCATGTAGCCCTCTAGGCAAGAATTCCAAGGAGCAGGGTCACTCCCAGGGCAAGAACACTTTGAGGCTGAGGGAGAAGGGAAGATGAACCTCCACCACTTCCTTTGAAGAGGTGCACAGGGTCCCTTGACCATGGTCATTACAGAGACCAGGAGAGCACAAGGGACACTGTCCAAGGGTGACTTGTGACACAGCTCACTCCACACCACATCACACTTATTGCTGCTATGCTAAGTGAAATGTGAGGATGCAACCTTAAGAAAGCATGAATGTGCCAAGAATGGGCCACTGTCTAATGGATAAAGGGATCGACTGGGTTTCTGGGGTCCCAGCTATGTCACTGAACTACTTTGTGGTGCTCTGGAAGTCTTCCTTTGTTTCATTTAACTTCCCATTCTGTCCTCTCCCATTATGCCCCAGATATTGTCCCTGAAAGTCTCACCAGCTGCTCCTACAGCACCTGTTTTGCCTCTAGTAGGAGAGTACCAATACCTCAGCACCAAAATTAATACTTTTCAAATCCACTCTCTGCTGCAGTTGCCTTACAGTCTGCAGCACAAAGAACACACACCCACATGAAGACTAACACAGATTCTGAAAACTGTTAGGCAGGTTTTGGAGAATACATGAGCTAGGGGAGTCACACAGAGAAATGCTGTCTCTCATGATCCATCCAGTCTTTGCAGGAGGGCTGTATCATGCATTGCCCTCTGTGCAAAGGTGTTATGGTAATGGAAAAAATAAATTTGAAGTTCAATTCCCACGTTCAACAAAAAAATCTCTCCTGGTTTCAATAAACTTCACCTGCTTTTCAGTGCAGGGGAAGTTTAACAGCTGCCCACTGTTTGTCTTTGATTTTCTCACTTGCAAGACTTTATTTCAAAATCCCAAGAATGGTCTATTCTGCTGTAGGTAACGTGAAAAGGGCCCATTTAGTTGAAATTAACCAAAGAGAAATTAATTTCACTCATGTAAAACAGCTTATCATGACAAAGTGAAAGCTTAAGCCAGAAAGGCTTCTAACCTCATAAACCACAAGCCTCTAACAAGGAAATAATCAAGAGACTTTTATAATCCAGCTCTTTGCAGAACAGCCACTGGAGTATATCAGGCCCCCTGAGTCACCCTGGAAGAAAAAAACCACAGTAGAGCAGTTTGAGGAGCTAAAACTTAACAGAATTATTCACTTCCAGAGCCTTATAAATACTGATTGCTGGAGTAGACAGAGCTTGATCAAATGTTAAGCTCAAGAACTGGCATCATTCCTGACACTGGGCACTATTTCAGCCAGAACCCATTAGGTCATTTAGGGCTAAATCCAGGCAAGTATTTTATGTATTTGACCCTCAACTCAGGCAAGATAAACTGCTTTTGAAAAAGTGATCACGCACTCACTCACATCTTGGTAGACCAGGGCCTTGGTCCATGCAGATTTGAGGCATTAAATCACCATCTCTGAGCAAGGTGAGCTCTTGTGCTTCTGCCTCCCAAAGAGGGGTCTGTGCAGATGCACCTGTTACCTGTGTCACTCTAAGAAAGGCCATGCAAGACACCAGCACTTTAATTCCACAAGAGTCAATCTAACTCCCCACACCACACAAAGGTCTAACCTTCTAATCATCTCCTTCATGCTAATACCATTCAGAATTTTACAACAACAACAACAAAGATTAGGAGCTCAGCTCCAGAGGCTGCTCTTTGGCAATTTTCCATTGCCAGATATAACTGCACTGCAGCATCTTCTTCCTTGCGGATTTCACACTACGATCATCTGACTGATGGCACTCAGTCTCATCCATCCCAGGATACCTCTGCTGTTCCATCCTCCCTCTCTGCTTTCCACAGAGAAGAGTTCAAGCCTGCCTGGGGAGACTGTGGAACTGTATCAAGGATGAGGAAGAAGGGAGAAAGTAGAATTTTATCAGACAAATCCACAAATCATCCTAAGCACCTGCTCCCATGATTAGACATAGAGCAAGCATGTGACTGTTTCAGTCTTCTGCTAATTAGAAGTGTAGTCCAAAGTGGGATATAAAATAGGGAAAATGCCAGACAGCTAATATGCTGATCATTTATTTCTATGTATGAAGAGGAAAGCCAGCACAGCTGTCTTGCTTATCATACCACACAGGTAAATCCTCCTGACTGGATACCCCCACACTGGCCTCCTCCAGCATTTGTTCCCACCTCCAGGCTCTGTGTTTTGTCTAGCAGAGAGCAGGTGAGATTGGCTGTGTGGTCTCATAAAGCAAAGTAATCTTTAGCCCAAACTTGCCTGCTTGATCCTTCTGCTTAATAAAAAGAAATAAGTCAGCTTTCAGCCCGATTTACATGGATGCTTAGAGGCATCTTGGTTCAGAAAGCAGCAGCTCAGGTGCCCCTGGCAAGCAGGGCAAGAGATGTGCTGCCCTAAGTGCCCCAAAACAGAGGAACTGGGAGAGGCACTCACATGCAGCCTTCAGCTGTTCTCTTGTTTCACCACAGCCTTCCACGTGGGCACCACAGCAGCTGAGTGGAGGGCACATGCAAAATGTGGGGATATTTAAATATAAGTCTGCCTACCTGCATAGCTGTGGGCTGAAGGAACTAGAACCCATTAAAAAAATTTTAAAAAGTTATTTCTGTGGGTAAGGATCAAAAGAAAAATGCAATATTTCCACACTTCCAAACTTGTTTTCACTAGGGACGTTTCCTGACTCCCAAAGCAAGGTGCTAGGGTAGCTACAACCTTAGGACAGCTGACACAGAAATCCCTGGGCTGTCCTATATGGAGTAGGTTCTTGTCCATGAATTCCCTATCACAGGCAACTGCCATAACTACTGCAGTCTTATCACAGAGTCATTTACGTTGGAAAAAACCTCCAAGACCATCAAGTCCAACCTTTGACCAATCACCACCTTGTCAAATAGACCATAGCTCTAAGTGCCATGTCCAGGTCGTTCCTTGAACGTGGTGAAGATCAGGAAATATCTCATACACCAAAGGGATGTTTCACAGGATAGAAGAGCTTCAAATGGGGGATTCAAAAAGAAATTGACTCTACAAATTGGGCCTTCAGGCACTCGTATAGGGCTCTTCCAGCTTCAAGGCAAGCATCTAAAGAGAATGTTCATGCTAAAAAAAGCATAAAGAGAAAGAGTTAGCATCTCTGATTCTGAAAAAGTTAAAGGATATTCAAAGCCAAAAGTCTCAAAACATTTCATGACATACAGATTTGTTCTCTGTCCCTCCCTGTCCAGGAGGTCTCAACATCCCAAATCCCCATGTTGCCTTTGAAGTACCAGCCTTAACTTACATGAGCCACTGTTTTCCAGATATCAAATTAAGTCAGGATAATTAACTGAAGAACAGTGAATAAATACCTGCTTAGACTAATACTGTTCTCTTTCTCATACAGAGAGGCCAAGTTAGCCCAACATGGATGATCCCATCTATCACTAACAAGTTGTTCCACATTTACTGAAGACTTGATCATGGGTGACTAAGTGACTTGTTTGAAACTGGGACAGCATTGATTTGTAAGTGGAGAAAAGATCAGAGACCTCTATTAGTATTCCCCCTGCCTGGCTGCAGTGATTCCCAACCATAAAGGAAGGGAGATTTTCTCTGTGTTTTTTCACCCCCCTGTCACAACAAGAGTTTTAACTAGACTTCAAGTAATGTTTGGATGCAAAACAGATGTCGCTTCCTCCTCATATCCCCCTGAAGGAATTCAGTGCTGTTTTCATGTGTGCTGTCTCCCAGGATCCTGGGGATATCCAATTTCCCATTCAAACACAGGCAATAGAAAAAGCTGAAAGGCAGATTTTTGTGGATTTCTCTTCTGTCCCATGCCTGAACCTGTAACATGAATGAGGCTTTTGGTAGCTTTGTCCTTCCTTTTTAATAACTACTTCATTTACCTCTTACAAAAGCCAGTCCTTCCTCATTGCAAACTCCTAATAAGATTCCTCCCACATCACTGAAGCCCAGTTGTGCCCAGAAACTGGGTTATTCAGGAAACAAAAAGTTTGGATTACAGAACTGCTGGCATTCAATGCCAGTGTGCCCCACCCCACACAGCTCAGCTCTTCAGCTGGTAGAGATCCTCTTCTACACTTCCACAGTGGCATTGAATGCCAGCAGGCACGTACTTTCCCTCCCCACACAGTTTACAACTTTGGGAAAGAGAAATCTCTTAGGTGAGAAACTGAAATTCTGCTGAGCCAATAGGCCATTCCACCTCATGCAATCACTACGTGCCCTTGTCAAAAGTCCTTCTCCAGCTCTTTTGTAGCTCCTTTAGGTACTGAAAGCTGCTGCAAGGTGTCCTCAAAGCCTTCTCTCCATCAGGCTGAACAGACCCAACTCACTCAGCCTGTCTCCACAGCAGAGCTGCTCCCTCTGATCCCCTCATGGCCTCCTCTGGACTCATTCCAACAGGTCCACATCCTTCCTGTACAGGGAGCCCCAGAGCTGGATGCAGCCCTGCTTGTGGGGTGTCACAGGAGCAGAGCAGAGGAGCAGAAACCTCTCCCTTGATCTGCTGCCCGCTCTGCTTCTGATGCAGCCAAGGACATGTTTGGCTTTCTGGGCTGTGAGTGCACTTTGGCAGGTCACTTTTGAGCTTTTCATCCACCAGCACCCAAAATCCTTGTCCCCAAGGCTGCTCTCAATCCATCGACTGCCCAGCTTGTATTTGTGCCTGGGATGGCCCTGATCCAGGTGCAGGATTTTTGTTTGGCCTTGTTGAACTTCATGAGGTTCACACGTGCTCACCTCTCAAGCCTGTCCAGGCCCCTCAGGATGGCATCCCTTCCCTCCAGCGTGTCACCTGCACCACACAGATCAGTGTCACCAGCGAACCTGCTGAGGGTGCCTCAGTCCCACTCTTCAAGTCATTGACAAAATGGTAAAAAGTGGCAATCCCAATACCAACCCCTGAGGAATCACACTCATCACTGGTCTCCACTTGGATATTCAGCCATTTTCCACAACTCTTTGAGTGTGACCATCCAGAGTATTTTTTATCCATTCAGTGATCCATCTATCAAATCCATGTCTTTCCAGTTTGGAGACAAGGATGTCATGTGGGGCAGTGTCAAATGCCTTGCACAAGTCCAGGTAGATTACATCAGTTGTGCTTCCCTCGTCCACTCTGCTGTAACCTCATTACAGAGGGTCACCAAATTTGCATGCATAATATGCCTGTAGTGAAGCCTCATTTTTGGAAAAATGGTGAATTCCCCCTTCTGTCCCAGGCTCCCTCTCAAGCCACAGAGGCACTTTAGCTGTTATGAGCAGCAGCTGAAAACCTGCACTTTTTTCTTTTTTTTTAAATGAATGTTTCCCCCTTTTATTTTCTTAAGGAAAGTTGCCTCCTTTTCCACATCCAGATGCATTAAATAAAGGAAATGGAGGGATTTACTACCCCTATAAGTGCAGGGTCTAATTCAGTCTTACCATCTGATTCAGAACAGACAATAGAGGCAGAGATGAAGAGGAGAGAGAGAGATGAAATTACTTCGGGAGTTCACGTTGCAATTCAGTGAAAGTTACAGGGAGCAGAAGCCCAGCCTTGTGCCCTCCTGATACTGCTCTACCCATCTAACCATTAGACCATGAAATCTCCATTTTTTTTCATGGCTGAGAAGAGTTTGAGGGCTCTAAGCAGTAATAATAGGAATAATCCATTTGAGTATCCTAATTACAAACTTTGATTTGGGCCTCTTACTGCAGTAGTATAGCTGTGCCAGGTCACAGTGTTTCTGACACTGTGTCACACATAGACATGAGTTCTAACAAGCTCCCTTCAGCCTACTTCCATCAGCTTTGATGTGTTCTTACACCAAAAAATGAGTCAAAAGAAGGAGAGCAGCATTTGGCTACTCAGCATTTTGGCCACTTTGAATTTGGCTGCTCAGTGCAACCCTGACAGCTTTGTAATAAACACAGCAAATGTTTTGGAAAGACAGGCAGGACTTAGTGCTCGTTTCCTTGATCTGGGACTGTTTGATTTCCATTTATCACACTCACACAAAGCAAGGTGTGCAGACAATGCAAGGCAGGGAGAAGATTTCAAAGCAAATTCCTCTCCACAAGGGAGCGTGGGGTCCCCTCAGAAAGGAGCTGTTCCACTTGTCAGGCCAATTAGCGGCAGCTCCGCTGCTTTGGAGGGAGAGGTGGGGGAGAGGGTCTGGTGGGGAGAGGAATGAAACCCCTGCACAATTCTTTGAATCACCCCTGTAATGTCCTGGGAAAATACGCATGCACCAACATCTCCTATTTCCTCAGACAGTCAGCCCAAGTGAGGGGGCTGCCAAGGAACACTGGGTTCATAGAAAGCCCAGTTCATGACTCTACATTGACAAGCAGTGAGGGACCTCCTCTAGCACTTGCCATGGAAAATCAGGGAGAAAGGCAATGCACTTCAACTGCTTTTCCAGACCTCCAAGCCTTTGACAGTTCTCCCCAGTAATAAGCAATGTGGATCAGTCATTCACAAGGAGCCAAGCACTAGCACCTAAATTAGAAGTCTCATGAGGAGCAGCTGAGGGAGCTGGGGGGCTCAGCCTGGAAATAAAGGAAGCTCAGGAGGGTCCTTATTGCTCTGTACAGCTACCTGGAAGGAGCTTGTAGTGTGGTAGGGGTTGATATCTCCCATCAGTGACAGGATGAGAGGAAATGGATGGCTTCAAGTTGTGCCAGGGGAGGTTTAGATTGGATATGAGAAAAATTTCTTTTACAAAAAAGGTTGTAAAGTATTCACAGAACAGGTTGTCCAGGGAAGTGCTGGAGTCACCATTCAACCCTGAAAGCATTCCAAAAAATGTGTGGATATGGCACCTAAGAACATGGTTTAGTGCTGAACATGATGGCACTGCTGGGTTGATGTTGGGACTTAATGATCTGAATGGTCTTTTCCAACCTCTAGCAATTTTATTATTCTAGAAGGAATGATCTGAATGGTCTTTTCCAACCTCTAGCAATTTTATTATTCTAGAAGGAACAAAGCAAATCAACTTCTTGCCAACCATTAAAACAACTGAAGTAAAGCTAGTACTTGCAAACACTCCATGGAACTAAGAATGGCAGCTCTGAGGACCACTGACTCTCTGGAAACACTGGTCCAAGCTTTCGTGTGGCACCAAGTTATTTTTTAAGCAGTCTGGCTTCATGAATATGTGACACTTGGGATATTTCCTCACCAAGTTGCCCTTAGATCATGAGAGAAGGACCAGAGGAACTGTTCCTTCTTCCAGAAAGGGCAAACACATCAGAGCTGAAGGCTACACAAAGTTAGCCCGATCCCTGAGCTCCTGAAGAGAACAACACATTAATGATTGTTAACATGATATTATCTGTGTGCACACTCTTACCCAGGGGCAGCCTTGGTGCTCTGTGTGAGGCTGTTCACAGAATTTTACCCTCTGCAATGGCAGCACCAGTGGAGCTGGTGAGGTTAGAGGCAGTTCCAAGAGCATTCTAAATTTTAGGTTGTGCTCAAGGCCTTGCTTATCTCACAGCTTTTTCCTTCTGCCCATCTATCCCGTTCACCGTTGCTGTAATGCCATAACACTGACACTGCCTGGAGATCTCTAAAAGGCAGCTCCCAGCCTCCTGCAGCTGCTGTGACTGCAGCACACCCTGCACAGAAACAGCTCCTGCAGCTGCCACACCATGCAGTCACCCCTGGGTACACACGGGCCCCGCCGGAGACTCCGTAATCTTCAGCTGACCTGGGTGATTCCGACCCTCTTTGGGCTTCACATATTTGCAATATGACAATGAAGGGGGCCCTGATCACCGGGGTTTCTTGCACAGCCTCAAAAATAATTAGTGGTGGATGCCATCCTCTTGCCCTGAGACAGCTGACCTGGCCTGGCCTTGGCTATGTGGTTAAACCCTTGTAACCTTCACAGCAGCCCCCTGGGCCTATGTGCCCATCCTTAATTCCAGAAACTGGACTCAAACTGCTTAGGAAAGTGCCAAGGTACCTGTCTGACAGTATGACTATCAAAACACCTCGGAACTATGGTCAGGATCCATGATTTCATCTATAAATCACAAGGGAAAAACAAGGCAGAGAGAGGATACAGCCAATACCAAAACTATGGCTTAGCAGGAACTTCTCAGGAACACTTTAGTTGTTATTGTACTTTGTGCAGAGTTTAAAAGAGACTGGAGGATATCCATCCCCAAAATCTGTGGCAAATAATAAAATCCAGGAAGAATTATGGCTTATAAAGACAGAACTCAGCACTTCAAAATATCACCTGCACACCGAAGCATTCCCACATTGCCAGAAAATAACATTAAAGAACAATGATATTGCACTCACAAAAGCAGGTTCCATTGTCTGAAGGTATATCTTAATTTCTGTATTATTCATCATCAGAAAAAGGGCTGTGAATATTTCCAACAGCATGGACCTGTCTGTTAATTTGATTTCATCCCCTAGATGGACTATTATTGGGGTAGATGTTTGGTCTGAACTCATAAAAACAGATTCAGGGCTCCAGCTGAGTATATGTGAACATTTCTGCCTGCACAAGCAACAGCTATTTTTCAGGCTGAACTGCCATCTTTTATAATCTCCATTATTGATTTTAGTGTTGGTTAAAAAACTCCTAAAGCACTTAAAAATTCATTGTGACCAAAGGCCCCTGTCTTAGATTATTTTAAAAAAATATATTAAAACACATGACTGTGCACTTTGTTATTGATTTTTCTTTTCTTATCACTTTTCCTCTTTTTTTTAAGCTTTTTGAGAAAAAGTTTTTTGGTTTGTTTTCTTAATTTAAATTTGTCACCTTATTCAAAATTTTCAATTTCAAAAACAGGGGTGGGAAAAAACTCATAGAAAAAAAAAAGGAACTTGTAGAACCCATTTTCCTTTTTATTTAAAATAAAACCTGTGTCTGTTCCTTGGCATTATGTTTTACAATGAGATGTTTTTCCACCACCACAATAATAATTAACACTTTTGAGTAGTGCAGCACTGAACATTTGCAAAGTCCAGCACTGAACAGTCTGTAGTTCTCTCCATCAAACCTCCTGCCAGGATCTGCTGAGCTGCATCTGTGCACAGCCAGCTCTCCCTTAGGAAGCAGAGCCTTTCCAGGCAAAGCCCTGCTTTCCCAAGGCCAGGGGAGGCACATCCAGGCCAGGCAGGGCCGGAGGGAGGAGAAGCAGCTGGAGCAGGGGAGCAGCAGGAGCTCTGCTGCCCATGGGCCAGGGGTTCTCCTCTTTCAGGACTTCCCTTTGAAAGCTGTCAGAGCCAGAAGAGAGTGGCCTATTCAGGTTCCAAATGCAGAGGGTCTCTTTGGCAGAAGTATTTTTAATCAGCAAAGAGCAAATCTTAGCACCGCGTGCAGCCCAATTACGGAGGTTTCAAAGCCAAGCAGCGCCGCTAAGGCTGTTTAGCCAGAGCTCCACCTAACACAGGCCTGAGGTGTTCACATGGCAAACCTTTCACTGAAGCTCAACAACTTCAAAAAGAAGCATTCACTAAGCAGACCCTTGAGCTTCAGATTGAAAAGCTCCAAACAAGCAAAAAATCTGTGGCATATCTTCATAAGCTACACTAACAGTTAATTACCCTGCTTGTTAAATGCTCATGTCTTGTTTCCAGTGAGCGTTACTCACAACTGGATACAGGCCCAGGCACTCTGTAGCTGAGGTAAATTAGTGTATTTTTCTCCTCTCAGTTCCTTTCCCTACACTTCTGGAATACGAAATGAGATCCACTCATGGTAATTGAACTGTTGACAAGTCTTCCCAGCCAGGGACATAAAATTAGTGTTGCTAACCTTCATAATTTAAATTACAAACCCAACGGTAATTGGTGTTTTTCTTGGAGCTCCATCTCCTGGAGACAGGTGATTATGGGAGAACCCTTATTTTACTTACTTTTAAAATACATTTTAGACACCATGGAAAAATCTAGAAGTGATTTGAGTAACCCCAGCAGATGTATGGGTACAACCACAGACAGATTGAATTGATTCTAACTTTACTTATTTCTCAATAGGTAATTATTATTGCTATAGCAGATGTCATGATTTGCTGTCGTTGAATGTTTGGAGGGAGAGAAACTGCAGTTATCCCCAAGACAAGTAAAGGCTGAGACTATCAAAAGAACCAAAAAGCCCTTCTTCTGGAGCTCAGGAAAAAAGAGGTGCCGTGAGTTTTGAGGCTTGGACAGTCACCACTGGCAGAAATGACACAGGCACCAAGGGAGCTCACATCAGCACTGCTGGTAGCTCTGGGAGATCAACATCAACTCTCATCGCTGGAAACATCCCAAGTCTGCTTTGCCAAAGGAAATCTTCTCTAGCCAAGAAGACCTATGAAAATTCTTCCCTGTGAGTGTGGTGAGGCCCTGGCACAGGCTGCCCAGAGAAGCTGTGTATACCTCATCCCTGACAGTGCTCAAGGCCAGGCTGGAAGGGACTCTGAGCAACTAAGTCTAGAGGAAGGTGTCCCTGCCCTTGACAGAGAGCATGGAAATAAATGATCTTTAAGGTCCCTTCCCACCTCAACTATTCTGTGTTTCTATAGCTCTATGCAGGATCAGCTGAGATGCAGAAAAATCAGCATGCTCCTGATCTGAGTGTGTCAAGGTTAGATGCACATCCTGCATATTAAAAAGTCCTGATATTAAAAAGCAAGTGTTGGCACAAGACATGCAAGCTCTACACAGCAACTGGGAAATGATGACTACTATAAACTATTGCTGCTTCTACTTAATGATGATTCATTAATTGAAAAGGGTTTGTGTTACTCTATTATTTGAATTTGTTATTTGATTTGAACTAGTAAGTTCAACAGAAGACCACAGAGATCTGATTGAAGCTTCCATACAGGCTAGTCCATGTGGATGCTGAAAACCAAGACAAATGTCTTTTATAACACAAGGTGACCTCCATGGTTTAGTAAAAGGCAGCACCAAGTAATCTGCAAGGGCATACAGGATGTTCAGCTTTCACATTCCTCACATGTTTTTCTTCTTCTGAATCTGCACTGTCAATGTTTGTCTCCCAGTTGAATTTGCCTCAAGGGTAATATAACAATCCTCAGGTTCCCTAATGCACTGGGTTAAGTCAGGCCAATTCAATCAGTCTCCCACTGAGCTCAGACAAACAGCCCACCCCAGGCAGGGGGGAGCCCACTACTCTGAGAATGACTCCACACTATTACCAGCAGTTGACACCCTCTTCTGTCAATAAAGTGACATTCTCTAGTGTCTGCTGTAAGCACGGAAGGTGTTTTCTCCCGGGAATTCAGCCTCCCCTGCTCAGTAGGAGAAAAATCTTTGCTCACATAAAGCAAATTTCTGCATTATTTTTGACTATTCAATGAAAATGTCTATTCACTCAAGGCTTGGTAAACAGATTATTTCCTGAATAAGTGCTCTGCAGAAGACCATTTGACAGATTTGCTCTTCCTTAGATGTGGTCCCAGGAGACACTGTCAAAGGTCTCCTCTGACTAAATGCTGATTTTCAGCACTGTAAATGCTTCATCCTTTTTGCTTGTATTTGCTTTCAGTGTGTGGCAGGCAGAAGATAATCCCACAGTGGGGATGTGGTGCATAATCTCCCCATGTTTTTATGTGATTTTCCCATTTACCTCTGTGCTGTACAAAGTCCTACCTTACCTGCTCAAGCCTCATCATTCGCAGAAAAATTTCCCCACTGAGTCTTCACTCGGCTGAAATCCCTTTGATTACCCTTGGTATTCAGGTAGCACATACCTATAAAAGGTTTAATTTGCTTTAATTTATTAACTCTGATTTCCCTTTATCTCAAAATACAGTGCAGGGGAAAAATAACTAACTTCCACCTATGCTGCTTCTTCAGCAATGGCATCAAATAAGAGTCTACCATAAATCTCTAACTTACAAACACATTTTAAAAGCACCATTAATCCTTTTAGAAGTCTAAAAATAAGTTAAATATTAACTTTATACATACATGTTTTAAAAGTTTATGCTACTTTGGCTTTTTGTTTCAAAAGTGATTTTTGTGAAAACAAGAGATGTTTTCAAATAAGAAATTCCAATTTGATTTTTCTGAACTGCTGCTCTGTTTTATGTAAAACTACATAAATAATTGATTTAGTTATTATATATGTAATTATATTTTTATATTGATATATTTATATATTATAAATGTATATTTTTAAAAAAAAAACAAAATTTAAGATTTCCAGAGAATCATTAAATATTATTTGAGTCTCAATCTCCTTTACAATGGCAATGGACAGCATAAATACCTCAAAACAGAGAGGGATAAGTGAGAAACCCAGGATTGCTTTAAAGGTAGAGTAAAAAGCATGTATCCTCCTCCTAGAACTGTCAGATGGTATCAGCTTCTGGCCACATTTGCAAATGGGAGATGATAGTGTAGAATGACAGTCCCTAGCTGCACTTGATCAAGAAGGCATTTTCAGCAGAGACAGCTGAAAACACAGCAGGATTGATGAGAAAGGCAAACTTCCCAAAGGCATTGCAGAGGCATCAGGCACCTGTGTGCTTTATTGACAGGGCGGGCTTTGGCTCAGGAGAATAGCAGGCATATTTCATCTTCATGTCAAAAGTGGCACTAAAGGGTAGAGAGTTACCTCAGGAACAAAACTACAGTCTTTAATCATCCCCATCTCCATTGTCTTGGTCACTGGAGCTGGATTCAATAACTTCACCCTTGTGTTCTTCCTCCCCACTTCCACCGTGCTGACTTGGAAAGGTCGGGGACTCCAGCCCTCGTTCTAAAGGTGGCAATTACACAAACTGGCAACACCAACAGGTTCTCAGGGTTCCAGGTCAAGTAACACCAGAGAATAAGAAGGAGATATTAATTATAGAGAGTGGATAATTGCTTCCTTAGCAGCTAATCCTCCCATTTATCCACCCAAAAGGTCAGATACAGAAACCCAACACCCTTTCAAAGTACAGTGAATAATCTGCCCTTGTGGCCCTGTGCCAGAACTCTTGGCTGTGCATTAATCTGGACTACTCAGGAGCAAAGAGTCTGTGTCAGCATTTAAAGAAAATGTAAACACTCTTCTTTCTTCCTGGCCACCTGAAATAGGCACCTTAAAACAATCAGGAACAGGCATAAATGCAATTCATCACAGCCCATTTCTGTTGTTTAGCCAAGACAAGCAATATCTCATTATGCAAAGACAAGGCAAAACACGAGGGCTGCCAGTCAGTCTCCACATAAACTGGTGTGAGGCACAACTGTGTTTAAATAAAGATCTGCTGGCTGAGACATTAATTTCCTACGATGGATCCTATTGATCAACCACCTTGGATGTACAAGGTGTGCAGAAAGTCACAGCAAGGTCTTTCAGGCAAAATATTCCTGGTCTTTCACCACTCTTGGAGGAAACCATAGCACCCATCACACAAGCAGACTTGCCCCACTATCTCTAGCTCTTACCTCCAAACCATGAGCTCCATTTTATTCCATGCCCAGGCCTTCTCACAAGGCAGGCAGAGGGACAACAAGCCACATAGTGAGGAAAAAACCATGGGGCCAGGAAACAGCTGGAAATCTGCTCTCTACTGTGATCCCTTCCACAACTCCTACATGCATTTCTCTTATCCCGACTGCTGAACAAGACCACACTTCTGAATTAATACAAAATTAAACCCATCAAACTCACTTTTAACAACTTTGAACACATGGAGGAAGTTCTTGTATTACAATGCTCAGCATTTTGAATCAAAAAAGCCATAAAGTCAGATTTCCTTTTTGGTAGGATTAGAGTCCCACAGCAAAGTTTTGTTCCATTTCTTATTCCAAAGCCAAACCATCCTGTGACTTTAAGACCCAGATTTAATACAATATTTGGCTCTCCAATCCTGCTTGGAATCCTTACTTGCCACCAAAACACAACCAAGAAGCCAGGAGTTTAAGCAAGAGCTAAAGTGCTACTTGGTTAAGATCCAACTTAAGTCTCAGTTCTTCAAAGCCTCTTTGGAGGAACTGACTTCTGGAGCTGCATCTCACTCCTTGATGACCATTAAAGCAACAATAACAAAACTGAATGTGGTAGAAGCTAAAGTCCAGCCCTCCCCAGGTAAGGAGGCACCATTGCAGAGCAGTATTTTCACACAAGAAACCGCCTCAGACCAGGAAAGAGCAAGGCAACTTTGCCTTATTTCCTGCAATACCTAGACAGCTCAAATAAGCCTCAATAGATTTTTATACAAAATTGGAGAAACAAAGCAATGGGGCTCACACTAAAGAGCTGAATGAATGCATCAGGCAGACAAAATTATGTTCTCCATAACATTTTTAAATTATGTAATATATTTTATTTCATTTGTTGTCAACAAGTCTCTTTTTTTTCTTTCTTGATGGCACCTTTTGCTCCCCACACAGACTGGAATATCAATTTGTTACAGGAAAACAGAAACTTTTTGGTTTTGATATTTAACATCAGCAGTTCATTTGGCACACAAGGACAGTATTCTATTTCCCAGTCCCTGTTCTGCTTACTAATCAGAAAGTGACTGAAGAGCTGGGGACAGCCAGTGCCTCAGCAGCAGCTGAGATACAGGCAGAGACACAGCCTGCACTTCCCTCTTTAGTTACATCTCTGCTGCCTTGGAAAGAATGAGCAGGAGGGAAAACTTCACAGCCTCGGATCTGGGCAGAATTTGATCTTCCCTTCAACACAGGAAACACTATAGAATCAAACTCCATAAATAACAAATCCAGGCCAATTTTCAGCTACAATCTTCTGGCAAAAAACTTCACTATCTGAAAAGTGCCAACTTTGAACTACATGTTTAAGGTGTTCCCCCAAGTTTTAGACTTTTTAAAAGTCCTTTTTAAAAGTCCTTTCCCTCACCCTGCTTGTGAGTCAGTCTCTGCCTGCAACATTCCTCAGAGAAATGCCTTTGTTTTCTTTCCTGTGAGGAAAACGCCTGCCATACAGTGGGCACTGCCACGCCTGCTAAGTTGGCACTTTGTTATGCTTTCCACTCCAACAGCTCCCTGCAAGCCGTCAGCTCCAAAGCAAGCTACAGAGGCTGCCAATTAATTTACTGGGCCATTAATCAATGTGTTCTATCCCAGTAACTTTCAAACAGAAAGAAGCTGTGCAGGACCAGAGCAGAGGTGCCAGACTGCCCATGCTTGGCTGAGCTGTACTTAGTTCAGCTTCTTCTAAGGGTAGAAAGGAAGAGGAGAGTTTGGAAAGCAGCTGGGAGGACTCCAGTAGATGTACAGTGGTACATTAAAATCAGATGGTTGAAGCTATTTTCCTGCTTCCTCTCCTATGATGGAAACATCCAATTCACCCCAGAAATTGCCAGTTCTTACTGTGGTTAGTTGAAGAGGTGCCCAACCTTTGGCTAGGGCAAGTCAAACAAGCTGCTTATTCCAAACAGCTCTATTTACAATGTGAGCACAAACCAGATGCAGGACAGGACATGAAAATCATATCTGAATCCCAAAATCCACACGTCTGTCCTGTATATACAAGTGACAGAAGTATTTCGTATCAAATGACACTTGGACAAGTGTCCATCAGGTGACATGGGATCAAAAGACTCGCCCTGTAAGACTGCCACAGGTCACAATAACAGTTCAGGTGTCCAGAAGCTATTCCCTGTTCACACATTTAGTGGACTCAGGAAAGATGATGTCTGGGAGCAGAGAAGGTCAATTTTTCTGGCAGAGACCTCCACTGCAGGAAATTTGGGACAGATCTAAATGTCTGCCCTCCTGACCACAGGTCCCCAGACACGCAGCATACTCACATCTTACTTCCAGCCAAACCACTGGGGCTAGCAAAACTTTACTTCAGGTCACTGGGCTGGCAGAGAAGTGTGGGAGCCCTCCTCTGCCTGGGGGTGCAGGGTACAGGGCTGGGCACAGAGGTCACCTGCTTCAGGCACACGATGGCAACCACCAGCACCCCAAACACAACCCATCCCTTCTGTGAGGGACCCACAGTGCTGAACTGTCCCAGGACCACCAATGGAGTGCTCACGGGGGCTAAGTCCAGTTAATGTTTATGTGGGGTTTAACCTGACCACTTCCTTCCAGGCTTTTACTACCAGCCCGATCTGAATTTCCACTGTTCATTGACACAAGCGTTACCAGAGAGAGGAGCATTGAATGTCTCCAAGCCCATTCACCCTCCACCTCACAAGGTACAGGGGCGGGTCCTGTATAAACAGGTTTTTTGTTTGAGGGAGCAGAGCCTGACCTTTCCCCTTCGGGGGAACAGCAGGCTTCAATCAAACCTTGCTGAGGGTTGGGGCTATTTTCCCTTCTTGAGGGTCAGGGTGATGCTTGAACTTTCCTTGCCTCAGCTTCCCCACCCACCCCATCAATCTCCCCTCTGCCCTGTGACATCTGGGGCCACTTTGATTTACAACGGCCCTCCCCACAGCTGCATCTTGATGGGGACTTTCCTTGACACTGGTGAGTGCCTCTGCTCACTTGAGTGCCTGGCAGCCATGTCCCCTTACGGCAGCAGAACCCACACACTTTGCAGAAGGATGAAATCTCTTGCCAAATTAACATTTTCCACATTAAATTCTACATGGCCTGCTCTTAGGAAGGCATTAGGTTGGAAATGGCTAAGCTGTATGTATTGTGTCAAAGTGCTGCTGTGTGCATTGGCATTTATGGGTAAAAAAAGTGATGATTTTTACCAATGATAATGTAAATAGGACTCAAGATGGGGGCTAAGAAACTAAAGCCCTTATTGCTCTTTGGGGATGGAAAGGATGCAGCTGTGTTTAACCTGAGGCACTCTCAGGTTGTACACAGATCATTATCACTGCATCGTCGCTGCCATTAGACCCACATTGCTGTCCATTTGCTGAAAATCCAGCCCCTAGAACTTTCATAACACCAAACACACTAAACCAGTGTGAAAAAGTTCCTCCTTTCCCTTTTGCCAGGAAATACAAGTGCTGACTGGCTGTGACCCGGTTACAAGTACATTTTTCAAAAAGGCTTCTTATCATAAATTTACTTTTCATTATTTCATGGCCAGATGAAGCATGGCCATTGCTTTAGAGACTGAGAGCTCTTATCAGACTGTTCCAAGTTTGGGCACTCCTCAGTAGAACTGTCGTAATGGCCCAGAGCCCAGAACAAGCTTTTTCCTGTGCTGATGCTCACTAAAAGAAAATAGCACTGGGGTGTTGCCAGGTGAGGTGGCCAGAGTGTGCAATTGGACTGCCTCAGATTTTGTTTTAGGCAGTTCAGGCAAGCTTGGAAAAGACTGCTTATTGTTTTTTTCCTGGAAAAATATTAGTGAGGGTAGGTCACAGAGGTAAGGAATGAGTGTTTGTGTTGAGCATGGAGCAAAGCGGAAGGGACAAGGGCTCCACCCAACTTCTTGCCGTGGGTATCTCTTGGGCCAGAGCCCTGCAGAGACTCAGGATGGAAAGTCCCTGCCTCAGCTGATGCATCAGTGTGTACCAAGAACACAAAAATGAGTGGAAATTAAAGGAGCCACTGAGTCCTTTGTAAAAGCAAAATCTGGTGACAATATCTCAGGCTGGGCCAAGTCAAAGCAGAGATGTTCCCATCTCAGAGGTCACACTTGAAAACTACAGGTTTTTTTCTTCTCTATTCTTTCATCCCCCAAACCTCTATCTCTTGCTTGCTTCCATAAGGATGAGAAGACTAATCTCAGAAAATGAAGAGCTGAGCCCAAAGCATTGTGCTGAAAGCCTACAATCTCATCCCCAAAACAAGTATCAGTATTTCTGAAGCTAAAATCTTACATATTTGTGGATAAGGGGACACCATAAACACAACTTTCCCCACAGAGATATTTAAATTATCAATCTCTTCTAAAAGAATGAGATGTCAGGATTATTTCTTCTTTCTCAGCCACTAATCATCCAAGCACATCGATATAATGCCAGTACCTCATTAACTTCTGCTGGAAGACTGTCTCTTACTGCCCAAAACTGGTCAAAAAGGGGGGAAAAAAATACAGCAGGCCTGGATGGATCCCACAAGTCCCCATTCAGCTGAGAAATCACAAGTTTTTTTGCTCAGAGAAATCACATGCCAACTCTTGCTACAGCTTTTGTTCTTCAAAGCTACTATTGGCTCTCCTTCCTCCCAAATTAGTGGAACCACTATGCCAGGCCATCTGGCACATCAAAATTCATCTTCACATTTTGTTATCCAACCCACTGACCCCAGTGTTTCCTCCCACTGACTAATGAGATTAGCCCATCACCTCCTAATTGCAGCAGTTACACCTTGTCTGCTTTACAGCACCCAAGAAAACAAATCCCCAGGTTGTTTCAGAGTGAATGAATGTCATTCTGTTCTTTAAACAAGCACAGCATTTCTAAGAATAGGAGATGGCACATACATCACAATGGGGAGAGTCCCTGGATGGAAAGTGAAAAATAGAAAACCCAAATACACTCATCTCAAACCACCGAGGCCAGCATGGCTCTTTGGGCTTGTTTAGCTCCATCAAAGCAGTACAGGGAGTTTTACCTGGTTTTCCTCAGGGTAAGAGAGCAACTGAAGGCTAGTGCAGCACAGACATTCCTTGTAAGGACACTGGCAGAGGGTGGTATTCCAGCTTCACACCTCACACCCCTAACAGGAAGTTTTTAGGAAGTTTTCTGAAAGAAAAGACAGTCAGAAGGAACCAGCAACCATGAATGGGATGCCAGTGATCTCTAGAAGTAGCTGTAATGAAAGTCAGATGATGCATTCTCTAGAAGTCCAAAGCAACAACTTAGGTGAGATGAAGGTCTCTGGAACAGTCAAGGAAAACAGAATTCCACTGTCAGTGGAAGAATCTGTGCCTCAGTTTCTTCATCTGCAAAACAGTGCTATTGGAATGTATTTTCTACATTCATTCTTCATGAATGACCAATGACCTCTGTGAATTCATAGATTTATTGAATGTTCTTGAACATGTTAGCTGGAGATCTGCTGGAAATTCAGGACTAGAGGAAGAAGTGGGAAGAAAAATTACAACTTTCAAGTAAAGCTAGAACATTTAGTAAAGTCACAAACAAAAAGCACCTGGCTTGTCTTGCCTTGGATGCACACCAAACCCCTAAGGTGTTTAATTTGCAGCCTTGCTTTTTACTATTGCAAGTTTTAAAGTTTCCACAGCAATCTTAAAAGCCTCATGAGACACCAATAATTATTTATCCCTGAAGTACTAGCATCAGACTGAGAACAGACTTGCTCAGAGTGCTGAAAATACAGCAAGCTTGGCTTGTGCATGGGAAGGCTGGGTCCTCTCCTCACACAGCCAGGCAAGATTAAGATGGAGAATAGTCTGGGACAGTAAATTTTCACCTCTGTCCACCAATTTTGTGCATACTCAGTCTCTGTTCAAACACACCATCAGACAGATATTTCCCACCACATTTCTGTGATAGGAGTTCCTTCCCCATGCCTAATGTCCAAGAAAACTTCTCGCCCTCATTGCACATCTCACAGGGGCTGGGCACAGCTGAGTTCTCTTATCAAATGAGGCAGACACCATCTGCATGTCAGCTTCTCCACAATGCAAACCAGGCTCATTGTCACCAGTGGGAAAAAACCCTAAATGAAGTGATTTCCCCTTGATAGCCACTCCTTCAGAGCAAAAGAGAGTGTTGACCTCCCTCTTGCTCCACCACCACCAGGCCAAGTGTTCAGGAAAAGTCCTGATCTCTCTTCCCATCCATCAGTGCTGCTGTAATGCCAATGACATACAGCTGGGATGGAGGCAGCCCTAATGTTCTTCAGAAAACTATACCAGGAAATGGGCCAGAAAGGCCCTGAAACAAGGGAGCAGGTATCTGGCCAGCCTCCCTCCCCACACAGCACTCTCTAGCTTGGGCTGCTTTGGCACACAGAAATGCAGCTCTGCACTAACCCACCAATATTGACAAGGCTGAGGAGGACTTTATAAGGCAATTCCACATCCAACAGGCATGGATACAAGGGTAATACCTTCTCACTCAGGGTACTAACAATGTCCTGCAGCCCTCTCTAACCCTACAGAAGAAAAGTGGTTTTCAACCAACAGATAAGTTTTGCAAAAAGGAACAAGTCTGAGTTTAAATAGAATTCTGAAATCTTAGAATCACAGAATAGTTTGGGTTTGAAGGGATCTTCAAAGATCACCTAGTCAAACTCCCCCAAACATTTTTCACCACATCAAGGTGCTTAAAGCCCTCTCCATCATAACCTTGAACAGGAATGGGACATCCACAACTTCTCTGGGCAACCTGTTCCAATGTCTCACTACACTGATCATAAAAAAATTCTCTCTTATGCCTAGTCTAAATTTTTCACTTTAAAGCCCTTACCTCTTGTCCTGTCATTGCAGGCCTTGGCAAAAAGTCTGTCTTTAAGTCCCCTTCTGCACTGGGGAGCAGAAGAGGGTGGACCACAGCTGCAGTGGTGAAAAAAAAGTAGCAGTGTTTAATTCTCTACCACCTCCACCAAAAAGGCAATAGGGGGACAATAGAAAAGGTAGCACAGCCCATCATCAGGCCAAGCTGACAAAGAAAATGCTCCCACCAGCCACATCTTCCTGGTGTAGGGAGGCAGCCACTTTCAGTCTTAGAGGTTGGCAACACTTGCTGTAGCTGTGTCTTATCAAAAGCATTGCAAGCAAACTTCACACGTGTGGAGATTCAACTCTCTGAGCGCTGCTTTTGAGCCTACCCCAATGTTTGGGACTGCAGCAGTGCAAATAAAGGCATCCTTTCCAAGAGAAACTTCATCAAACTAGTCACAGAAAAGATCACTCACTCAAAAGCAGAAGACAGACGGGACTATCTATCTAACCATCTGCTCAGAGTTATCTGTCTACTTTGGGAGACCTTTCTGTATCAGAAAGTCTGCAGAGAGGCAGCACTATTCATGGGGGAGTACACACATCCTTCAACTTCTCAGCCCCCAAACTATTTAGAAGTCACCAAAATTCAGGTAACTGTGGAATATGAGCTCCATGAAAACCAGCAAGGGCTCAATCTACAGTGAAAGATGTATGGAGACAATCAGGAATAATATAATGAAAAGGGACAGGCATGAAAACAGAGGCAGAGTCTCACAGATCTCAAGCTCTCACAGTGAGCTTCAGGGCTGTGTCAGCAGGGACAGGAGTTTTGTGACAGTATCTTTAATCACAGGCTCCTCTCACAGTTGAATCAGGCTTGGGGCTACAGCCTCAGACTTCAGGACACCCAAGGATTGTGGCTCCAATTGACTTGATGATATTTCATTTCACTGCATGTGATTTCTTTCCCACACGCTTCATTCCCCTCTGTGCACATAAAGGATGGAAACTTTGGCAAAAAGACTGAGAGAAATTCAGGGTGGGCATTAGTTACTATTTTTGACAGTGCTAAAACAATATATGAAAAGAGGGTTTGGGATTTTTTGTTTTGTTTTTGGTGTGGTTTTTTTGCTGTGATTTGTTGTCCCTGAGTTGCAGCTTAGAGGGGGAAAACAGAAGACAATGTTCCATCTGATGCCTCCCTGATGGAGTGACAGAGGCTGGCTCTGCCAAAGCACTGCAGAAATGGTGCTTTTGGGAGAGTATTGTTTTTATTTCAGGAGGAAAAAAAAAAAAGAGGAAGTGAGCAATCCCAGAAGGAAAGGGTCTGAATGCTTCGTCAGACTGCACCATGAAGAAAAGAGATTGCTATTGTCAAAGGATGTTTAATTGTTCTGATCTTTCTGAGAAATCTTAAAATATATCCAAAAATGTAACAAGAATAGAAAACAGATCTGTTTCTTTGGCTGCCCATTTCCAATCTGGCTGGTGAGACACAGACTACAGCTTAGCAGCGCTAATTACCCTGGTTAACCCTTGTTCTTGATAATCACATTTAATAAAAATTTAAAAAAAAAAAAAAACCAAAAAACACTTTGTACCCATCACTGTGGGCATATAGAGAAGCCAACTTTCCCTCATGTGAATAGCCCCACTGATTTTTAGTGAATTACTCACCAAGACAAGACTCCTCATCACCTCAGCATCAGCCCCCTGGCTAATCAATAGCAACTAGCTACTACAGTAACAGAGCAGGCTCATTTCCATTGGTGCCACTTTCAAATATCACACCCACACTCTGCCCTCCCTGCCAGATTGCTTCAAGCACAAACTTCCATCCAGGAGTCAAGCTCCTGGCAATACCTCCAAGATCAGAAAAGTAGGACATATGAGAAATGCAAGGGCACAAGGATTTCCTTAGGGATCAGAAAATGGCTTTTAACCCAGGAAGCAGTGGGATTTACCCCTCTTAGCATCCTTAGCAAGGCTCCATCTCATGGGAGCAGCTGGAATCAGCCAGGACTGCATCTCTAATCTCCCAGAACAAAGGACCCTCAGCAAGAGGAAAAATTGCTGATTAGATAAATAGATAGATAGACAGACAGATAGATAGGTAAATAAATAGATAGATAGACAGGCAGAGTGAGTGGATCCCAACACAGCACTCCCACAGCTCAGCACTGCTCCTGAGCCACAACATCTGCCCGGGAGGCTGATGTAGGCACAGCTGTGCTGCTCTCTTGCTGGCTCTGGTGTCCACAGAGCTAGCTCAGGACTCTCAGTCCCACCTGCTTGATAAAGCAGCTTGGACATGGCTGCAAACAACCCCTCAGGAGCCAAAACTGGCACGAAGAAGGACAGACAGAACAAACATAGTCACAGCTGAAAGGGTTTGTCTTTCTTTGTCCCCAAAAAAAGAGTTTCCTGTGTTCAGATGTTGGGGAGGTTGCTGTGAATAGATTCGGATTTTCTGACTGGTAGATGACAGCAGTGCTGAGAGGCAGAAAAGGATCATCTTCCTCACAGGTCAATTGGCCTTTAATCTTCAATACCCTATAACAGGCAACTTAATCAGTCTTGTACTCCAATGACTTAAATCAAGATAAACATTTTTAAAACACCTTATCATTCCTATTGTGATACCACTGACCAATCAGCTTGTTTTTCACCCTCAGCAGGCTTTGCTTGAGCAGAAATAATCACCCCCCAGCTCCATCACACAGATGTAGGAGTGCTGGGAAAATGCAGAGGAGGCTGAGTGAACAAAAGGCACTTCAGGCCTGCTGGGGTCAGAATGTGTATCTATATGGGAGGTTGGACTCATCACTAATCCAGCTCTGTTTCTAATGAGATTGGTTCCCATTGTGGCAAAAGGAGATCCATGGCTTAATTTGCCAAGGGGACCATTGTCACGCAGCTTAGGGAAGCAAAATAATCTTACCAGTTTGAACTTGAACCTTGCCCTCCAATTATATGGACAATGTTTATGGAAAGAGAGATAAAGAGATTTTCATTTATCCAGCAAGAAAAATGGACTGACACCAAGCATTCAGTTTCCTGGAGCTGCTGATAGACCTTCACAGTCCAGCCACTCGGCTGTACCCTTGCCCATGCATTAACTACTATCTGTGCACATCAACTCCAGACCAAACCCAGGGCAAATGGCACCAAACACATCTATAGTCCAACTTATTGGTACAGCAGTCTCTGCTCCTGTAGTAAAGCCAAAGTGAGAGCCTGGGGCCATCAGGTAAAGACAAGCAAATCCAAACCAGAAAAATTTTTCACCCCTTCTTGCTGAACGTCTCTCTGCATCCCTCTCCAATCTATCAGCTCCCCGTGGCCGCTGTAGAGGCCATCCTCTTCTGGGAGTTCTGCATCCCCCCCATTGCAGCTAAAACAAAGAACATTATGGCAAATAACAGCCAAGCTTCATCTATTCTTCTTTCTATACAATTCATTCCATCAAAGTTGTTTAGCCGAACAAAACCCCAGCGCTCCCCTTTATTGTGAGGCCAACAATAAAGTACCATGTGAGCACAGCGTGGGTCGCAGATGTGCGCGCTCCCGAGCGCCTGCGGAGCCGCTGCCTCGCCCCGCTCACTTTTACAAGGCTTGCAACTCCTTGAGCTGGAATTCAGAGGAGCACATAAACCAGGAAGCAAAGAGTGTTAACACAACAGAGGCGGCCCCTGTACAAAGGATAAGTGAGGAGAGGGACATGCTTTGGAAACAGTCAGATCAACAACCGCGGTTTCCAAGGGGTTACCCACACAATAAAAATCCAGAGAGAAATAAACCGAACAAATCCCAGAGGATCTTTTTTTAGCAATATCACTTGCACTGCAGGATCTTTATTTGTGCCTTTGAACAGAAACACATACTTTTTTTTTCTTTTATGGAGGGGCAGAAGGAAGCAAAAAACATTTTGAGGGGGAAATGTCTTCAAAACTCATTGTAAAAGATCTTTTAGAATGTGTTTCAAGGACTGACCCCAAATTTGTAACTCAATTTTAAGAACTCTTATCCCAAAAAAGTAACCCTCAAAGCATGACTGCTCTAGGAAAAAAAAAAAAAAAAAGAAAAAAAAAGGAAACCACAACAAAAACTATGCAAAACAAGACCCTTCTCACAACTGCACTTTATGGCTCAGATCATATCTGTCAGCTGAAGGTTTCCTATGACATCAACCTCTAGCTCAAATTACACATAAAATACAGGTGTAATGTTGCCCTTTCCATAGTGTAAGGCTAAGTGTGTGTGGCTGTGATGGAGTTAATTTTTCTTTGTAGCAGTTTGTATAGTGCTGTGCTTTGGACCCACAACTAAAACAGTACTGATAATATATTAATGTTTTAGCTATTGCTGGAGACATTTTGCACTGCATCAGCACTCTGCCCTCCCAGAGAACAGATTGTAGGGTGCACAAGATTTTGGGAGGGATACAGCCAGGCAGGTGACCCCAGCCAAGCAGAGAGATAGCCCATGCCATGTAGTGTCATGTTCAGCAATAAAACAGAGTGGAGTGGGGTAAATCAGCTTGGGAACTGACTGAGCATCAGTCTGCCTGTGGGAGGCAGTGGGCAATTTCCTTTGCATCAATTATTTTGCTTTCTTTTTTATTTCTTCCACTTCTCTTTCACTATTTTTTAATGTCGTTCCATGAGTTTTCTTGCTTTTCCTCTTCCCTCCCTCTTCCCCTGTCCTACTTGGAGGTAGGAAGTGGAGGCAAGCAAGCAGCTGGGTAGTGCTTGGCTGCCTGCAGGTGTTAACCCACAACACTCCATTATGTGCACTTGACTTTGCAACAGAAATGTTCATTTTAACCTGTGCAGTCCATTTGCACATAGATAATATAACATTGGAGAAGGAACTGTGTACTGAGTACCACACATTTCTTCCTGCTTATCACAGCTTAAGACAATAGAGAATTTTCCTGGAGAAAAAGGTAGATGCTAAACAATCTCTGAAACATTGGGCAGTTAGAGCTCCTGATGCCAATCTCTCTTCCTTGGATCCTTATCTGTGCAATGCAGGTAACATTCCAGACTCCTTCCAGAAGGGTAAGTACATCCCTGTAAGTACATCCCACACAACAAGCGGAATAGGGTTTAAATAGCATAATAGGATTTAAACACCATTAAACATACAGGAAATAAGGCCCCAGGGTCATAAAGAACAGAAGAATAAAGAAAGCCATTTTAGGGCCACTGTTCTGTGCCCTGGACAACACAGGAATCCCAAGGAAGTAAAGAAAAGAATGTTCTCATTAAAGAGTAACGTAAAACACCCAAAGGGCTGGACTCAAGCAGTTTAGACTACCTAATTTTAACATTTCTTAACTTCCAAATGTTTGATTTGAATAATAACACTGTTATTAGAATGTTTCACACAAAAGCTAAACTTTTTCCAAACTGAGCTGCAGAATTTTGTTCCATAGCATCCTGTGGCACCCAGGGCCACAGCAGCACTGAGTGTACAGGCCTCACACAGACCACAGAGGGAAGACATTTCCCAAAGACTGAGGCCCAAAACAATAATCCATAACCCAGCTATAGGATCTCAAGTTACCACCTATCACTTTAATTGCACTAAGTGTCTGCACTCATGGCCCAACACAACTTTAAGGAAAAACATGTGAGCCAAAAGCCTTTGCAAAATACAGCAAACATGAGAAATTAATGTCAGAAATTGCACCTGCTGCAGAGCCTCCTTAATATCAACACCAGCCACAGTATGATACAGAAATCACAGAGGAAACATTAGCAGAAAATCCCCACACTGCTGTGTTTGTTTTCATATTTACTAGTGGGAGTAAAAGCCCACTTTAAACCCTTGAGGCTGATAACAACACATGTTGATAATATCATATCAACAAAACCACAGGCGTCTGATAGCAGATGAAAATAAAGTAACACAAGCACACAGGGGGTCTCAGAGTAGGTGGTCTGAATGGCCTCTTCTTGACAAGCAGCACCATCAGCTACACAGTTTGTCAAGGATTTTGTGTATCTCACCTGAAGTCAGCTTCCTCTCACACCCTGAGGATTCTGATTCTTTTATGGGCTGCTGGAGGAGTGAAAAATCCCTCTCCTGGCAAACAGTATATTGATATCATCTCAAAAGACATCTACTCAAAAAACATCTACTGCAAATTCTTCAGCAGCACCTACATCCATCTGTTCATTCAAACACACTTCTGATACCTGAGCACTCGGAGGGTTTGGCCAAACTGCAGGTCACACACTCACTGCTCCATCTTCATGCAAGGATCCAGATGGATCCAAGAGGGATTACTGAACAGCAATCATCCAAAGGACCCCCATCAACCCTGACACCACAGCATCTACCAACACAGTTCAAGAGCACAGAGTATATCTGAAAAGACTCAGCCAAGATTTATTTTCCTGTGCAACCCAGAATGACCAACTCATCATTGTCTCTCTGTGAGAAGACACACACTGGGCTCCAGGCAGCCAGGCACTGCACATGCTGAAAGAGGAGACATTCATAGTTTTAATTAGTACAAATGAGTTCATACCCTCAGTTAGTGAGCTGAGCCTGGCACATTTGGATTAGCCCAAACCCAGGCTGAGAGAGTCACAACTCACCATCTGTCCTCAGGCAAAGGAGCAGCTAAGTAAATAAATAATAATAACAGGTAACCCAAGAAGCTCTCTTAAACATGTTCCCAATTATTACTCCTACACTCGTTTTAATCTGCAAGAAGATGAGAAGGGATTAACTTCTGTGCTTCTGTTCATTCTGCATAGCTCTTGGCAAATCAGCAAAGCTACCTCACAGCTGAGCAGATTTTGGCCCGTGGGTGTCTTTTGGAAAGAGCACAAAAATCCCAGACAGCAGCAATGCTGGATCAATGAGGCACAACACTGGCAAGGACACAAGGAGCCTTGTAGTATCATACCAAACCAACCTAACCAAAAATCCTCTCAGCCACTTTGAGGAGCACATTTGGTCTGTTCCTGCAGGCAGTCACACACCTTTCAAGGGACACAATCTGTGAAGCTCTTGGGTATCTGTATAAAGAAATTACAAAAGAACAAAAAACCAAAACAAAATGGGTAGTTGCTTTAAATGGTCCATCCCCTTTCCAGGGATTGGGATTGCTATTTTGGAACAGAAAACAAAGTTCCATCCATACCTGCACAAACATGGCAAGCATTTTCAGCCAGTCTCAAATAAGACATGTAAACAGCCCTGGTGCTGGCCAACTGAATCACTGCACACCCACCTAAACACAGCACAGCCAATCTTCAGCTCTGAACACCGAGCACGTTGGGAGATCAGCCCTTGTTTAAATTAGCATCAACAAAAGGATCAGCACGAGTGCCAAGTGTAAATACACAGTTCTTCTCCTCCTGCAGAGACTAAGCTTATTCTACCCACCCCCCAGATTAAATTGTGAGTTTAGCTTCTAAGTATCTCAGTAGAAAAAAGGATAAGTCAAAATTCTCACTGTTTTATTTTTAATTGACCAAACTACTTGTGACATATAAAATCTGCTTTCACAGTGCCTTAAGTCAGGGAAAATTTTTACCTGAGGATTTAAATAGTTGTTTTCTTTAATTCTGCAGCATTTTTATCCCTGATAACACACAGACATAGGAAGAATGCTGCAAGGACAATTTCTTCAAATTGTCTGTGCATCTAGTGGGATACTGGGATACTTTGGAATTATTAAAATTACCACAGTAGATTTTTTTCTTTTTTTTTTTTTTGTTAATACTACTAATTGAATGAAGTGTTTCTGGTACTAACAAAAGTCTTCATCATTTTCTGTGCCCCTGCAATTAAATATAAATATAATATACAATATAAATATTGCCAGTCATCACACAGATGTTGGGATCCCTGAGGCCCCTCGGCTCTTGCTGCCAGCTGTGATGGCCAGACCAGTGGATTTCCATATGACAGGAGCCAGATGCACACATATGGCTCTTGAGCTTGAAGTCATTGCCCACATGAGGTTTCACACAGAGCCCTCATGAGACATCCAGGCACCCACAGCAGCCCCATCCATCCCTCCCAGACTGTGTCTCCTTTCCCTGGTTCCACAAACACCAACCAGCAGCTGTGTTTTTGCAGCAGTAACAGCAGTGCCCCTGGTGACTGCCCAGGACCACAAACACGAGGAATTGGAAACATGTGTTTGTCATCCTGTAGCTCAATTTTGTCCCCTCAGCTGTCAGTAAAAGTTAATGCTGAATATTTTTACAGTCAGCAGGCACAGAGTCCTCCCTCACAGCATTTTCATCACAACTGTTGGAAAATCCACGGTGTTTTTTGGAGCAGCCTCCAGACAGAGGTGGACAAAAATCTGTATCTTTGCTTAACATGGTATTTGGTCTTGGTAACATGGTTTTGTTGATATCATAAAGCTGCATCCCCACTGATAAACCAGAACAACTCTCTCAGGCACCAAAATAGCCCCAGCCTCTGTGCTGATTCTTTTCCTGCTGTCCCAAGAGCAGCAGATCTGGCACTTGATACCCACCCAAACTCCTGCTGATCTCCTCCTCCAACACCTCCCAGCTCTCTGAGGTCTTCAGACTCCTCCACTGGCAGACAGACATATGTGACCCAAAGCTCAGATGCAGCTTCCCCCTGTGAGGAGCCCTCAGCCACGGCTCCCAGACACAGCCACCTCCTCCAGCTCCTGCCTCATGCAGCCACATCTCCAGAACATCATCAGAAGAGGCCAAGTGGTTTCAAACCACCCTTGATGAGGTTTTGGATTTTGTCAGCTCTGCAAGGCGAGTTTCTCTACCCCAGCACAAGCAGTAAGCCAAACTGCAGCCCAGGCAGCTGTGATGGATGGGGCAGCACATACGGCCTCCAGCTGAGGAGGAGAACATCACCTGGGGCAGAGGAGGAGAACATCACCTGGGGCAGGGACCTCTCTAAGCAGCAACCTGAGGTCCATCCTACCTCATCACTCAGAGCCCTTCCCCAAGACAAGGTATGAGGTGGTCTGGATTTGGCTCAATCTTTAATCAAAGTCTAAAGCATGACTGTTTGCCCCTGGGGTCAAAAACTCAACCCTCATTACTGAGTTGCAATTTCTTTTAGTGTGGTGGTGTATCTGCCTTTCTCTTGAAAATGCTCTCTTTTACAGCCTGAAATCTCCAACATGTGGAAATCCTGGATCCCCCTTGACACCATGGACCTATTCAGGGCTATTAGGCATTCAGAAGCTGTTAGCATGTAGATTTTGGTGATAATTTGATGAATGGAGTTGTCAAACAAATTGCCTTTATTATGGACTGATTAAATGCAATCAGGGAGAAGTGCCTTTCCCCTCCCCAACTCCAGCCCTCATCACTCAAACAAACACACTGAGCCAATTAGCAGGGAGGTGGCAAAAGCAGCTTTCACTTGAAACCTGATATTCTCGGGGAAAAGGGAAAAAAAAAAAAACAACCCATCACCAGTAACAATAATAACAACAAAAAAAATCTGTATGCTTTCAAAACCAAGATGGGCCTCCAGGGAGAGGCTCCAAAAGCTACCCAGGGCTCACCTGCNTTCATCACAACTGTTGGAAAATCCACGGTGTTTTTTGGAGCAGCCTCCAGACAGAGGTGGACAAAAATCTGTATCTTTGCTTAACATGGTATTTGGTCTTGGTAACATGGTTTTGTTGATATCATAAAGCTGCATCCCCACTGATAAACCAGAACAACTCTCTCAGGCACCAAAATAGCCCCAGCCTCTGTGCTGATTCTTTTCCTGCTGTCCCAAGAGCAGCAGATCTGGCACTTGATACCCACCCAAACTCCTGCTGATCTCCTCCTCCAACACCTCCCAGCTCTCTGAGGTCTTCAGACTCCTCCACTGGCAGACACACATATGTGACCCAAAGCCCAGCTGCAGCTTCCCCCTGTGAGGAGCCCTCAGCCACGGCTCCCAGACACAGCCACCTCCTCCAGCTCCTGCCTCATGCAGCCACATCTCCAGAACATCATCAGAAGAGGCCAAGTGGTTTCAAACCACCCTTGATGAGGTTTTGGATTTTGTCAGCTCTGCAAGGCGAGTTTCTCTACCCCAGCACAAGCAGTAAGCCAAACTGCAGCCCAGGCAGCTGTGATGGATGGGGCAGCACATACGGCCTCCAGCTGAGGAGGAGAACATCACCTGGGGCAGAGGAGGAGAGCATCACCTGGGGCAGAGGAGGAGAGCATCACCTGGGGCAGAGCAGGAGAACATCACCTGGGGCAGAGGAGGAGAACATCACCTGGGGCAGAGGAGGAGAACATCACCTGGGGCAGAGGAGGAGAACATCACCTGGGGCAGGGACCTCTCTAAGCAGCAACCTGAGGTCCATCCTACCTCATCACTCAGAGCCCTTCCCCAAGACAAGGTATGAGGTGGTCTGGATTTGGCTCAATCTTTAATCAAAGTCTAAAGCATGACTGTTTGCCCCTGGGGTCAAAAACTCAACCCTCATTACTGAGTTGCAATTTCTTTTAGTGTGGTGGTGTATCTGCCTTTCTCTTGAAAATGCTCTCTTTTACAGCCTGAAATCTCCAACATGTGGAAATCCTGGATCCCCCTTGACACCATGGACCTATTCAGGGCTATTAGGCATTCAGAAGCTGTTAGCATGTAGATTTTGGTGATAATTTGATGAATGGAGTTGTCAAACAAATTGCCTTTATTATGGACTGATTAAATGCAATCAGGGAGAAGTGCCTTTCCCCTCCCCAACTCCAGCCCTCATCACTCAAACAAACACACTGAGCCAATTAGCAGGGAGGTGGCAAAAGCAGCTTTCACTTGAAACCTGATATTCTCGGGGAAAAGGGAAAAAAAAAAAAAACAACCCATCACCAGTAACAATAATAACAACAAAAAAAATCTGTATGCTTTCAAAACCAAGATGGGCCTCCAGGGAGAGGCTCCAAAAGCTACCCAGGGCTCACCTGCAGGGTGTGGATGGGAGTTAGCAGTACTCATCTGGCTCGATGCCAGATCAGCTCCCTTAAGCAAAGTGCTGCTCACATCCAGCTTGTGCCAAATCTAATGCAAAGAACATAAACATTAAAGCAGGCCCAAGGGGAGCAGCACTACCGGGGCTGGTTTTTCTTTCAGCTGGGTTCTCCTGTGTCAGAAAAGGCAGGAGTTCCCAGCCAAGCTGTTTCCATGCCTAGAAACCTAAGTTTTTGGCTTAGGTTCTTGCAGTGGATTCTCTGATGTCTGTAAATGCCTGAGTTCACAAGCCTTTCAGCAGTAGTGGAGGGACTTGTCTCCATTAAGATGAAACTCGTGGCAATTACATAGATCTGATGCCACTACCCTTCTGCCCAACCTGCCTGAAATCAGCTAATGAATGGGAAAATCCTTGACGAGGATCAGAGCACGGCATGATAACCACATAAGTTTAATTCCTTGCAGGTATGGAGCTGGAAGTTAAATGGTCACCTTGGCAGCAGTGGGCAGAGCAAAATTCAACATGTGTGTGCATGACTTAGCTTCAGAGACAGGAACACAGTGGCTGAGCAGAGAGAGCACACAGGATATGAGCAATAGCTGTTCACTAAGCTGTCAATGCCTGCATTTAAAGTTAGCACCAAAGCCTACTTTTGGCCCCATTTTCATTAACCTTGCCCCTCTGAGGAGCAAGGCCGGTGCACTGCACATGAATCACTGCCTCCCAGAGCCCATGCAGAGGCTCTATGGCATAGCTTCCCCTGGCAGGGGCAAGGGCATTGCTCTGTGTGGGACTCTCACTAAAATTAGAAAGGGCCTTAAACAAAGGTCATGTTTTATCAAACAGCAAGGATTTTGGAGAATTCACTGCTGCTACAGAGATTCAAAAGATCAGATTCTTACCCCACACCTCATCACAGTCCTCAAGCATGACCTTGAACATAAGAGGTAAGTGACACATCAAGACAGCAGGTTCTAAGCCTTCAAACAGTCCTGAGCACAAGAACAGACCACAGAGATTAATCCAAGAGCCCATTCTACAAGCAGCCACAGAGAAAAAGTCCAGGTCTTCTTAAGAAGGGGCTGCAAAGTGCCTGATAACTCCACTTTCTCCCTCAGGATCTGCTTCCTACCCCCACACCCTGCTACAAACATCAATGTTTAAAGAACTATTAAAAAAAACAACTTCGAAACTCTTCACATAGTTCAAATACTTCACTTAAAAGGAATCTGAATTCTTACATCTCAGATTGCACCAGTCCCCAGCAGGACACACACTGCTCATGTTCACATTGTGGCATTGTTCAAACAGGAGGGATGGAGCCCCAGTGTGAGACTGTGTGCTGGGGGTTAGAAATCCCCACCAGCCCTGCTTGTGCTCTCTAGTGGGAGCTGAGACCAAGTTAACCACATCTCTGGGCACCTTCTCAGGGTGGGCCTTACCATGACCTACATAAAAATGAAATCTTCCTGCAGCTGAGAGACACATCCCTTGAAGACACAGCAGTGGGAGAGTACTGGGGGCAGTGGGATGTGGCTGGGTTTGAAGTTCTTGGTAAGTCTTTTATCCAGCCCTGTTGCAGAGCTGCAGCATGAGAGTCAGGTCAGTGCTGCTACCTTATGACTTGCTTAGAGCTCAAGACTGGTTGTCCCTGGGCTTTCCTTCCAGGGCTGGATCCACACACTCTGGCCACCACCACACAGCCATGACCTATTACAAACAGCAGCATCTCCTTGGTAATGCTGAGTCAAACCAAGCTGAGAAGCCAGAAAGGTTTTGCTGCTATACAAGGTCTACAGGACTGAGTTTTAAACCCCCATTCTTCCCCAAAGAGCATCAGCTGCTCTCTCTGGACAGTACTGCTATTCATTTGCAAGCTGGAAAAGCCTTTACATCTCAAAGAGCTGTGTCATCTCCCTGCAGCACCAGCTGCTGCAGAAACCTCTGTGGGATCACAGCAAGCCTTACATTCTTCAGCAGTAATACCCAATACAAATCCACTCATCTCCCTGGGGTGCAAACAACTTATGTTTTGAATGCACCACCTCTAGGTGGGATGGCATACAGTAAAGCTGTAAGTCTTCCCCAAAGATGTTCACCTGCTCAATTCCAGTCATGCCAGAGAAGAATTCAGAACATGCTGAAGTATAGAAAAGTGTATAATAGGCCAGAAGCAATTACAGTCAAATTATGTTAGAAGGTTTCCCCCCTTCCATTCCTTACGCCAGCTGACAATTCACTTATAGGGATAACAGTGACAAACAAGATGCTCCATCAGGTGGGAAGGGTTACCTGGGCTGCTGCTCCTTCAGAGAGGCACATGGTGCAAACCCTCATGCATCGGAGAGAGGTGAATGGGGTCAGTGCAATATGTGCTGGGAAAGCATAAGGTGTGATTTGGGAAATGCTGTACCTTTTCCTATCCCCTATCATCTTGTGGGCACTCAGCTCCCAAGCTTACAAAACTATATTGAGTTGCTACATACTGGGTACAGCCCTTTCCTGCAGCAAATCATGTTTCCTGTCCTGCAAGGTACAGTCAGTCCAAAAAGACTGGGGACATTTGCCAAGCCTGCTATCAGAAAACACAGGTTGGACCTGGCAGAAGGTTTCAACAGTTATGGAAAGTCATGGGAGGTTGTGCTGTTGGGATTACAGACCCTGCTTCAGAGTACAGTCTTGCCACACACATACGCAGGGATACAAGCCACCCCTCTTCTCCCAGAGCATGACAGTTCAGCTGGATGCTACAGAAAACATGATTTTGTTATCAGCAACCTTCTTATCCATTTTCTAAAAGAACAGCATCTGCCCCCCCTGCCAGCACCACTGGACCCTATCGAATTTCCTTCCACTGTTCCAGCTATGTTGCACAAACACAGTGTACAGCACCTTTGCCCTGGGACACCTGTACACATTTTAACGCTTGGCGATTTGGCCCGTCTGGGAAAACTGCATCTACATTTCAGAAAGACAACTCCTTTCCCTGTTGCAGATCTTGTTCCCATCATGCCTAGTCTGTGCACCCCTTCTGCATCAACTTGCTTGCAAGCAGGAGCATAGAGAAAGCTCAGTGCCAAGAAAAGGATAAAAGCACACTAGAAACAGGGAAATGCCTCAGTCCTTTCCATTCAGAGGCAGATCTGCCTTGAATGGGAGCCCCCAGGACTGACGAGCCCCCAAAAGAGACTGAATCACAGGCAAGCCAGCCCCCTTCAGTTCACACTAAGACTTCCAGCTACCCTATATATTCTTTCCCCTACCCTCCACCACAAGCTCCTCCTTTCTAACACAAATTTCTCACAGCACACAGGCATGCACTCCCAGGCAGTGAGCAGCAGTGCTGGGATGTGTTGAAACCCAAGTCCTGTGAGATTCAACCCTTGCAAATGACACTTTTTCATCAGCAAACTATAATTGGCAGCTCTTATCCACTACAAGAGTTTTGCAAAACACCCGTAAAGAGTATGCCAGGCTAGTTCTTCACACTAAGACCCAAAATTAGAACTGATATCCTAAAAGAAAAGTGGCCCTCATTGGGCACTCCCAAGCAAACTGATCAGCCCTGCTGAAGCTGCAAAATGAAATCTGTTATGTTTTCTCAGACCCACATGCACATCCAGAAAGAACAGAAGCAGAAACATAATTTTAAAGTGACTAATGGAGCTATAGAGTTATAAAAGTTACATGGGACTCCAGACTTTCAAAGTGCTGGATATTTACCTGCTGTGTACGACTCAAAACAAGTGCTATCAACATTTTTAGATTCAGAAAATATTTATAAATTAGACACTTTTTCTTTTAGCTTAAGAAAACACAAGCTCAGAATATAATTTGTTCTGTCCATGCACCTCCTTTATCTCAGCTCAGGGGGCTTTTGCAACAATCTGGAGCTGTATGTTAAGAGGAGGGAATCTGGCCCACTACAAAATAATTTAGACTTGCAATGTTAGCTTTAATTTACGTCCTAAACCATCCCAGTCTCCTAATCCACCTATTTTCACTCCTATGAGAAACACAGCACAGAACCTGCTAAAAACTTACACAGGTTAATACTATTCCTGCTACAAACTTACACAAGTTAACACTATTGTTTTTCTTGTTCCCAAAGTTAGTCAGACTAGCTGTTTTGAAATAGTTTTACTAATTATTGAGAAAGGCTTTTAAGAAACTCAAAATCCTCTTACGGAAGACGCTTTTCATTTTTGGCGTATTTTTTTAATTGATTAAAATTACTTCCCACGTAAATATCCCAGATCTGCTCACATCTCCTTTTCCTGAGCTGCTCCTGAGCACTGGAATGAGAGCCCCCGTGCATGAGCAGCACGCGAAAGGATCGGTGCTTCTCCCTACCTGAGAAGTCTGCAGAAGTCTTGGCAAAGTTGCTGAAAGCTGCCAAGCACATGAGTCCTAGGAGGAAGGTGGAGGTGGGAAACACATCTGGGCAGTACATCCTTAGGTGTCCTCACGGCTTGTTTTCTTCCAGAGGAAAGGAAAGCGGTTCCTGCCCCTGCCCAGCACTCCTCATTGCCCGGAGAACAGCGTTAGTCCCATGGCTTGGAAGGCTCGCAGCCAGCGGCGGGGAAGGAAAAGCACTCGGCACACATACACACACACACACACACACACACACACACACATCCCTGGGAGTGAATGAATCCCGGCTGACGAATGAGACAGACCTACCTGAGCCTTGGCGGAGTTCCCAGGGTCCTAAAAGCCACCTCTTTGCCCAAATTTGCTGCAGACTGTTGTGCAGCTGTCCAGCTGTGGCACTGTGAGCTGCTGGGGGGCAGTCGGGGAAAGCGGTGTCCCGAGGGGCTGCGTTGGAGGAGCTCAGCTATTGTTGGATTAGATATGCAGGGCTCTTGTCTCCCTGGTGCAGACAGACAGAAGGATGAGCAGAGTTTTCAAAGGAGGGAGCCCAAAACAAAGCACCCGAATTCACAAGGATTTCTGGCATGACAGGTATTTGTAGATGCTGCTGCAATCAGTGTGAACGGCAGTGTCCTGCCAGACTGGTGACAGGAAAAGTCTGTGTCCCCTGTTGGGAGTGATCCTACAGTGGAAGAGACTTTGCACAGGCCCAGGGATCAAAGCCTCCTGTATCTCTTTGCAGGACTGGGACTGGCATCAGCCACATATCCAAAACTCTGCTTTCTTTTGACAGCAGTAAGCCATGCCAGGCTCCCTCTAACCCACTGGACTCCTCTATCTTCCGTCAAACTCACCAGAGGGTTTTTCAGCAGACCCAGACCTGTGGCTTTCATAGGATCGTGGAATGGTTTGGGTTGGAAAGGACTTTATAGATCATCTAACTCCAGCCTCCCTACCACGGGCAGGGACACCTTCCACTAGACCAGGTGGCTCCAAGCCCCATCCAACCTGGCCTTGAGACCCAGGAGTCCTGGCTCCTTCCATAGCAATTACTTTAACCTCCAAGTAGCACAACCCTAGATGCTCACTGAGCACTGCTCACCCTACAGAGTCAAAGGAAGGCTCCAGCTCACCTGGAAGCACATCCAGTATTTGATCCTGCCTGATTTTCATCCATATCCTGGCAGCATCAAGCCAGTCATGTTAATTTGAAAGAGCTGAGAACTTGGGACACAGATGGATGGGGGGACTCTGTTGTTCCTGGATATAGGAAGGAGGTCCTGGGCTTTGGTCACCAGCCTTAGCTGCAGCTCAGGCATATGTTTGCATGTAAATAATGGACATATCCCACATATCCAGGCTAGGGCAGAAGCTGAGTGTTGGTGCAGAGAGAGGAGGATGTATTTCACAGGCAAAGCCAGCACCAGACATTTAGCAGCCTGTGTATCCATATATTCAAACCTAAGGAGCTGCACTGTGTGGGGCTGCCAAGGGTGGCAGCCATGGGGCCAGGCTCACACACAGCTGCTGAACAAAGCTGCAGCACCTTTCCAGCAAAAATAACCTGAGTGGAAACATCCAAGGAAAACCACAAGTGGTTTTTACTCCTCTGTCCTGTTCATCCACATGTAATTAAGTGAAACACTCCAAAAACATTGATTTAGAGCTAAAAACAAGTGTAAGAAACTTCAGAGCAAAGGGCTCCAGGGTTTTTTTAGAGTTGAGTAAAGTGTTTCTTATTCTGAAATTTCTAACAATGTTCTCAGCTGTTCTCAGATGAATATCAGACTGGCTGCCTGATTATATGTGAAAGACATTTTCAAGAATGCTGCCATGAATACCAGAGTAATTTTTTCCACCAGAAGTCTGTCCTGGGATGGTCTGTGTACTGGAAGCAGACCCCAAGTGGAGCTTTAAGTCCCATGGCCCTGTTTGCCTTCTGCCCATACAGCCACTTGCTCAAGTTCCAAACAGCCACGCAGAGGATGAAAGCAATGTGGTAAATCTGGAGTTTGAGCTCAAATCCTGTCCATGACCACAAGAACAAGAGGCTGTCCTGGCCTGATCTGCAGCTAAGCACCTCCTTCCCACAGCCCCTCTTCACACACTGAGGGTCCCCAGTGAAGCTGCAGGTGGGTCTCCTCAAGGACAGCGGTGACTCTGGGCTGCCCTAAGAGCACAGACACAGCCTGAGGTCCAACAGGCTCTGTACAATCCAGCCCCAGCCCCTTCTCTCTGCAGACAATTCTGCCCCCTTACTTCTCTTTGCAGAGGGCTGCTTAAGTAAGATAAAGAAAACAGGAACTTCTACAGGCTGCCTTGCTCTTTATTTCACCTGATATTTTATCCCATCTGCCAAACCTTTTGACCCGTATTTTTCCAGGGTTGACCTAAGTTTTAAAGAGAAAATACCAGGAGATTTGACTCCTGGCATCTATGTATAACTCTTGTCTCACCTAGCTCTGCTGTCCTTGCCAAGAGGAAGATTCACCACTGAGAGATAACCATACCTATTACCAGATTATCAGTCAAAGCTCCTTATGAGCAAGACAAAGAAACAATAGGACCCCTGGAAATTTATCAGCCTCTGGAAAAGGGAAGCACTATTTGCTGAAAAGAGCCCACCCTGTTAGCAGGTGTTGATTTTACTGATTAAAGGGTAATTAGGTTTGGCTGACTCAGTATATGGTGAGGAAAAAAAACTTCTGGTGACAAAAGGTTTAAGGCTAAACATGGACAGTGTGCTTGAGCAGCCCTTTAGGTTACTGTGAATAAAATCAAACCAAAGGGGAGGGTGTTTACATCAGTGTCCTTTCCTCTGAGGGCAGGACACTTTTTTTTTAAAGTCTGTACAGATGCCTTCCAAAAGGAAAGAAGAAAGCAACACTTGTCAAAAAGAACAAGGAAAAAAAAGAAAAGAAAAATTGGCCTTTGAGAAACAGACAATTCAGTTAAAGCCCATCTCCATAATGCCCTCATTCCCTGGGGCATGTGGAAACATCAGCTGTGTTTGGAAGGCAAAGAGGCCACCTGTCCCAGCACAGCAGAGATAAAGGATGTCTGTCATGGACAGTCTCATGGGGTAAACATGAATCAAGGCAATACCAAAATGGAACTTTACTTTTAGGAGTAACAGCCCTTGAAATCCATCCATGCCTTCAAATACGTCTCTGGGGACAGGTAATGACACATATAATGGCATACATTCTCTTGGATCCCTTGTCCCCGAAGCCACCCAGAAGTGGGAATAGGCCAGTACTGATGCAGTCCAGCATTACATCTCAGCTTGGAGGAATGATATCTGCTCTCTTTTCCTCCACAGATTAACTGTGGAGAAGTCTCATGAAGTCTAAGATCCTTAACAACTGTACCTCAATCCTCCTTTTAGACTACGTTACTTAAGTGCATTTTTCTCTCCTCCCATGCTCCTCTCTTGTAGATCCTCTCCTTCTCCTGCTGCACATAAAACTGTAATATGCATCTGAGACATGCATGTAAATTCCAAAGTACAGTTAAGTTCAACTGCAACTGGGGAAACTGAGGTAGTGAGAAAGGAAGCAATTTGTCATTCACTTTTGTGACCCCAACATTACCCAGTTCATAAATGGTAATCAGGAATGGACACAGTTGGGATGATTCCCAGTTTAATGCCATTTGTGCTGATCTTGCTTCCTTCCAGGGCTGATTTTTGGTAATGCTTTCCTATTTTTTACTGACCTGGCACCATTAACCTCTTCCTTGCTGATTAAACCATCAACAGCCAAAGGCTGGTCGGTACAAGAGCTGGACCAGGAATAGATCTCAGCTAGGGAACCAGATGTAGGATTGAAGCCCTTCCTGTTTACACAGTCACACGCAGATTTATTAGTACAAATTTTCTAAAACTAGTCTTTCTTTCTAACAAACTTTTTGCCTCACTTCACAAACTCCTCCCCTGTCAAACTAGGACAACTAGTCACATTACTCACTTCTGACTGTTTTTTCCAAAAGGTCCCAAAGCACTCTCCAAAAGGCCCTGTTGCATTCTGCCATTTCACACATGGACGAAGAACAGTCATATATCTGAGGTCAATACTTTTTCAATGTCAGCCAGGGGAAATTGACAGATAAGAAAATACTAAATACTTTTTAAGTCCAGCCAGTGCTCTTTCCAGTTGGCCACATTCCTTCTAAATGAATGTAAATTAATAACAAAGTATTTGTGCATTTATACCTACAGAAAGATATGTAAACTGGGTGGTCAGAGCTTCAATATAAAATAGCAAAGCTTCCCAGCAGAGTACTGCTCTTTTTTTCCTTTTTTTCTTAATCTTTCCCCTAAGAGTGTCTTATGGAAACAGATGGGGTTACTCATGGAAGTAAGCACTGTTTGCTTTCATCAATTTGAAGGCAGAGGACTTCACATAAGGCAATTTTGCAATACAACACCAAGTATCTCACAAGTAAAATCCATATTCAATGCTAAACAACAGCTGTGCAGAATATTCAAACTGAAAAGCCTTTGAAGTTTACACATTTTGTGTCACTCAATCACTTCAGTTTACAAAACGAACATAAAACCTGGAGGACTTTGCTCCATACTGAGAAAGGTTTCAAGTGGGGGTAGTGCTTCAACCAAATTCTGGCTAGAGAAAAAGCTCCAAGTGATGCACTTATCACACTGAAACACTGGGAAACACTGAACAAAGTGGTACAAAATCTTCCAATGCATGAACAGGTCAAAAGTAAAATATTTGGAAACTACAAAGTGATCCACAACAAAGCTGAAAACTTTCTCCTCATGCTTCACCAAGTATCTGGTGTTGAAACCTCTCTCAGTTGGCATTCTCTTTATTCTAATGATTCCATGTTCCATGTTAGAGGATACCGTGTAACCTGGTGATTTCTCTGGGATCAGCAGATCCCCTTGGGTTTAGTTGGTACCTTGTGCACAGGATGTTCTCAGGTTCATCACTGCATTAGAACTACAGGAATTTGGAGTCATCTTGATCTTTGTACTACACTGCAAGTCACATATGGGTTTAAAGAGACAAGATCACTGAGACCTTCAGGACCTGCACTGTCTTCTGATATCTGTAAAGTGAAACTGTTCTCCACTTTACCTGTCCTCTTCAAACAGTTTTTCTGGGTAGATTTCTCCATTAATCGGATGATGGTAGGTACTGGCTTTACTGTTTTCCACAACTATCTTTCCATTAGTATATTCAATAGCTCTCTGGGAGGGCTTCTTAGATGAGAGGCTGAATTTGACAGCTGAAGATACCTATCTCTGACCTCGTTGGTCTTGGCTTTGAAGAGCAGAGACATCCCAGCAGGTTCAATGTGAGCAGCAGAATGTTTTTCCTGTTATCTCACCCAAGATAATCAAGGGAGAATTGTCTCAATCCTGCTGCTATGTAGGCATAAGTCACTTCAGGTTACAGACTCCTTTTAATCTGGATCTCCAATAGGTTCTTCCCTTTTGTTTTTCCTGTTTTACCATCAACCCTCACAAATAATTTACATTGTCCTTAATTTCCACAGGAACCAGAATTGTTTCTCAGATTAACTTGTCTAGAAGTTCTCTGCCTGTCCTGTGGGAGTAACATCCTATGATGCTATTTGATTTTAAAAAAAGGAAACATCTCAACATTCATCCTTAAAATGATACCATGGGCATTTATCACAAATGTCTGTACTCCACTCTGAAGGCATGCAAAGGCAGTAGCATGTAGGACAATGAGAGCCCTTCAGCATTCCTCCAGGTTCTTCTGTCCCTCATGGGTACACATCCTCTACGCACAGCCCATCCTTACAGGAACTACTGTTATAACTTAAACTGGAAAAGCAATTTTTGTTCCCAGAGACCTTTCCCACAAAAAGGATTGTTTCCAAGCATTGTCATGAAGCCTTTTCATAAATTCCACCTCTATATAATAGTCTGAACCACATAAGGGTCTGAACACAGGCACTGCCACTCACATTTTGGACTAGTCCTTGGTCCACTTTTGATCCAGGCCACCTGGCATCCAGAATATTTCTGAGCATGGCTTGAGAGTTGGCAGGAACTTTGGCCATTCCCAATAGGCAGGAAGGAATCGTGGTTTGGAGTTTGATAGCATGACCACAACCAGATGATGTGCTCTAAGAGACCCAAGAGGGTTTCAGGAGTTTGTAATATCCTTGATGAAGACACAGTGGCATGGGCTGAGAACTGAAAAAATAACCCCAGAGCAGACTGTCTGCCAGTGCTACAGCATCTTCTCCTTGTGCTACTCTGGCAAGCCTGATTAGAGCTGTCCAGGAACAACAGGGCATCCTGCAGTCTCCAGACTCCAGCACAGCTACAGGTGCTCCCACCTATTTACAGTGATCAGCAGGAGAGACCATTCCTTCAGGAGCATTCAGCATAGACTCTGCTTAAGTTGGATTTGGAGAAGTCAATGAAAAAACCTTATTGGCTTCCCTGGTTCCAGCATAACTTGGACAGATCAGCTTTCGACTCAGATTTATCATTGCCTTGGAGCAGAGGGTATTTCCCTTAGTTTTGTACAGACAGCAAATTACACAAAAAACCTCTGGCTCACAGATCACAAACTGGTGAAAAATCAAAAGGAATCAGATGAAATGCTTTTCTGCTGAATGGGGAAAATTAATCCCAAGTGTAATTTCACTGGCATCAGTGCAAATTCAACAATGGACTACATCTACCATTTGCAAGAAGAACAGGTTTGTGTTCTCCTTTCACATGTACTTAAACATACATTTTCCTTTCCTCTTTTAAATCTTTTCCATTTGAGAGGGCTGTTTCAAGATGTAACCATATGCTTTCACATGCCTTTTAGTACTCAGGCCAACAATATCACCAGGTATTTTTTTCACAGTGGTTCCCAAGAGACTATCCAGTGACAAAGTCCAGGTGTGCTGGGCAGTGTAGACAGCACTGGACTATGTCACCTAAAACAAGCCAAGGAATTTACAAGGGCACTGAAGTCCAAGACAGTCAAATCTCCACACTCTGTAGCCACACTACTATCATTAGGAACTCCAGTTAACTTGCTTCTAGGACAAGAGATGCTTCCCACTGCAGAAAGCTCATACTGAAATCTGGCTCTGAGCACCTGGTTGACACATCACTGATACCTAATGTGGTAACGCTGCTCACCAGACCAGCTACAAAGGATGCAGAGGAAGGAAGGAAGCTTTACAGGTTTTCACAGCTTTTTTACAAGAGATTTGAAAATGTCAGAGTTTACCAGGCTGGGCATTACCTGGACTGACAGCAGTGTTATGTGCAGAGCTGTGTGTGTATGGGCATAGCTTAGTGGTTGCAGAGACTACATAAAATAAGTATAAAATCAGCTTTTCTAAGACAAGTAACTTGCCTCAGAAACACCTCAGCAGAGGCAAAAAGAGACTAGAGCCCACTTAGATTCCAAAACCTTTTCAGTTTTTGCTGGACTATCCCCTTGTGAAGACCAACAAGCTAGCATCATCCTCCCAGCGTTACCCTGCCCAACACTCTGGTGCTGTGCTCTGCCCTGTCTGCAATTATCCCCTGGGTGCTGTTTCATGGACAGCCCTTCCCTGGTCATTCTCTCAGGTATTGTTGTCCATGGAGAATCTCTTTTATTTACTACTACACTGCAGGTAATTTCTTGGTTCACTTGCTAACCCCATCTTGGACATGCATAATTAACCAAATTCCTTTTCCTTTCCCACAATGAAAGGTAAAACAATTTTTTTTTCAGTTAACTGAATCTATCCTAACACAGCACACCAGTTCATCTCCACCTAATGCTCCTTCTGTAAAATGTACCTTCTGACAGTAGAGGAAAAGCAGCTTTGTCCATTAGAAGGAGTCTGATTTGAGGCAGTTTGGTTTTCACCCAAAGAAGATTGCCACAAATGGTGCTGTGAATAACTAGGAGATCTGAGAGCTTCTTCAGCTGGTTTAGGAAGCCAGTGTCCAGAGCTGCTGCTGCTTCTGTGGTGGAAGAGGCAGAGACTCAAAGCTTGTAAAGCCCAGTTCTCCAGTCCAGAGGGAAGCAAAGTGAGACATAAGACAAAGCAGCAGTTTCTCTCTCACACCTATTTTCACACAATAGTACTGCACACAGCTGAGCCAGTCCAGTGGAAAATAATGTTATGACTTATAAAGGGCTTTTGCAAAAGAAAGGATATAAGAGACATTTTCTCTTCAGATTAGTCACTAGTCACACAATAATAAAGAGCAGAAGTTGATTGGTTTTGTTAAAAATATTGAGAAGCTGCAACTTTGAGCAATTTGATAATAAATTTTTTACTTGCTTTTCCTCCTGCATATGGGGGTTGAGATAGTAGGTATAATTTACTATGACAAACCACCAGCATTAATGCATTAATCAAGAAAAACAAATGGTCCCACTTGAAATCTCCTGCCCACCTAGAGAGAGTAATGGGGTTATAAATGGAGAAAGAACAAATATTGACTCTATGAAATGTAAAGGTACCTGGGAGTTCACCCATCAGTCTTTCGATTACACTTGCCTTTCAAGATAAATGGGATTTCTTTTATAATTCATTTCAATTGGGTTTTTTTTTTTTTAGCATCTCAGGAAACAGGAGGGGGACATCAGTGGTCTCTTTAGGTTCTCAAGGTGTTCCAGACTGTTTCTGAAGGACAAGACCTCCAATTTCTGGAATGAGACAGATACTCCTAACCCAAGACATGTCTTCCAGTTTGAGATAAGTACTGAAGGAGCTGCCTGGACTAGTCAATGAGTTAGTTATTTGTTTAATGGTGTTTCTGGGACAGCTTTCTGTAAAATGGCTCCAGAACTCAGTCTCCATCACTCAGACTATAGAAGCTCAGAGGCAAGCTTGGTGTCACCCCTTGGTGACACATACAGGACTCAAGGAGACCCAAGAATTTACTGCCTAAGGGAAAGACCTCTGGCATCATTTACTGAACTCATCTCACTCTTTTAATCTCTAAGCAATTATATACTTGTCTTCTACACAGTTTATTGGATTATTGGATTAATTTCAACATTGGCTTCCATATTAGACATAATTCCTCTTTCTTACTAAATCAGAAGATTAGGAGAATCAAGTATTTTAGAAATGCTGAGAACAGCCAGTGTTGTTGTCCCTTCCATAACCTGTAAGGGTGCCACACACTCCAGAGGAAACTGAACTCTGAGTGGGGGCATAATCAAGAGGAATGGGGACATAATCAAGAGGAAAAGACAAGAAAAATTACAAAGTCACACAGCTCAAATTCTCAATGATCTGAAAACATCACAGATTCCAAGAGGAATTTAAAGACATTTCTGACTCTGAACACAGAGTCAGTATCTGTTGAGGTGCTGGCAAAGCTACCAACAAACTAGATCACATTTCATATACCCCCTGCACTCTGACATAAATCATTGGCACACAGTTTTTTTCTTCTCCCATACAGGTTATACAATAACAATTTACCCTCCAGGGCTGGAATGCAACAAAGGGAAAAGGAAATGGAAGAGCATAGGTGTGCATGAACACGGCAGTGATGTGCCGCAGAAGCCATGCCTACTGCCAGAGGCCCTCTGGAAGCCTCAGGCTCAGAGGAGCAGATGTGAGCACTTTCCCAGCACTGCACAGAGGGAAGAACATGCTCTGGCCTGGCAGGGTTAACTGCAGCAGGATGCAGCTCCAAAACAACCGAGGCCCGGGGCTGTTTTAACAGAACTAGTGGAAGATTTTCCAGCCCATCGCTTTCCTGAGCTCAGTGCTGGGATGCTGTGTCTGAAGAACAGCTCTCCCTCTCCTCTTTGCTTGCTCTACAGTAAGGTAAAAAATGTAACTGTGGATGTTGATGGCCACCTTAATGAGCAGCTGCTCTATCCAGAAGGGTCCGGCACCTGAAGTCATTTTAAGCAACATTTTGGGATTTCTCTGATTATTTTCAGCTAGGTCAATTCACTTTAAGTTAACCAATAACTCATGTCTCATTAAAGGGAAGCTTTCAGAAAGACTAGAACTGACATCAGATTGTTTAAAGGTTCTAATAAAACCCACTATACTCAAACATTTCCAGAGTAGTTTATAGAGCTGCTTTGGTACCTGGGATAAACAGGACACAGAGGAATCCAGGCACAGCCTTGTGTCTCTGCTGACACAGGTTTGCAAGACAGCCTGAAGAATTCAGATACCTCTGGACAGTCTGAAAGGAGCAGATGCTCTGGAGGAGCAGCTGCACCACCAGCCACTGCTAGGGCTACAGCAGCTATGAATAGCTTGACAGGTTGAAAAGGGCACAATTTAGCTAGAAGATGAGGTGAAGAGGCCCTCCATGAGCCAGTCCCATTTCTTTTGTAATCTGGGGACATCTGTCTGCCTCTTCTCAACCCCTAATGGACAACAAACCAGATCTCCAGGGCAGCTTAGTCCCTCGTAGATATCTCTCTCTGTTTAGAGACACAGTAATAATAACTGCAGGTGTTACCACTTCTTGCTGTGTTTCCTATAAAAAGACATCCACGTTCCCTTGGGCAACATGAAAATTCACTCCCTTCTTCACACCCTCTGACAGGACACAGACAGCTGTGTTGGGGCTGCTGCAATGTGGTTTCAGGTGTTCAGAAGAAATCTCTGGGATTTCAGACTGCAATGCAGACTGTTTTGGAAGGTGATACTGACAGCCCTGATCCTGGTGCTGCTGGGACTGAAACATCGCATTCCTGGGGACATGAGCCGGTTAAATCCAGGTAAGCAGGTCAGCTCAGGCTGGTACAAACTGTTGGGCATCTCCACACCAGAAATGTGCACCTCTCCTTCACCTTCCATGGGCAGCATATGGTCTGAGAAGGTCTGTTCTTCAGGCTTTGTTACAACCAAGCTGAGTTGAAGCAAAGAAATCAAAAATTAATGGCTCTGAGAGACAAAGAATGCAGGGAGCAAAACACAAGGTCTCCTTCCTCCTTAAACATTGGCCTTTTTTCCTATAATGAGCAGGACTATCATTCAGTGAAATCTTTAGCAAGGAAGTGCAAGGAGGGATCAGTTGTACTGCTGACCCAGGAGAGAATCTGTTGACTTTATTGGTACATCTGCAAGGACACGTCAAGGGAGGAAGACGCTGAAATGCTAATGTCAAAAGAGATTTGGGTTTGAAATAGGCTGGAGGTGGCAGTTTGTCCTGCTGGATAACTGAGGGTATTTGGGGTGACTGTGAGCACTGCTGAACTGCCATTTTCAGTTTTGAATGCCTCAAGAAGGGTGTTGAAAGGAGAGGAGGAGACTTCAAAGACACTAACATGAAGGATGGTATTCAATGGAAGATCTTGGCCACATCCTACTTCCACAGATGAGAGAGGATCAGGCTAAGCATTATTTACTATCTGTCCCACTTTTATTTCCAAAGAAACTCAGATTGGAGTAGTAAGGAACCATAAGCGAGCTTCCCCAGGATTGGGTAGAAGGGACTAGAAATATGTTCAACTCAGTCAGAATTAATTCAGAGAAGTACCAAAGTCTGTTTAATCACAGAATAAGCTGAGTTGGAAGGGACCCTCAAGGATCACCAAGTCTACCATGTACCTGAAGTCCAAACACTTCTTGGGCTCTGTCAGGCTGGTGCTGTGACCACTTCCCTGGGGAGCTGTTCCAGTGCCCAATCACCCTCTATGTGAAAAACTGTTCCTAACATCCAACCTAAACCTCCCCTGACACAGCTTCAGGCCATTGCCTCAGGTCTTGTCACTGTCATCACAGAGAAGAGACCATTCTCTGCCTCCTCTCTCTCCTCACCAGAAGCTGTAACTGCAGTGAGGTCTCCCCTCAGTCTCTTCTCCAGGCTGCACAAGCCAAGTGCCCTCAGGCACTCCTCATGTGGCTTCCCCTCAAGGCCCTTCACCATCTTCATTGCCCTCCTTTGTTATATCACCTGAGAACAGTGATGCCTTTCATTTATGGACCTCACTCTATCCCAGTGATTGTAAAGTGATCCATATTTTCATAGATTTTGTTATATAGGCAAGAAGAGTAGGGAGGCAGCCCTTCTCCTACTCTGTCTGATGTGACAGAATGAAGAAACTCAAGGTGAGTGTCTTGTCCCTGTATTTCAAACTCAAGAAAGTTGTTCCTGAAAAAAGAGACCAAACAACACATGGTCCAGTGTCTTGATGCCAAGGTGCCTCAACAACCCACACAGGAATTGGGAAATACACAGGAGCAAGTTTCTGGGTCTTGTAGGGCACCTCAAGGAAAGTGAGGTTCTCTTGGGAAGCCCTGAGCCTAGGGCAGCACCAGCCCATCAAACTGGTTTTGTTAGCCTGCAATCCACAGTGGTCAGTCAGGGAGTTAAAAGTGGCTCCCTGACACTGAAACATCCAGTTCTCTCCTTTAAAGACAGTTGTGAGCTACAAATCTGCAGTTTTCCAAGTCACAGCTCACACATCTCCTTATAGCTATTTTGTTATCTCCTCGATCACCATTAAGTTATTGGAATTATCCCTACATGATAATCTCTCACTCCCTGAAAAATATTATTCTACCTTTTTAATAGTGCTCACATAAGGGATAAGAACATAAAAAAGATTAAACTTGAGAAGGAGTGCTGTGCTCAATGCTGGTGGAGATTTTTTTGTATTTTAAGGGTCAGAGTGCCCTCTTCTGTCCCATCCAGGTCCTGCTTATTAACTCAGAGTTAATCAGCAGATTATACAAACCTGTGACTTGTCTTCTGCACACCTTATCGTCTACTGAAGCACAGTTAAACCAAGCACCAGATCACAAAGTAGGAAATTACTCGTGTTAATGTGGGGGCTTGGGCAGTTATCTGCAACCAATAAAAGGGGTTGGGGGAACATCACAGGCAACATGACGGATCTAATTCGTTCACGAGGTCAGGGATATTTTGAAGTGAATCTCTGCAAAGTTTTAACAGTGGGGTGTTATTTATAGACATGCATTTAAAATTCACCTTCCTCCTGTCTCTGTAGGCACTATTTGAATCCAGACTGATGGCCAAGGAAACCTGACTGACACAAATATATTAAAAATATTAAAATACTAAAAATACCTCAACATACTTTTGCATATAATAATTTCTAAACTAATCTTGGTGAAAAGCACTGGGACTGTGGGATATCTGAAATAAGGACAGAGGTAACAATGGCCTCGAAAAAAATTTTTAGTTCAGTGTTTTTATCATGAAGACACTCAGAAGTGTGTTCCTGGAAAACACACCACCACTTTCGTGTGGCAAAGCCAGAATTCACAGGCCGTGGTGGATCCCTGTGATGTCCCAGGAGTGTGCCTGCGCTGCGCTGCCACCGCCGCTGACGATCCCAGGGCAGCACTGGGAGCTCCAGCTCCGCATCCCAAGGACGGCACCTGCCCCTTTCCCCTGCCTCGGGGCCGCGGTCCTCCTGCCACACCCGAAATCGCCCTGAGGGATGGAGGTGAAAGGGGCCGCCTTGCTCCCCTTCATCCTTAAATCACAGAACGGGCTGGCTTGGGAGGGTTTTTAATGTCCCTGACAGCGCCTGCCGCGGGGCAGGGACACCTCCCACTAAACCAGCCCCATCCAACCCGGCCGTGAACACTTCCAGGGATAGGATCCACACCTTCTGCGGGCAGTCCGTCCCAGCTCCTCATCTCCTCCACAGCGAGGAATTTCCTCCCAGTATCCGACCTAAACCTGTTCCAGTTTAGCACCGCCCCGTGAGGCGGCACCGTCTCCGCGCTCCGTCCTGACGCGCTTTGTCCTCCAGCGCTCGCCGTAGCGGCCGCGCCGCAGCCGCCATGGCGGCCGCCTGTGGGAGGCTGGTGCCGAGGGGTGCCGCCATTGCCCTGCCCGCCCGTGAGCACCGCCCGGGCCCCTGCCCTCACCTTCACCCTCACCCCCGGGCACCCCGAGCCTCCCCCCTGCCCGGCGCCCTCCTCCTGCCCTCCCTGGCCCACAGAGCGGGGAGGAGGAGGCCCCTGGCCTGGCGGGCGGGTTGTGGTGCCATGTCCTGCTTTGGTGGGGGGCGGGGTTAAACTTGAAATCACGATGTTCTAAACGTTGTTTTGTATTTTACAGGGTGTTTTTCCTTATCGGGGTATCGGGTGAGCAGCGATGGAAAGCCACCGAAATTCCAGCCGCCTCCGAAGCCCGTCATTATTGACAGGAAGACGCAGAAGGAGGAGAGCAGGTGAGGGTGTCCCGCTGCTCACCTGAGCTTGTAGAGCATCACCTGGGCTGTGCTCAGGCTGGTCGCTGTGTGAGCACTTACGTAAAGAGTCAAGGCATTACCGCACAAAAAAAAACTCAAACAAAAAACGCAACACACTTCGTAAAATTCTAGCAAAGACCATTTGTGTTGGAATATGTTCAAAACACTTTAAAATACTGTTTCTGGAGCTTCCAAGAGCAATGGAACATGAAAAGTAGAGCAGTAAATACTTTTGGAGATTTGGGGTTAATGTGAGAGATTATGTCTGTTAAAGGCATCTCTTCAGCGTGCCAGGGGTGACAGGGACACAGGTCCTGTGTCTGCCTTTGCCTTGGACCTCCAGGCCACTTGTGAGCACATGCATCACTGGTTGTGACATGGACCTGATGTTTCTGGTAGCCTTCATGAGATGTCTCATTCTGGGTATTTTTGATGTCACCTTAGTCCACTTCATGGAATCACAGAATGGTTTGGGTTGGAAGGGACCTAAAGATCATCTCATTCCAATCCCCCTGCCATGGGCAGGGACACCTCCCACTAGACCAGCTTGCTCCAAGTCCCATCCAGCCTGTTCATGAACGCTTCCAGGACTAGGGCATCCACAACCTCCCTGGGTTTTAAACCAAATTTGCACTGTTTTAAATGACCCAGTGGTTCAAATTGCAGTGCTGGAAGTCTGGAAGGAGTGTTGGTACTGTATTGTTAATCTGCCCCCTCCAAAAACCTCACTTTGAAGATCATGAGTAGGTTCAGTGTTTGCTGCCTGTGGGGCTGCCTTGGGCAGCAGCAGCAGCCAGAACCTCTGCTGCCCCCACATCCAAATATCTGTTGGAAATGGTTCTCAGCTCAGCAGTTGCTAACTGAGGTCCAGGCCATGGGGAATGGGGTGGTTTAATTTTTTTTGTAGCAAAAAATAATTTTACCACTCCATTTAAGCTTCCATAACACAAAAGGACATTTATGTGGTATGTCCTATAGAATCAATTTGTGAAAACTGTAATAGATTCTTTCATATCTGTTATTGAAGTCAACAAATAGTAAGTGTTCTGTCATGGAGATTACAATGAAATAACCTGTTTCTAAGCTGTGACAGCACTAATTGAACTGCTCTCTTTCAGTCGCCTCCTCTGAGACCAACATGTATTACTGGTTTGGGAAAAAACCTGTTTAAAAGAATGACAACAACAAAAACAAAACCAAAACAAAACAAAAAAACCCCAAAAAACCAAACAAAAAACAAACAACAACAGAAAAGCCACATAAAAACCCAAAACCAACATCAAAACCCTACAAAATTCCTTTTAGATAACAAAACCCAATAATGAAATGAAATTAGTGGCTTCATAGACTGCAGTTCATACTTCTGAAAAGGCAACAGCTGGTAATTCTCAGGCCAAATACTTGGAATTGTCTCATATTTTTTATGCAAATGCTTTTGTTTCATACTTCTAAAAGTTTGGCTTTTCTTACAGGTTCCTGAGCCCTGAATTTATACCTCCAAGAGGGAGAACAGATCCTCTTAAATACTATATAGAAAGAAAGGATATGATACAGAGAAGAAAAGTGTTCAACATCCCAGAATTCTATGTTGGTCAGTGTCAGCACTAAAGCTATCATAATTCTGGCAGTATTTTTACATTGTGTGGGGTGTTACAAAGGGTGGTCGTATGTAGAATAGCATAAAACTTAAAAGTCTCAGGTGTGTTAGATCAACTAGGATGTGTTTCTGTACGTAATACTTCACATTTTAATCTCATATTTACATCCTGATTCATTGAAAGAGCAATCCCAATGTATTCCTTACGTGTTTTTTTCCAATTCTGGCACTTGAGCATATGGTTTACCAGTAGAGCTAAAGAAAAAAATACTTTAGATTAATTATATTAAATTTGGATAGGGAAGAGCAAAAAAATAAAGGTGAAGAAAGTTTGCAGTTAACCTGCAGTATCACTTCAACCTATATTAATTCAGGTCATTTAGCAGTTTTTTCTGTTTCTGGCAATTTTGATGGGAAGCAAAGGTATTTTCAAAATGCACCTGAATAGATGCACTTTTCCTGATTCTTCCCACATTTTGGTACATACTAACTGGGACAGGCTGTTTGTTTTAATGCATTTTTTTTGGCAGGCAGTGTACTCGCTGTGACGACTGCGAATCCCTACGCCAGTGACAAATCCAACCGCTTTGTTGGGATCTGCATTCAGAGGGGAGGGAAAGGACTCGGCGCTACCTTTGTCCTTCGGAATGTCATAGAAGACCAAGGTGGGGTTTCAGCCGTGGTAATTATGCTGCAAGTGTTCAGCAAAAAATGTGTTATATTGTAGAGATTTAGTCTGTGGGGAGGAAAACAGCAAATTGAAGTGAAAGTATGAGTCTGCCTTTTAGAGTACTGCGCAAGTTTAAAACTGTGTACACAGAAATGTTGATGTGCTCTGTACTTGAAGGCATGGAACTGCACAGTAATTCATTCTGTAATGGTTGTGCTTATGTCTGAGCCTGGGCTGTCTGTTGCCATGTAAATACCAGCCCAGTTTGAGCATTGTATTTTCATGAACTAGGGATGTAGGTGTGAACTGTTTTAATAAGCAACAGATTAGAAGAGTTTTATCAAAGGTTCATATTCTGGATTATGACAAAATCAGGGGCAGTGCAAATAGCAGAGTTCTGAGGGCAAATATGAAAGGGGTGGGTGTCTCTTCATACACACTACACCTACACTGAGATGCACAATTAACAGCCATTGTAACCAAAAGGAAATAAAGTTTAAAACCCAAGCTCATCTTCCTTAAATTTGAGCCATTCAAGTCTCTTAAGCCATTCTGTATCAAATATTTGATTTACAAAGAAATGTGCAGACACAGTGCATGAGTACAATCACAAGTGCACACAGCACTGTAGTGCTCTGAGGACTAAAAAGCAGTTTGAAATTATATAGGAATGTGTAACTGAAGCAATACTGCTTGGGTGTTAGTATTTCTCCTGAATTTGGTTAATTAAACCAGGCTTTCTGTCTCTAAGGGGTTGAAATCTGTTATGAACTGTACAGCCCTCGAATCCAGGCAATCGAGGTGCTGAAGCTGGAGAAGAGGCTGGATGAGAACCTGCTGTACCTGCGGGATGCCCTCCCTGAGTACAGCACTTTCGATGTCAATATGAAACCTGTGCCTCGTATGGACCACGAGGAAATTCCTGTGAACAAGGTAGGAGCCACGTGTTTCAGAGGGAAAGCACAGGATAATTTACAACTTCCATTTATGACTGTTATCTTGGCAGGCTGTAGCAGCTCTTTGCTACATCAGTTACCAGGGTGACAAAAGTAGATAAGATCAGGCGAGTTTTTGTGCCATTTCTGTAACGAAGGAATGGTGAGAATGTAAACACCTACCATCCTCTGGAGTTAATTTTGAAGACACGCAAAGAGGAGCAGCCTCCACATTCCTCTGCAGAACTGTGCAGAAGGGAAAGCTTTACTTACAGGAACGTTTTTGTTAATGTAGTTAACTGATTCAGAAGTGGTTGGTGTCAGGAAACAACTTAGGAAGGATGGAAGAGTCACCTAAAATCTGCATCTCAGGGAAGATCCAGAAACCATCAGACTGCCAGAGTGTTGTGTAGAAACTCAGTATAGTTTCTCTCTTTCCCTCTCATGCTACTTTTATTTTTTTCTTAAAAAGGAGCAAAACTACAAAAGATGAGTTACCTTCAATTTATGTTTCAATTAAGGACTCTGTGATAAATCAAGACAGTGTTAATTAAGAAGTTTTACAAGATACTATGATAACAATCATAAAGCAGTAATTACTAAACACACTGGCAGATAGGTCAGTTTTCCTTTCCTCCTGTTACAGTAGCAGTTGTCACATTTTGCTAAGATCACAATCAAAAATCTAATTCCTGAATATCTTTTTTATTGTTTTGGGTTTTTTATAATTTTTTAATCTTTCACTTTAGGTGCAGGTACGAATGAAACCTAAACCATGGTCAAAACGGTGGGAAAGACCCAAATACAATATAAAAGGAATAAAGTTTGAGCTACCAGAACATAAAATGCAAGCAGCACAGAAATGGAGCCAGCCATGGCTGGAGTTCGACATGCTGAGAGAATATGATACTTCAAAAATAGAGGAAAAGATTTGGAAAGAACTGAGTGAAGAACTTGGAAAATAATGTTTTTTGCCGTCTAGAATTCCTGAGAAAATTAGTATTTTTAGTTTACTGTATGGATGATCAATTGTCAAGTTTTGTATATACATGGGCAAAGCAACAATAAAGTTAACCTTTCCAGATTTCAGCGTGAACAGATTTCTGTGGCTCAAGTGTCCACTGCCCTCTCAACGCCTACAAGTCATTACAAGGAATCTTTCTTCCAGAAACAAACATCTACAAAGCTAAATTGTGATAGAACATCAATTACATTTTTGTCATAGCACAAGGCTGGTGCTAGAGACAAGCTGGGATGAGGCAAAGCAGAACAAGAGAAAAGCAATGAGATCATGAGCTTGTGTGATTACTGATCAGCAGTTGCATTTTTGTTGGCATTCTGAGAGGAAGAACAGCAGAAATTGATTATTAGAAAGAGTTATTTGCAACATAAATCCTGAAGCTACTGCAGGTTAGTGGAGCTGAAAGGGCTTTTTTCATACAACTTAATAACATTTTGTCACATGTTAAAGAATTGAGCTCTAAGAGTCATTACCAGAGTAAAATATTTTATTTTCAAAGAAAGCCCAAATTATTTTTAATCTTTTGTCTGTAATACTGATCAAACCTATTTACAATTAAAGTATTTTACAAAAATATATTTTTAACTTAAAAAAATATAAAAAGAAGGCATAAGGATTACATCTACAAGAGTTATATTCTATTCCCAGAAGACTGGAGAAATAGTCACAAATGTATAGATTCTGTGATACACTACGGTTTTTACAATCAAACATCCCTGTTATTCTGTAACAATTTTTATTGCAAATATACAAAATTATAAAACATTAGAAATAATATAATATCCTAATAAGGATGTGAAGAAGTGAAGTTCTGTAGAGCTTACTGGGAAGCAAAGGGAGATTTCTAGAACTCCAGTTACTAGAAAGTAACTTAAGTTGTTCTGTTCTTCTCACCATCACAATGTCTGTGATGAAAATCCTGATTCCTTACCTGCACACTGACCCCGCCTTGTTTCTGTATCGGGGCATCTTTAATTCCTTTTCACCAGGAATGGCTTAACAGTAACCCTACCAAAAATGACTGTGGACCACAAGTCAGAAGAGCTCAGTGACTGCTGAGTCAGAATGGTGTTTAGCAATTAATACTGAAAATAACTTGTCAAGTTGTCTACTGGCTAGCAGTGATGAAGTTCACAGGCACTTTCTGTTTGCAGGATTCCTTCCAAGAAGGACACAGTAGTAAAGCACTGTCACACATTTTAGAATGCCTAAACCACTGCTTTGACAACTGCAACTTCTAAATATTCTCTAATCTAGGAGTAGATGGCAGTAAAAGACATTTTGAAAAAACATTTAATGTATAACACCAAGACAGTGATTACCACTGGGTAGGCAGGATCCACTAATTAAATTTCTTATTAGAACTGGTTTAGTGTGAATACCAGGCTTGTTTCAGTAATGTAAGCATTCCTTTAAAGGTTTATTTCCCAATCATTCCTTTAAGGTGTTCAAGTTTATGCTCTTCAATGAAGTCTTCTACAATATGCAAAGCTCCAATTTTCACCAGCAGGAGAAGAACTTCTTTTGATTCATCACTATTTAAGAATAAAAAAAAAATTTAAAAAATATAGCAGCACTTTTATTGACCTGTCTAAACTATAATTTTTGTTTCCTGACCTTGGCTGCTCTGATCATTAACAGCACCCAACGTCAGTCACCTCAAACTCTCACAGTAAACAAGGACTGCTCAAGTGCTCCTTCACATTACACTCTGTCTTTTCTTTTAGATATATATATATACATTACATGAGCATACTTTTAAAGTGTCAGATAGATGGTATCTAAGGAATTAAAAGAATTTTTAACACTAAGTATTTGGGGAAGCACTTGAATCTCAAGGACAGCCTCATCCATTACCTGTGGTTGTCCTTGTGTAGCGCACGGGCACACTGCAGCAAGTGCTGGCTGAAGTTCAGTAATTCAGGGAGAGTTGATCCAACCTTGAGATCTTGGAACCATCTTTCTGGGAGGCATGCAACCACCTGTTTACACAATATTTGGAAAAAGTTTAGCAAGCATTTCAATATAACCAATTCACATTATTTCTGGCAGGAACCTTCTGGCAGGTTCAGTCATTATTAGTGTGCTTTTTCATTCAAAGCAACATTGATTATCTCTCCAAGTAGTTATGCGTAACAACCTACAGACCAGTATTTCCTCTAAAATGCTCTTATGCAGCAAGGTTGTTGAAAGAAAAAATTCAAATCTAATTTTAATTTTTTTTTAAATATTCCATCTTCAGCTTTGACCCCTCTTCATGAAAAACAAAAGGCTTTTAGCATACACCCTCTTCCAATGAACATTATCCTTTACCTTATTACACTTTTCGATATGATCCGTCCCTAATGGTGTGTTTAGGATGTTCAGGAGAAGGTAACGATTCAGCAACTTGCTCAGTCCCAAATCACGGACCTTGTCTTCCTGGACAATCCCATCCCAAAGAACAACATTGGAGAGCAGCTGCAGTAATGAAGAAACAATCAGTAGAGCTGCTGGCTCTAAGTGTGCTAAAACTATAACAAGTTTCATAAAGAAAAACACAGAAAGGTAATATGTGCATCCAATTCAAGTCCTCAAACTCTAGCATTTACACTCTCCAAACTTCTGGTCAGTTAGCCACTAATAAACTGCATAGAGTAAATAACCTAATTAATTTTACAAGTGCATCTATATGTATGTATTGATACACCTGTACATGTATATACATAACCTAAGGGTGGGAAGAGCATTTTACCCTTCTAGGGGGTTTAATAATTTGCTAAGTACACAAGGCAACTAAGCAAACTGTCAGAGAATCAAAGAGAGAAGTGAAAAAGTTACATCAACTGCTCAGGACAAGACTACACACAGTCCCTCATGACATGATGATGCTACAGTTTGTGGCATCACAAAGATTTTTTTGTAGGTCATGTCAGTATTATTAGGCACTGAGGGGTTTTTGTGTTGCACCTATGACTATAAATCCTTACAAATGTCATTTTTGAGCATGGTGTAAGACTGTGTTTGTGAAGGTAAAATACCTTGAGGTTAAGTTACCTGAAAATTAACCTGCTTGGAGTCAAGGAGGAGGATAGGCAACATGAATAGCAGGAAAACTGAAATATTGTCTGGGATGTTAATGTTTCCAGCGAAATGAATTTCAGAGAGGACAAACAGAACAAAACCAGCCCTATTTTCTCTACCTTAACAGCTGACCAAAACCGTCTTTCTTGAAATTTTGAACGTAGTGATGACTTGTCTTCCACAGTGCTGGTCATGGGAAGAAAAAAAAAAAGTTAAAATAAAGATTACTTTTTTTTTTATTTAAAAGAAGATAAATAGACATCTGATCTCTCAGACATGGATGTCTACAGTATTTAATCTACATCTGTAGGAGAGAAAGATAGAGGAACTAAAAAAAATACAAACTTAAGAGTCACAGGGTTAGCTCACCTTTTAGGATACAGAGGAATAAAGACATCTTCCTCTACAGATTTCTTCATTCTTAGGACAACCGTGTTCATCAAATCCTATTAAAAAAGAATTATTAATGTGTCCTCAGAAGAAAGACTTCATATTCCATTTTTAACAACCTCAAAGGTTATTTAGTTCATCCAGAGGTCTGATATCTTAGAGATAAGTGCAGCTGCCATTTGTATATAACACACATTGAGACCCTGAATAAAAAATAGAAACGGCAGACAAATCACAGCTGCAATTATCTATAGGCTTAGCCTAGAGAGTTTTGCTATATCCCTAAGCTATATCCCTAGGTGAGGCCTTTTTTTGCACATTACTCTGCAAGGCAGCAGGAAAATTGTACAGATTAAAACCAAAGTAAGTTATACACATGGGATCTCCATTAAAAGATGTTAAATTCTATGTAAAAAAAAAAAAAAATCACCATAGGTAGGATAGTATGCATTTTTGAGCAATGTGTTTTCAGGTGCCATAGATTGCCACCTACCTTTTTTTTAAGCCTATTTATTTATTTTAAGTTCTTGCTAAGATCAGTCGTATCACTTGACTTCAAGCCATGGTTCCAAAACAGCAAACTTCGGAAGGCATAAATATTTTCTTTAAAATATTTCTTTCCATATTAAGAGCCCAAACATCCATCCCATTTTCACTACATAAACCTCCTGATTTACATCAGAATAAACCCAGAATCAGGCTACGAAGGGCTTCCTAGAGTGACTGTGTATATAAAAGTAATTATTGAAGGATTGCTAGGATTACATAGTAGTTTTTCTCCTCACCAATTAACCCACCTTTAGGGATTCTCAAGTTTTAAAACTCTAGGCCAACTTTATTTATAAAAGCTTAAGGGATGGACCACTGAAGCATTAAAAAAGCATTTTTATTTTTCTAAATTTGAGCATATAAAGCTCAAATTCAGAAAAATAATTAAATGCAAATCATTGTTATTGCAGTGAAGGGAGATTAGACCTACAAACAGATTCTGGATAGACAGAGGCAGAATTTTTCTATGAACAGTAGCTAATTTCTGCCTCCTCATCTTCAACAAGGAGAGGATCAGAGAGCTGGAAGTTTAACTGTTAAATCATCTTAATATAAAGTGACAAAACAAAAAAGTAATCAGAACCAAACAACTTCAGGAGAATGTTCTCAGTGCCCATAGGAGCTCACACAAAAGTACACACTGTTCCCCTTTCTCGGTACCACAGCTTTTACCTCTCTTGCTCGGCTGGACTCATTTTTGGAAAGGATTTGTTTTCCAAAGATCTTATTGCAAAGCTGTACAAGGTTCTTTGTCTGTGAAGTAGACAAAGGATCCCACACACCCTTCACAAATGCTGAAAAAAAAAAGGAATTTATTTCATTTATAATATGCATTTTACTTATCTGCCCTAGTTTCAAGCCATTACAATATAACAGAAGTAAACATATAAAAATCTCAGCCTCTCATAATAATTTTGAAGAGGCCACCTCAGCCCCACTCTGTGGAACTACACAATCATTACATCTTGGAGCACTGTGATATCACCAACAATATTTGGTATTATAATTTTTATTTAAGGTTTGATTGCATAGCTGCACTGAACATTTTCAATACGATCTTATCATACCTGTAATTTTGGGAAGAATAGTTTTTTCAATCACTCTAGGCAAAACTTCTTTATCATGATCATCATCTCTTTTTGATTCAGATACATTTTCTGCATCACTGAATTCTTCTATAGCTCTGAACCAGGGCATCTCTTCCAACTCTGTAAAATTCTGCTGAAAGTTGACTCCTGTTAGTTGTTCAGCTGTCAGCATTAAGAGAAAAGCTCTATCCAGTAAAATAGATTTTTCCCAAATTCCCACTTAATTTCAAACCCACCCTCATCACTGAATGGGCTAAAACAGCAAAACCAGATTTAAAGCTATAATTTAATGGGTGGGATTATTCAAGTGTTTTCAAAGAACTCGGGAGAAGAACTATTTTTACAGGAGGTGTGGCAAAAGGGACTGGAGGTAAAAGGAAAGGGGAAAGTTAAGAAGATTTCACAACATGCTTCAGTTTGAGACAACACAGTAGCTTTCTTAATTTCTAATGTACTGTGCTATGTATAGAAAAAAAATCATTTTTCATATTAATACATCATATACACACACACAATTTTAACAAAATTGTCAGCTGAAGCACCCACCTCAAGAGGATTCCAACTTATTAACTGAACTCTGATCAATGGATTTAATAGCTTAGGCAGGCAGAAACTGATGTAAGCATCACAGTAAGAGTCAGGAAACTTCTCTTTCCATTCCTGGAATTTCAACAGGATTTTTCTGATGTCACAAAAATCTGCATGTACATCTTCAAAGATTTTCCTACTATCCTCTAAAACGTTATCTATGGATAATATTCATTGGGAATAAAAAGAAACAATCACAGAACTTATTGAGGCATAAGCTGAAGAGTTTATGCATCTATAGGACATAAGAGATATTTTTATAAGAACTGCATTTGTTATTTATCTTTGACACATCTGACATTGGAATGGTTTACAAACAGCTCCCGCAAAAACCCAGTTTCAGAAAAAAATAATGTCAGAAGACCAAGGAAAGCCAAGTTTCTTCATGATCTATTTCACAGATTTATATAACCACTATGTTTCAATCTTTGTTCCAGAATGATAAAACTTCAGGCATGAAAACCCTTCTGCTGTTATGTGAAGAAAAGCTATTATACCTTTCCCTCCTCCTCTTCATCCATGCACTCAAGATAATTTAAACACCAACCTTTAGTTCACACTCCAGCTTCAAGAAATAAATTGACTGTACAAAACATGTTTCAGCATTGCACTGAGTACTGCCAGATCAGCTTTGGCATAATCTGACAGAGCTAACCTCTAGTTTAAAAAGCCATGTATATTGCTGCCACCACATAACTGACACCACAAGAAATCTACAACCATCCATTCATTCTTCCCAAGTCACTAGTCAGAACTGCCTGGGTGCATTTTTTTCTACAGTGTGCAAATAAAAACATGGAACTCAAATGAAGTATTCCTCTACTTCTCCTTAAAAAATAAAAACCATTAAAGAAACATCAACAAGAGATCTTGTTCTAGGACATCACATTATGACTGCCACCAACCTTTGCTCTTCTGGAATTCATCTACCTCTGTGGGAGTCAGCTCCTCATCACTCGACAAGCCCTCATGGTGATCTCCTTCTCCTGACTGCTCCCTCGCCTGCCGCCTGCAAGTCCTGCATTTTGGAATGAACGCAGATCAGTTATCCTCTCCTGTGTGTGCAGGAGAAAGCTTAAAGAAAATATTCCAACTTCAAAAAAATGTACTTCAAACAAGTCATGAGAACAGCAGCCTAAGGAGAGGCAATGGGGAAGCAACAGTGACTACACAACCAAAAGGACTCCTAAACTGTGGAAAAAAGGAGGAGATTTGGGGACTGACATACAAGAGCTTAGAGCAACATCTCTGACCTTCCTCATGAGCCTTCCCTTCACCTCATCACCACTGATGAGGCTAACAACTCATCCCATCTGCAACACTGAGCATCTGGTGTTGAACTGGATCCTGTCTGACAGTTTAGTGTGTGTTTGCTGAGCTCTCAGACTGTCCTGTCAGTCCTGGATCACTTGTTCAACAACCTACAGGAAAAAGGTGATAGCACTCATGTGCCAGTGGGGCTCTAAAAACTATTGCCATGGCATCAAGAAAAACAGGCTGCAAAATCAATAGCTTGAATTTCTACCACAGGAAAATGATAAATTATATGGAAGTTATATTGCATAAATACTTTTAAACAGTTATTCACATCAATTAGCATTAAAAGTTAACTGCTTTGAAAGGAAGTTGTTATTATTATACCACTTTTCATCCAGTAAAACTTCAAGGTACTTGCTGCTTCAAAGCATATGTTATATATGTTAATTAAGTTATGAACTGAGGTACCACTGCAACTATAAAACTTTCAAAGTTAATAATATAATATTAAAAATAATAATATAATATAAAATAATATTAAAAATACTTAAAAATTGGTATAATAATATTTTAAAAAATTGGTACCAATCTCTGAACACTGTAACATCCAAAATGCAGCATCTGTCTGACCTACACTGATAGCAGACCTGGGGCTAGAGATTGATTTGCTTCACTCACCACCACCTCTCCAGCAGAAACAATTCTACCCACTTTTGCTATTTATACAGTAATACAAAAATATATTTCTGTAAAAGTTAATAATATTATTAATTAAAATAGGAAGAAAAAATCCTTCCTCACAGTTTTGTCTCACTTATGACTTTTTAGTTTAAAATATCCAGCTCTATTAGCATTCACGTTCAAATCAATATGAAGAGAATGACATTAATGCACATATGGCTTCCAGGTACTTCAAGTTTTGGAAAGCAAATACTGAAATATTTTTAGTGCAATCTCATTTAGTAATCCTACAGGTTTACATTAATGACTGCATTAGTGACAGGAAGTCAGTGCACAGCACATTTTATCAGTTAAGTGCACGTCTATGAAAGAGTTACCTTCGATGCTCACACATTTCCAGAACCTGTGTCTTCTCACCACCTTCCACCTCTTTGCTTTTCATTGGTTTGTCACTCCCACCTATAAGACAGAAACAGCTAAAAATGAAGTGGTATGTTTTTAATGCTCCTGTTTTATTTTCAAATAGGAAACTAAGAATCTCCTTCAGTTGTTTTGTTATTTTTTTTAATTTGGAAAATAGCCAACAAAAGAACAAACCTAACCAAAACTCTAACAGTATCCAGAGTAAGTCAGAGTAAATTCCTGTAGCACTAATGACTGCCTGATGTGCAAAACATGCCAAAGAGAAAGGGTGTACTACTACTGAAGTACTATCACGTAAGAAAAAACAGCATTTCCACTATATTAAATACAACTAGGAGCATAAAAAACAATGCTATGTGCTGCTGAACATGCAAGTGCAGTCTCATTTGTAATGAGCTGGAGGTAAAATTCTTTTAATAGCAACTCTTACTATGGCATTACCCTTTTCTCCTTACACCTGCTGCCAGGTTGCCATCCCATTTTACAAAACCATCCAGGCTGCTACTTTCTCCCATCAGCAGCTTATCCCCTGAAGTGAGAAGACTGAACCCATATGATTTACTATTTACCAGGATCCAGTGCATCTGCCCTCCATCTGTTCCCAGCAGCTCCAAGCATATTGCTCTCAGCTTTGCCTAAACAGTTTTCAGGGGTTTGGTTTTGGAGGTCTGGTTTATTTGGGTTTTTTAAATAGCAGCAGCTACAGATTCACACAGCATATAAACAATACCTTGGTGAGGAAAGAAAACATGAGCTGAGAAAACTGTACTAACTTTTCCTACAGTGACTGAAAAACACCATTTTCTTTTAGATAAAACCCTTACACAGAGCAGCTTCTGTCTTCATGCTCTGCCACATGGGTGTCACCTCCTGGTTTGAAATCTCCAATCTGGGCACACACATTGCCTTACAGATACCCTCAGATAAAAGTGATGTTGCCAATTACACACTCAGCTTTTTCAGATATTCACAGAATTCAATAATAAGCAGGCTTTCTCCAACCCGAGACCTACTGGAAAAGTGACTCCCATTTTTCTTTTTAAATACTGATGGGAAATTGAACAATTAAAAATCAACAAGGTACTTGGTCATGTCATATTCAGAGAAATTAAACCAGAGAAAAATAGTATCATGGACATTACTGAGGTAAGAATTTCAAATGTGGTACAGTAGAACAGGCCTACTGACAACGGGAAGGGGAAAGGAGATCAAAGGTGAAAATTAAAATCTTAAACCAAAAATTAACTGTATTTCTGCTCAAAGGCAGAAGTTACTTTCTCACTAAAAATTTGAACTTTGTACTCACTTGTCATACGCTGAATATAAGCAGATTCATTTTTCAGCTCCTCTTGCCTTCGCTTGGACACTCTCACGGCTCGTTGCTGAAGAAGGGCATGTACAGCCCATTCCACTTCATTGATGTCCTTCAGCTGCAATACAGTAAACACTAATCAGGCTGTCAATTGATCTAAATCTCACAAGAATGAACAAAAACCGATTTCCATGGGTTTTTTGTATAGCTGTGTAATTCAAACAGAGGGATCATAGATTGATAAGTAAGCTCCTGGTCATGGGAGTTTTTCAGGCTGAAAACACAAACTACATGCCAGTAACACATCAAGGACTAAGACTTCATACAAAAAGGTTCACAAGGACACCACTGGTGTCCCTTGTTTTATTTCAGTTTGCTTTGGAGGCATTAGCCATTGAAGAAAATATATTCACTAACTAACATTTCTCCTCTTTAGAGTTACCTGAAGAAATTCACAACTGCAAAGTGACACAAAATTAAATTACAATTAGATTTAATTCTGATAGAACTAATTTTTAACTGGGTGGTATCTCTCATTTTTCACTGACAGAATACACCTTTATCATCTAAAAAAAAAAAGAGGAAAATATACATACTTTTTCATTTAAACAGTTTATCAAGTTTTCTACATATGTTTTCATGGTCCTGTAGAATTTGTAATTGAGAGCTGCATCTGAAGACTTCTCCAACTCCTGGACAGACATCTTTGAGCTCTCAATATCCTCCATATATTTTTCATACTCTCTCTGGTGAGCACGGTGCACATCCTGTAAGGATGTTATCCTAAAAGAGAGAAATCCAGATAATCAGAACTATTGCCAACTTAACAGCTGATGCATTCGAAACATTTTTCCCATTGTAATCACATACAAAATCTTTGCCTGTGCTAATAATAGCACTAGTATTTGACCTGAGCAGCACTGAAAGATTTACCCATGCCAACATTTACAGGGTAGGGACAAACATCACATTTTGGCAACCCAAATGTCATTTATATGGTGCTGGTTTTGAAAGTACCACAGATATTTTACCCAGACTCCTCAATACACCACACTTCCCAAAAACATAAAAGCCAAAATTACATGGTATCTATCACATTATTAAATAGATTCTACCCAATGTAATCTGGTAAAAACTACAGCTCACGTCAGCATGTTCATACCAGTTAATAAAAGTAGCATGGACAGAAGTACGTGTAAACATTCACAATGTGCTCACTATTAAATACAAACCAACTGACAACTCTTACTATTGTGTGATAAACACCAAAAACTTCTGTCAACAGCTGTCTCTAGTAGACAGCACACAAACATTTACATTTATTACAACTCTGCTTCCTCTCTTTTTTACCCCTTCCCTCCTTACGTATTCCATGTGTTTGCTCAATTTGAGCAGGTCTATAACAGAATCAAGGCACAGACCACAACTTATTTCATCTCCCTGAACTGAACACTTCCCAAAGAAAATAGCTGAACTAAGCTATTGTGTTCTACTGTGCTGCAAATTTAAAAAAAAAATCTATTTCAACACTTAATATGTTAAAAACATCTACAGACGAAACAGATTTGCACCCACACCAAACAGGTTCCCCCTCCCTTTCCTGCTATTTTCCAGACAAGTTTCTCACTCTTGATAGCTGTATTCTTATGTCTTTTTATTTGATTCTGCACATAAATTCCTGCTTCAGTTAATTCAATTCCCTTCAGGTGATTAAAGCTAAGAAGCATACAATTCCACCAAAATATTTAGTCCAATTTAGTTTCACTTCTCTAAACAAATGTGGCAGTGATGGTCTGTACAAAGCAAAGATTACACACAGAGAGCTTGGTACAAGTTCACAGCACAATTTATGTTTCACTTGTATTAAGTTACTTGTCTAAACTTATCTGAACAGCTGCTTCCCAGAGCTGGGAGAGATGACAGGGGATGGCTTACCTTGGGATGCCTGACCCCAGCTGTCCTTCCCACACACCCTCTAGGAGGTTCCCATGTCCAAACCGGGACACTTCAGCTGCCCACACAGCAGCTGAGCTGATCAAGAGAAGTCACAGCCTGGCACTCAACTAAAGGAAAAGATCCAGCCATGTTCTGAACAGGCTATAGAGACGTTAGGCTGCTTTAGGAAATACTGGGCTATTTTTGCAGCTGGTATAAGAACTACCATAGGAGGATTGGGAGTGCCAGCTCCACCTGCCCCCAGTGAAGTTCTGCTTGCTGGGCAAACATAGCATCAAGCCAAGGCTCCTGCCAAGAACTGCCAGTAACCATAAAAAGCTGCTGCCAAATAAATGAATTTACTTTCTAAAGTTTGAGTTGACAGAAACACTCTTGTAAAGTCCAAACGCTCCCCTGAAACAAAGCATTGCCACATAAAGTAAAGAATTTGTAGTACTCTATTAGACATCACTACACTTGAAAACAACCCCAAAAAAGCTCAATGCTCTGGAAAAAAGAGTAAGACTTCAGTGCTGTTGTCTCATACTGTAACAAAAACTCAGACAACTCATAAGTTAAGGAGTTACCTTTCAGTCAGTCGCTTCTTCACAATTTCCAAATTCACAGGTGGTAGAGAAACAGAGGTATCAAACTTGGGTTTGGTTGGTTGATATTTACGCACAGAAGCATCATCACAAATTTCCTACAAGAATTAAATGTCAATTTTTAACACACCATTTACAAAATTTCTCCCTTTGCAACTCTACAGATCAACAAGATGTATCATCTGAATACCAGACATCTGATACAAAGATACATATTTCAATCACAAAAAAATCTAGACAAAACCCAATCAATTCAAGCATTAAATCCATAACTAACAAAGTCTATGGCTATAAATTGCTGTTGTTTCCTGAAGAGTATAATTAACTTTTCCATAAGCAAGTTGAGTATGAGGAGCTAAGATCATACTGGATTTGAAGACCAGTCTCAAAGATGTAACTTTCTCTCATTCCTCCACTCCCCAAATTGGAAAAATTTCTACAACTGTCCATTCTGACTTCAATAAAAGAGCTGGTTATTCAGATACTCCTAGTCTGATCCAGAGTAAGTGATCCAAGCCAGAACCAAAACTTCCAGCACATCAGAATATAGTTTATTTTTGCCAATTACTTACTGGGGAAAAGACAGCATTTTGCTGGACTTGGAAGAGAGCTCTCAGATTGCCACTCAACAGTAATTTAGCAGAATAAAAGAATAATTTTTGCTTTGCAACTTTGCAACATTTGTATTTTTGCATACCCTTGCTTTCAAGATCCCTTGCACGGCAAAAAAATCAGAGTTCAGAATTTTCTTCTCTGCTTCATGTGATCTCTTATCACAACAGGTACCTGCCTTTGGGGCTGGCACCACCACATTGCTTCTCAACAGCCAGACAAAGATTACAGATTTTCATTATCATCTTCCCATATATCTAATCATTATTCCCTGCAGAATCAGGGAATAACTTCCTAAAATCCTCCCTAATGAGAGGACAAGACAGAGATACAACAGCACTCCAGACCAGGTCTCTTGCCTATAAGCAAAAACCAACTTCCAATAGTTAGGAAAGCATGTGTCACCTGAGAGAGTTTAACAGCTTTCTTTATTTGCTGTTCTTCCCACTTGGCTTCATCGTCACTTGATGCATCACCCAGAGACACTGGAAGTTAAAATAACTGTTATTAGATGTAACTACACCCTTTATTTTTTCCCCTCTCGTGTTCTCCTCCATCTAAAGCAACAATGGGTCTCTCAACCAATACTGAAAAATGATATACACAAAAAACAGCAGATGAAAAACCTGCAGATGGAGGAGTGCAAAACTGAAAGTCAAGGAAGGCTTGGAAAAGGCTATTGGGATTTGTACAATTCACACTAACATTAATTTCCCCAACCGTTTCTCAGACAACTACTACTGCAGTAGGAGGCACACAAACATCTTGCTTTTGTCTCAAAGCAAAGCTGTGCATAGTACATGCAAACAAGAGTGTAAGAACAGATCATGACATTACACCCAACAAACCCTTGAGCATTCCAGAACATGCACTCAACTACAGATACAAAAACATCTCATTAGCATTAATTTGAATGGCTAATTCTGCTCATAGTTATGCATTCCTTATAGCCCTTATTCAAATACTAAAGTAAACCTCTGCTTCATAAACAACACTATAAGCAGCTCCAAGGGAACAAAAACAATGGAAAGGCCAGTTATGCTTTGCATGCAGTAGGTTTGTTTACTTCTGAAGGGCTGGAATGCTGGTTTGTTTGTTTTTCATTTTTTGAATTTATTATGTCAGTGCAGGAAGAGCACTTAGAAGACCAGACCAGAAGCAGGAGGCAGGAATTACAGTAATTTTATTCACACTTACATGTGCCTTTTACAAGGCCATTTTTTTTGCAGTCAACAAGGCCAAAAATAATTTCGCAAAAGTTTCTCAAAGTATCCTGCACCACCACAAGTGAGACCCAAACCAGGTTTATGACCCATATAAACCTCAAGTACCAACTGTACAGCCTTTTTCCAAGAGCCCTGAGGAGCAAAGCCTCACTCCTTACTGGACAAGTCCCACACGGCTCCAGAGACTAAAACAAAGCCTCAGGGAGAAACACCACAAACTCACCCATGTCTTCAGCCATCCTTTGCCTAAGAGTTCTCATTTTAGGAGCAAACTCGAGATTCTTTGTTTCAGACTCATCTTCACTCTCCAAATCACTGCTTCCTCTTCTCTGAGGGACCTGAGGACTGTTTGAAACATCCAGAGGAAGATAATCAGCCTCTGTCCTGGCTAAGTGACGCTTCCTCCGAGCAGCCTCAACATGAGCTGCACTGGGGATATTGCCTGCATCAAAGAGAGAGAAAATATAAGGAAAAGACTAAAAGCAACATTCTGTATCTAATGCAAACCATCACAACTGTTCAGCACCACTGTACAACTCTGGATATAGAACACAAGATGGTTTTCTACAGTGGTTGCCATGTAGAATATGAGGAGATGAAAAGCCTTAGCCTCAAAGTGAGGTTTTATTTTGACCTCATGCTGGGAATTGTGCATCACTAAAGAGGAATTTTCTGCTGCCTTTCTTCTATAACCAGCGTTCATAATTTCCGCTCTGTTCCCAAAATTAGCACAGAAAGACAACAAATGTTTGCAACTAAAAATATGGGGGAATCACTACTCTTCCAGAAGGGTAGCCCTGAGACAGGATAAACAAATGCCCATACCTTAGGTGGTTTACAGTTAGTGGAACTCATCCCACCTAACTTGTCATGTACTTCAAACACAAAGTGTTCTAAAATAGCTTCATTGGAAAAAAAAAAAAAAAAAGCCAGGGAACTAACCTGGTGACAAATCCTTCCTCCTCTGTGGAGAGCTGGATTCATTTTCAGAGTCTGAGCTGTTGTAATCCTCATTCAGTGAAGAATAAGTTTCATCCTCATTGTCCTCCTCCTCTTCACAAGTATCTTTGGTGTTGCCAACTCCAGGCTCCAACTGACAGATTTCTTCATTATAGGGGAAAAAAGTATGATCCATTATTTCAGTTTCAGCTGCTGGAATATGATATGCCATAACTGGCTACCAGAAATTATTTACACCCTGCTGCAGCAAAGACAGGTCACTTGTCTCTCTACACCTGTTCTCATCAAAACACGTCAAACTGCAACATTCCAAGACAGTCACAAGCCAATTCTTGTATTGAATAAAAGCATCTTTGATGACTATGGAGGACTACAAGTCCTTATGAGACACAGAGTGTATTTATATGCACAAAAGCAATGAGATCAGCTCTCAGATAACAACTAATTAATATTCTGATTGCTCACAGCGTATTTGGGTTCTTGACTTGAAAAACTGTGTTTAGAAAGCACTTCTTTTAAAACATTAACAATGAGGGAGCTCTTAGTTAAACTATAAGCATTTATATCTATCTTGTCTCCAGTTGTTATCAAATTCTTTAAAAATATTGATTTCTCTTCATCTGCCACTACACTTTCAGTAAATCATCAGATTACTGAACAACAGAATGCACCACCTTTATAATATGATATGCTTTTATAAGAAATTGCTAAGAAAATTTACCATCTCAGCTGAATCACAACTTTCAAGGGAATTACTGCTCAATCTCAATCTACTTTACTTTTCTCTAACATTAGCAAATATGGTATATATCTGTGAAGTGACAGAGGTGTCAAAAGGAGAATACATAAAGGGAACTTTTAGATGCAGTTGTTTCTAAAGCACACAAACTCCAAATACTCCAACAGGAAACTTACCACAGAATGGTTTGGGTTGGAAGGTACCTTAAAGATCATCTAGTTCCAGTTCCCATGCCATGGGCAGGGACACCTTCCATTAGACCAGGTGCTCACAGCCCCATCCAACCTGGCCTTGAACACTTCCAGGGATGGGGAGTCTACAGCCTCTCAGGGCAACTGACTGTATTTCAATGAAATTAGAGATACTACCAGAATAATCAATGCTATTAACTTCATTCAATTAAATATTTAAATGTTGTAAGAGCACACACTTTAATAATGTTTACATTAAGTTTCATCAAACAAAATGCTACTAAGCACACATTTTCCTTCAGTGCCAATACTCAGCTCAAACTGCAATCTGACAGCAATAAGCAGTAGATACCTGGCCCATAGTTTGAAAGATGTAATGTTGAGGTATAAACTTAGCAGAACTTTATTAATTTTGATGTAGTAATTACATGGTTCTGCATAATCAGGTTTTCTCAAGAAAATCTCCAAGCCTCCAAGTTCTGATAATCTCTTACCAAGGTCAAACTGAAAGTAATTTCAGAACAAATACATTACAACTACAAACCTGTAAACTAACATTGTAAGCATAATTCTGGGTTCAATTAACAAGTAAAAAACATCTAACAGCAGTATTTTTACATCACTCTTCACGTATTTCATAAAATATTTAACCAAAAAAAGTACTTACTTTTGCTTTCTTCAGCTTCTGTCTGTGCAGGCAGTAAGCTTTCCTTCTTTTTAATTCTAAAGGTTACTTCGTTGAAGGATGGCTTTTTAACCTTAAAAAACTCTTCACCTACCAGATAAAACAAAGTGATTCTGAGTAACATCAACAAAGCCAACAACACACACACACATATATGCATGTACCGCATACAAAAGTGCATGCAAACTCTGCGTGTGCACAGCATAACTTCTGAATCACAGAATCAATGAGGTTGGAAAGGACCTCTGAGNTGCCCCGGGCCCGTGTCCGCCCCGGCTCTGCGCGCCCGGCCGCGGGGGCTGCGGGCCGGTTCCTCCGCGGGCAGCGGCCCCTCCGCGCTGGGATCGCCCTCGGCCTCCTCGGGCTCCGCTTCCCGCTCCGAGGGCGAGCTGGCGCCGNGGGCTATGTCCAGTCTTTCACTTGTGGCTGGATTAATTCAAAATTTTACCATGGCTTTATCATTCATGATTGATCACCTCACAGGTAAAAACTGCAACTCAGGCTGCTCTACACAGCACCATTGCACTGCTGAAATGCAGGGTCTCTTTGCAGATTGTCCCCACCAAGGTGGCTATGTCTTCTCATCAACCACAACAGTAACAGCCCAGAAGTGTCAATTAAACACTTAAGTTTCATTTATTTAAGCTTGTTCATCATTGACTAGTCATGGAATCACACAGTAATTGTTCTCTCTGGTTTTCTCCAGCTCAAAGAAGAATTCAGATGCTTTCCAGATGAGTGTGGACATAAATAATTGCCAAAGTACAGAATCACAGAATTGTTAGGGTTGGAAGGGACCTCTAGAGATCACCTTGGCCACCTCCCCTGCCAAGGCAGGGTCACCTGGAACAAGTGAGACAGGAATCTGTCCAGGTGGGTTTGGAATATCTCCAGAGAGGGAGACTCCACGCCCTCCCTCGGCAGCTGTTCCAGTGATCTGCCACCCTTGATGTAAAAAAGTTTTTTCCTCGCGTTGAAGTGGAACTTCCTGTGTTTTAGTTTATGGCCATTGCTCCTCATCCTATTGCTGGGCATCACTGAAGAGAGTCCGGCACCATTCTCTTGGCACCCGCGTCCGAGACATTTAGATGGACTGACGAGACCCGCTCTCTGTCTTCTCCAGACTAACTAGGCCCAGCCTAGCTAGCACAGGTTTAACGCTTTAGTACGAGTTTATCGTGCAAACCCTGCCAAGAGCCCTTCCCCTGCCATAGCACGGCTGGGTGGGTTCGCAGCCAGAGGCCGGAGGTTGCCCAGAGCGGGGCCCGCCGAGGCAGGAGCCCAAGGCAGCCCGCTGCCGGAGCCCCCCACACACACTCGATCCCTGCTCCTCACCTTCCCGCTCCTCCTCGCCGCCGAAGCTCAGCAGCTCCTTCCCGGCCCTGCCCGGCCCCGCTGCGGCCCCGGCCCCG